>JAJKFL010000427.1:23868878-24338675 GCA_021186555.1 Reticulitermes speratus | reverse complement strand
CAAACTTACCTCACCAAGCGACGATACAGGGACTCCGTCCCAAACCCCACTTAACAGGTGGAAAATTGAATTCCTGTTCGAGAAGAAAATTTGTTGCGACATATTACTTGAAGGACTTGTAGATTCACAGTCGAGTTTCAGGCAACACGAAAAATGGTCGCATAAGGAGGGTGAGGTGAAAGGGGTTAAAGCATGACGTCATCAGTCACAAGGGGTAACACCGCTAAGTTAATAGTCACAACACAAAGGGGGAATCTTGGTGGCTACTTCCTCACAGCAACAACGAAGACCAATATTTTAAAACTGTATTTGAACATTTCAGTACTTTTATTGAATTTAACACTTTTTAAGTTTTATATTGCTTCGGTTCCATGCTGAATATAACATAGAAACAGAACCTTTGTCACTGGTGTGAAGTTTATGCAGGACGTGCAATTATGCGTAGAGTATCAGATGGAGATGCTTCACACTGCCCTGTGTTCATAATGGAATAAAAGCATATACTACTTCTTCTACTACTTCTACTAATACTACTAATGCTTATACCAAGAATCCTAAAGGGAATATTTTCATATACAGAAATAAGAAGTGAAATATTCATGACATTCACATTTACCGAAGAAAATACTTAAATAGTGTTTAATTGCCCAGTCTAAATAGAATAAAATTACAATGGAAATAAATAACCTGTACAGTGTTAGTTCATCAAAAAATATTTATAAAAATGAATTATAAGTTCCAAAGTGTATTTGATAAAATTACAATAACCACCAAAATAGTACACCTCATATGACAAATGCAAAGTGCACTAATGACCACATTACTTGCTAGTCGATGGCGAGGGGGAGGTGAAGTGACGAGCTGGTAAGAGGGGAAGCACTGCGCACGCACCAATAAGCGTTTTCGTAAGTTTCAAAAATATCTGCAGTGACTGAAACATTGTCTTGAGGTTTCTAGATCACACACAATTACACACACACACTCACGGTAGGACTCCTCTGTACGAGCGATCAGCCCGTCACAGAGGCCGCTACACACAAAACACACAACGAACTCAATAGAAGAACATCCATGCCCTCAGAGGGAATCGAACCCGCGATCCCACCATTCAAGCGGCCGCAGACCTTCACCTCAGACCTCACGGCCACCGGGATCGGCCTGTATATGTGTAGTTATATAACAGGAAACTTTTCTTAAACATGACCTGTTGAATACAGACGAAGGGAGACTATTGATATATATATATATATATATATATATATATATATATGTCGGTATTGCACATAGCTACAGGGGGAGCTGAAATTATGTTTATGGCAACAAAAATGGTATCGAAAAAACTGTAGAAATTGATGAACCGTACATGTACCTTACAAGCACAGCTCACTCTGAGCAACTTGTTAAAGTTTTAGAGCTAATTAAACGCGTGGTACCCTACCATAGGAACTAGAATTGTTAAAATTATTCCTACAGTTCCTAACTTGTTTTCTTTGTGTACTTACAATAACTGTGACTTCAGATTGTATTGCCTTTATGAGATGCGATATTCGGATCCTAATCAGCAGGTTATAACAATGCAAAGTATTACGTAAGTTTACAATATAAAGAGAATTATACATGTAATTAGACACGGTTTGTAATTGTGCCATTTTGTGTGCATTATGCACAGTTACCTGCAGTATCTGGACCGTGACCTTGATCGTCTGATGGCCTAAATACTTAAAATTACAAATAAGAGAGAAGGACAATTATATCAGAGAAACAGCTTGGGGATAATCCGCCGGTAAGCACTTGATAAATTTCTTACAGTCATTCTGTTAATGAGGTAAGATTAACCTTTCCCTAATCCAGGTATATATAATTCTCTCCCACGCCATCAACACACTCAACTGAACACGCGCACACAGCAGCTACATACAGCAGTATAAAAGTGGCTGACAATTTGACGGAGAGAGAGGTTCATCGCAGTTCATCGTAACTAGCTGTAGTAATGGACCGCTGTGTGTTGCTGAATTTGTTCATTGACTGTTTCATAAACTGAAACAGGAACTGTACGTGATATCAAGGTACGTATTTGTACATCTCTGTATTCGTAGTTAATTCAACAATGCTATCAGTACATCAGTCTGCACAGCCTTGAATATTATAATGAATAGTAACTAATGAAATGGAAAGCATTTCTCTCTCCAAAATACTTCAATTTCGTGGCAGTGCTGCATGATCCATTTGTTACGCCGTATTAGTATCACCTTTATTCCGGTCATCAGAATTAATTCTTTCTCTCCTTTTAACATAAACGTACTTCCAATGACGTTCTAGCCCAATAAATTTAAATAATTAGCATCGCTCGTGCCTGAATGTTTGGCGTAGATGTTTCGCGTATTCTTTTATTAGGTTTCTCACTATCAACTTTCCAGATTTTACAATAAAATAATTTTTTCCTATGGCTCGACTGCCCTATATGGGCCTGGGCCTCCTCGTTTTCATCGACGTTTCACGATCACACTTTTTAGACACACCACACTCGGTAGGACTCCTCTGGACGAGGACCAGCCCGTCGCAGAGACCTCTACCTGACAACACACAACACTCACAAGAGACAGAAATCAATGCCCCCGGTCGGATTCGAACCCACGATCCTAGTAAGCGAGCGGCCGAAGACCCACGCCTTAGACCGCACTGCCACTGGGATCGGCACAATAAAATAACCACCTTCTGATAATTAATTTTGTATCCGTCATCAGGTAAAGTAAGTGAACCTCTCTCAAGTGTCCTGTTAAGTTAACAGTGTAAGTCTCAAAGTTTTCACTGTTAGATAGGCTTAAAAGTGTTCGATATTATCCAACGTCTAGCGCTGTGAAAATATATCCCTTCCCAGCCTACAGCTGTCTTTGCTAAGGCCCGTCTGATTTAGTGCACATGCACCTGAACCTGTTATAACAACGTAACGCTTGGTATAAAGGACTGCAGATAAAATACAAAACATGCAATTGACAGAAGTACAATTCTTCCATTCAACTTCACACTCAACGTGCAGCTTCTGTAAGTAATTAACACACTCATGACAGTCAACAAATACACTCATCCGTGGTATTGCGGATAGCTCAGTCGTTACAGCAACTACGGTACGGGCTGGAAAACAGAGCAATCGTGGATTAATTCCCGGTAGGAGCTAAAACATTTCTCTCCTCCAAAAATTCCTGACTGGCCCTGAGGCCCACGGAGGATCTTGCTCTACGGCAGGGGCGCCCATCAGGTGAGGATGCCGGGCTGCAGTCCCCCCCCCCCCCCCCCCAAGCACCCAAAACCTAAATTTAAAAAAAGCAGATTTTGTACTTATTACGTTTTAAAAGTTTACGTGATTTACCCTTCAGCCGAAATCAACCAAAGAAATCAGCTGATGGCTGTACATTAGAATGTATGTTGCGGACAGTGTTATGTTATACTTGCAGCATGATTTTAATGACTCAATTTTTAAAATCAAACATAAATTATTTATAGCCTCAGGTTCAGCCGCCCCAATGAAAAATTGTGGTTGCGCATCTGCTCTGGGGGATAAGGCGGCCGGTGCTTCAATCTCATACACGTACCTCCCTCTAACGCTGAATATAACAATGCGTGGTATTATAACAACTCCATAACCGCCATGCCTTCCTACGACGTGCTAAGGGCATCTTCACGTTGCTTTATCTGCAGTGCCGAATGCAAGACACAAAGCATCAACATACAAACAAAGTCGTATATTGTAATTAACGTGACATTGTATATACCGTGCACCATTATGATAATGTTGTACTTACATAACCAACATTTATTGCACAAAAATATAACTAAATAAGCTTATCACTTAACCCTACATATGTTTCAGTCCAAATGGGCCACCATCAGGGGTTGCTGGTTTTTAAGCTTTCACTTGTGCACTTCCTTTGGTATTGTTAGAAACATGTGATGTGGGTTTTAGCTGGAACCATGGTTAAAACACTGAAGCACTATGCACTACACTTGTTTGTTGACGTTGTGGTAGGTTGTCGTATCGTAGGGAGTACGAAGCTGCCGGGAAGTTGACTGTGGATGCAGTCAAATTAGAGACCTGTTGCTTTGTCTTGTTGTGACGGAAATGGTGTTCCCTGCGATTTTTGTAGTATTGTTTAGTCGTTGTCATTGTTGGTTGGGCGGGTTTTTCTGCGTCCTTGTATTTGCGTTTGGTCCGTCAGCCATCTTGGTCCATGGACCAGCTAAAACCCACATCACATGTTTTTAACAATACCAAAGGAAGTGCACAAGTGAAAGCTTAAAAACCAGCAACCCCTGATGATGGCCCATTTTGGACCGAAACATAAGTAGGGTTAAGTGATACGCTTATTTAGTTATATTTTTGTGCAATAAATGTTGGTTATGTAAGTACAATACAATGTAATTAACGTGTAATGATTCTAACGTACATTGCAGTTCAAAGCGACATTAGCAGTCTGATCACTAACAGTACGTAAAAATGACGTCACAAATACACTGAATGATGACTGCGGAATATAAAATTAAGATTAGTCACTGTATAAATGAAGCAATGAATACTGAAATGGAGCTATCGACTGACTGTGGCAGTAAAGACAAATTGTGACAAACAGCACAACATAAAGTGGTACAATTACAGTACTCAATGGCAGAAAAGTTAGAATTATCACTACAGGCCGTGAAGGCATATGGGGGGAGTGGAGGATAAGCTCTTCTCATTAACCTACTCACCAGTTGAAGGTCAGAGGTTAACTTCACGCTCCTTCCGCTCTATACCGTGTCAAACACAGACTGGTACCCACTGAAAGGAGGCTGTGTGGGCCCTGCAGACAGTCTGGACATTTGGAGAAGAAATATGACACTTGTCCCTTTCAGGATTCAAGTCCCTGATAATCCAGCACGTAGTCAAGTGACTAGTGACTGCGCTATGCTGGCCTGTAATGCAATTCTGTGGTGGCTCTAAATACAAGTGACGCTCAGAACACACTAACTGGCATTGAATTTTAAACCCTCTTTTTGAAAGGAAATAGGGACAAGACGTCTTCCTTCTACAGACTACACCTAACTGTATATACATCACACAAGTATGTGCCAATGTGGCCTTTACTACATGTTGCATTTGTACACACTTATATTAACGTTAATAGTTTCATGAGGATAACAAAGTGAATGGTAAGTTCACCTAGAATAGAATACCAAGACCCAGAGGGGGAGTAGACGTACAGCTCTACTCTTTCTTCAACCTCGACGCTATATAAGGGTGGATGGTCAACGCTACGATCCGGCCGCTTTAACCCCGGGCAAGAAAACCGTTACCCTTCTCAGGCGATTGAGGGAATCCCGGGCCTTTCTGGACGGGTACGGAAAATCTCGCCACCACTGGGATACGATCCCCGGACCGTCCAACCCGTAGCGAGTCGCTATAACGGCTGCGCTATCCCGGCCTACCCAAACTGAATGAGATATTATATAAAACGACACTACTAACTGAATCATAGGCTTTCTTGAAGTCTGTACATAGCTGATGTACTTCCACAGCCTGTTAAAATAATTTCTCGGCTATTTGACAAATGCAGAATTATGTGATCGGTTACGTCGAAATACAGACTGATTCCTAAGAATTTCATCTACATATGGAGTTAAATTGTATAGAACAATGATGGGTAGCATTTACTATACACACGATAAGAATGATATGACTCGTTAATTCCTACAATCTCTCTTATCGCATTTCTGATAAATTCGCAATCAATCACACAGTGCACATTTATTTCATTCTCTTTACACGTGTCTACATTATCAAGAACCATCCTGATATAAAGTCATTCTATTTCAATAGCCTTTCACACGCAAGATAATCCGCCATGTAATCCGTTATATAACTCACGTTCGACCACTCCATATTTTCCTACTCATTGTACTTGGAATGTCTGTACGAGGGTAAACAGGGACGGGTTTGAATCTCACTGCATGATTCACAGCGAACTCAATCACAGACAATTTACAGGCAAACTTTATTGTCTGTCGTGTTTGCTACACCAACACAATTTTCATTGCTTAGTGTACAAATTTACAAGAGTGATTGATAAAAGTTTGATACGACAGCAGGTAAACTGAATATGAACCACTAAAAATGTACCCTCAAAGATAGATAATGTGTTGTTCATGTGTATGTGTGAGTGTGTGTGTGTGTGTGTGTGTGTGTGTGTGTGTGTGTGTGTAGTTTGAGCATGTAAGACAGGACTTATGTTTTGAAAATTGAGACCAATGATGTACAAATATTCATAATTCGTATGAAAAAACTTGCAATATACAGTATATTATTTGATATAATACTTAATGAAGTGCAGATACATTTTACTGATTATGAACCCTTTATTACTTCTGTTGTATTACTTTATCTTGAAAATAAACTATACTTTAAAAAGGCTATGGATTATTTTTCACATGAATTTAAATATCAGTATTTCACAATATCCTATACTTCATGCCATACAGCAAATAACTAACAAAGTATTTTGGGAATCCAGAAATTAAATTTAACAATAAGGTGGAGAAAATGTTACCCTCACTTCGCCCACCCATAAAGACAAGTACGTCACAATTAAGTTCTTCACCTTTATGTACTGTGAGTGTGTCAGTCTGGATTTGAACTTACGTCCTGCTGATGGACTTAACATGCACACAAAATGTTACCCTCACTTCCCCCACCCATAAAGACAAGTACGTCACCATTCAGTACTTCACCTTTATGTACTGTGAGTGTGTCAGTCTGGATTTGAACTTACGTCCTGCTGATGGACTTAACATGCACACAAAATGTTACCCTCACTTCCCCCACCCATAAAGACAAGTACGTCACCATTCAGTACTTCACCTTTATGTACTGTGAGTGTGTCAGTCTGCATTTGAACTTACGTCCTGCTGATGGACTTAACATGCACACAAAATGTTACCCTCACATCCCCCACACATAAAGACAAGTACGTCACCATTTGGTTCTTCACCTTTATGTACTGTGAGTGTGTCAGAGTCTGGATTTGAACTTACGTCCTGCTGATGGACTTAACATGCACACAAATTGTTACCCTCACTTCCCCCACCCATAAAGACAAGTACGTCACAATTAAGTTCTTCACCTTTATGAACTGTGAGTGTGTCACAGTCTGGATTTGAACTTACGTCCTGCTGATGGACTTAACACGCACACAAAATTTTAAACACCTAATAGCTGGGTTGCCTGTTTAATAGGAATCCTGTAAACGTTATGAATTTCTTAAAGTTCCGTGTCATCCCCGATTTACCCTACCTGCAAACTTTAGCAAAATAATTATTTACAAGAAAATTCTTGGCACCAAATGCAGCTTCTGCTTTGAGAACGCGTTGGTTGATCACCTGTTCATAATTCCCTGTCCTCTAGGCAATTGTAAGTTCTCTAATCGTTTTAAAGTATGTGAAATGCCGTCTTTAGCCACTTGAACCTTCTTTAATATCCTTTTTATTATCATTTTCTCTTCTAAGTCCAGTCTCCCACATTTCCTATTAGCCACGATTTCTAACTGCTGTACACGACATATGCCAACAGCACACAGTGCGCAGTGTGTCCTGCACATGTGATATTACTTCCGCCTTTCACATTAATATTATTTAATACGCAATACATAATACGAACCTTTTTTTTTTTTTTTTTTTTTTTTTTTTATTAATTCCTGGGTTTTCCCCTTTGATCCATTTGTACTGTTGAAGTCCTTTTTGTCCTGCATGTCACCTTATGTTTCATGCTATTGTCCATACATCTAACACAACACAAACATCCATGCCCCCGGTGGGATTCGAACCCACGACCCTAGTAAGCGAGCGGCCGAAGACCCACGCCTTAGACCGCACGGCCACTGGGATCGGCATCCTTCAAATCAGATAATCTTATCCAACGACTATTTTACTTCCTGTCCCTCAGCTCTAATCACTCTTAGAACCTCCATTTGTTATTTGACCATCAGGATGCTAATTCATGTTTCACAGCCACATAAAACAGGCAAAATTATTATAATTTTACTTCATGTTTGACATTTTTAGCTACCAGATCCGACGACATTCATAGGAATCGAAAGGTGGCAAGCAACGCTGACTTTAATTTTCTCTATACCATTGCTTTTTATGGCGAAATGGACTTCTTGTCATTTGGTAGATATGTACGAAATCAAGCTGTCACCACCGCTCACTCTTGTACATCGAAGATCTACTCAGGACCTACCTTCGAAATTTCGATATTTATCAAAACACACGGTGTCACGCACGTGAAACAGCAATCTATTTATTGACCATCGTGACAAACTCAAAGCATCTGTACTCTTCAGTGAATATAATTTTTATTCCTGTTTCTCTTATTAAATAGACTAATTTGAACTTTTCATTAATTTCAAACAGTATACAGAATATCCGCACTAAAACTTCGTATTTTCAAAATGATATTGAAAACAAATGCAGCGTACTTAAAATTTCACATCTCATCAATCGATAATGAAAATCCCAAAGTTCTGTTTCCAAAGACCTGCACTGTAGTTAATTCGCTCCGCTGCCGCTAGATGCAACTAGTTTACAAAATGGCTGCCTCATAACTAAGAGTTAGTCTGTTCCGTATTTAGCGGAGACAGAAGCAGTAACAGCTGTACAAAGTGTATTTTGCACACAATTACACACGAAACCACATCCGCGTGTTGATTTTTATGGGCTGCACTGGAAGCAAGCACGAACACGGCCCACAGTTGCACTGGACCGAAAAGAAGACCCAGGAATCTTTGGTTGGAAATGCACTCTTTCAGCTTTCAGCATTGCGCGTAAATGGAATATGGGCAGGCTCTGTGTAAAATAGAGTACGAAATGCACGCTGCACAGCTGTTAACGGCTCTGTCTTCACCAAATGCACAACAGACCGACTCTCTTTTGTGTGGTAGCCATTTTTAAAATTAATAGCATCTAGCAGCAGCGGTGCGAAATAACTGCGACCCGAGTAATTGGAAGCAAATGTTTACAGTTACTTTATCGACTGATGTGGGTCTGAAGTTCTAAGTATGCTGCATTTGTACTGACAGCTGTACTAGTTACATTTATGTTACAATATTGTTGTTCATAATTTTTACAACAGAATATCATATATTTAAATGAGAAGCCTTTTTCATTGCTATAAAACGGTAAATAATTCAATCAATATCAGACACATTACACAAGTAGCACATATTTTGAACTCGTTCTCAATTATTGAATTAAAGCAATTGTATACGTAAAGTCAGATGAAATTTGCTTCTTGTTTCAGATGGAGGATCCGTCAGCTGAGCGGTAAGTACTTTGCTACCAAAAACATTTGTCTGAGGGCAGTTTGCCTTAACGAATCCAAAAATATGAAATCTTAAAATGAGGAAAATTTTGGGAAGTTGCAATTATTTATTTCGCTTTCATCATTAAACCCGAAATAAATTCAGATAACCCTACATTCAGTTAGTTCTTTCTCTAGTTTTGTCAATGGGTGTGAACAATTCGACCTACAAGATATCAGATTGTACAAAGTTCAGTCTCTTGAAAGATCTTTGCTCTTTCCTCGACATGTCTGCGCTCGAATATCCTATACAAACGTCTTTGTACTATTACGGTTACATCTGGCCTATCAATGTTAATGTGTATCAGATTCATCCACAGTCTGAACAGTCCTCATTTCACGACTGTTGACATGCTTTGAGCTTCTCTACAAACACAACAATGACACGGAACACGATGCCAGTTAGCTTCCTTAACACATTTAACATATTCCTGTGAACACAGAAGTTGATGAAGTACATTATAATTGAAATTCGCTGTGTGTCATGTAATCGCAAATTGTTTTGCCGTTTTTCTTTCCATTCCAGCGCCTTTTACATATCTAACTCTTCTCACGCTTTTTTATTAATGTCCCAGTGAATGTATTCCTTGAAGTCTTCTGTGGGGATCTCCCGAAAGGTTAATGGCTCCTGCATTTGTTACCCATTCTCTAGTTACATAGCTAATATCGATAATCAAGAAATTAAATGAAAAATATTTCAGCTATTTTAGGATAAAATAGGATTAAATTTACAGTGAATATATTTGGCCGCCAGATACTTTATTCCTCCCCGCTGTTCGGGGAACGAGTCACGGTAAGTAACCGCAAAATAAAAAGGTTCGTATCCCAGTCAGACTATCCCTCCACACGGTAAATGATAAATATTTTTGCATTTTTTGTTTGACGACGCTGAGAGCGCATATATGCATCTGTGCAGCGGTGTCCGTACCCTAAATGAGGAAGGACCGTCTGACCCTTTATGATTACACTTTTTTTTCTCTCCAATTGTGACTTTATGGCATCCGTACAAGAAGTCCCTTACTTTTTAATTTCGTTCAGGATCAAAATTTTACGGTGACAAATTATGGTTTAATCACTGAACCAAAGCTATGTGTGACTTTCTACGGTGACATTCTATCGTCGTTTTGTTCCCAAACAAAAAGTAATAAAAATTCTAACAAAGAAACTTATATAACATCCCCTAAGAAGTGGCCATCGAAAGACAAAAACCCTCTTTCGATGCCCGACCGACCATAGAAATTATAGTCAGGTGTACCGTAGGTGTCACTTTGAATCAGGAGAGTGTGTTACAGTAGAAGAGTAATGAGGAGTCTCGCGACAAACAGGAAATAGAGCCTGAGGTGCTCACAGACAGTGGACAGACTTTAGGACACAGAAGTGGTAATAGTGACAGAATAAAGAGAGGGCATTTAGAGTAATCAGACAAGAGTTAATCATGAAACGATAGTCGGAGTAGAAAGTCAGAGAGACAGTTGTAAAATATTATATAATGTGATCGCATTATAGATTAATGTGAGAGAATGTAGACAGGAGAGGCACAGAGCAGTTGGCAGTACAAGTGTCAGGCAGTGTATCTAGGCGTTATATTTCATGTTTCTTTAAGTATATATGTTAGTTTTTTCACATTATACAACATAAATTTAGTAATTAGAACGTGGTGATAAGTGTTGTATATAGCAGCATTAATTTCGAAATGAGTCCAGCTTCAGGCGCATGTAAAGTTAGCGGGTCTAGGCCGAAGTAAAAACTCAAGAGATTCCGTGAAGTAGTGTGGCGTAGATCAGTGTGTTTCTGTAGTGAGATCTGTTGAGGTGCCAGTATTGGTCTGCTTACGCTGTAGCTGCAATATGTGACTGAGGTAGGAGGGCTGTAAGGTTTGTGAGACTTGTACACGTAGATCAGTGTGTTTCTGCAGTCAGAGCGGTGGAGGTGCCAGTATTGGTCTGCTTACGTAGCAGCTGTAACATGTGACTGAGGTAGGAGGGCTGTAGGGTTTGTGAGACTTGTACATGTAGATCAGTGTGTTTCTGCAGTCAGAGCGGTGGAGGTGCCAGTATTGGTCTGCTTACTTAGCAGCTGTAATATGTGACTGAGGTAGGAGAGCTGTAAGGTTTGTGAGACTTGTACACGTAGATCAGTGTGTTTGTGCAGTCAGAGCGGTGGAGGTGCCAGTATTGGTCTGCTTATGTAGCAGCTGCAATATGTGACTGAGGTAGGAGAGCTGTAACGTTTGTGAGACTTGTCCACGTAGATCAGTGTGTTTGTGCAGTCACAGCGGTGGAGGTGCCAGTATTGGTCTGCTTACGCTGTAGCTGCAATATGTGACTGAGGTAGGAGGGCTGTAAGGTTTGTGAGACTTGTACACGTAGATCAGTGTGTTTGTGCAGTCAGAGCGGTGGAGGTGCCAGTATTGGTCTGCTTACGTAGCAGCTGTAATATGTGACTGAGGTAGGAGAGCTGTAAGGTTTGTGAGACTTGTACACGTAGATCAGTGTGTTTGTGCAGTCAGAGCGGTGGAGGTGCCAGTATTGGTATGCTTACGCTGTAGCTGCAATATGTGACTGAGGTAGGAGGGCTGTAAAGTTTGTGAGACTTGTACACGTAGATCAGTGTGTTTGTGCAGTCAGAGCGGTGGAGGTGCCAGTATTGGTCTGCTTACGTAGCAGCTGTAATATGTGACTGAGTTAGGAGGGCTGTAAGGTTTGTGAGACTTGTACATGTAGATCAGTGTGTTTCTGCAGTCAGAGCGGTGGAGGTGCCAGTATTGGTCTGCTTACTTAGCAGCTGTAATATGTGACTGAGGTAGGAGAGCTGTAAGGTTTGTGAGACTTTTACACGTAGATCTGTGTTTGTGCAGTCAGAGCGGTGGAGGTACCAGTATTGGTCTGCTTACGTAGCAGCTGTAGTCATGTGACTGAGGTAGGAGAGCTGTAAGGTTTGTGAGACTTGTACACGTAGATCAGTGTGTTTGTGCAGTCAGAGCGGTGGAGGTGCCAGTATTGGTCTGCTTACGCTGTAGCTGCAATATGTGACTGAGGTAGGAGGGCTGTAAGGTTTGTGAGACTTGTACACGTAGATCAGTGTGTTTGTGCAGTCAGAGCGGTGGAGGTGCCAGTATTGGTCTGCTTACGTAGCAGCTGTAATATGTGACTGAGGTAGGAGGGCTGTAAGGTTTGTGAGACTTGTAAATGTAGATCAGTGTGTTTCTGCAGTCATAGCGGTGGATGTGCCAGTATTGGTCTGCTTACGTATCAGCTGTAATATGTGACTGAGGTAGGAGGGCAGTAAGGTTTGTGAGACTTGTACATGTAGATCAGTGTGTTTCTGCAGTCAGAGCGGTGGAGGTGCCAGTATTGGTCTGCTTACTTAGCAGCTGTAATATGTGACTGAGGTAGGAGAGCTGTAAGGTTTGTGAGACTTGTACACGTAGATCAGTGTGTTTGTGCAGTCAGAGCGGTGGAGGTGCCAGTATTGGTCTGCTTACGTAGCAGCTGTAATATGTGACTGAGGTAGGAGAGCTGTAAGGTTTGTGAGACTTGTACACGTAGATCAGTGTGTTTGTGCAGTCAGAGCGGTGGAGGTGCCAGTATTGGTATGCTTACGCTGTAGCTGCAATATGTGACTGAGGTAGGAGGGCTGTAAAGTTTGTGAGACTTGTACAGGTAGATCAGTGTGTTTGTGCAGTCAGAGCGGTGGAGGTGCCAGTATTGGTCTGCTTACGTAGCAGCTGTAATATGTGACTGAGTTAGGAGGGCTGTAAGGTTTGTGAGACTTGTACATGTAGATCAGTGTGTTTCTGCAGTCAGAGCGGTGGAGTGTGCCAGTATTGGTCTGCTTACTTAGCAGCTGTAATATGTGACTGAGGTAGGAGAGCTGTAAGGTTTGTGAGACTTGTACACGTAGATCTGTGTTTGTGCAGTCAGAGCGGTGGAGGTACCAGTATTGGTCTGCTTACGTAGCAGCTGTAGTCATGTGACTGAGGTAGGAGAGCTGTAAGGTTTGTGAGACTTGTACACGTAGATCAGTGTGTTTGTGCAGTCAGAGCGGTGGAGGTGCCAGTATTGGTCTGCTTACGCTGTAGCTGCAATATGTGACTGAGGTAGGAGGGCTGTAAGGTTTGTGAGACTTGTACACGTAGATCAGTGTGTTTGTGCAGTCAGAGCGGTGGAGGTGCCAGTATTGGTCTGCTTACGTAGCAGCTGTAATATGTGACTGAGGTAGGAGGGCTGTAAGGTTTGTGAGACTTGTAAATGTAGATCAGTGTGTTTCTGCAGTCATAGCGGTGGATGTGCCAGTATTGGTCTGCTTACGTATCAGCTGTAATATGTGACTGAGGTAGGAGGGCAGTAAGGTTTGTGAGACTTGTACATGTAGATCAGTGTGTTTCTGCAGTCAGAGCGGTGGAGGTGCCAGTATTGGTCTGCTTACTTAGCAGCTGTAATATGTGACTGAGGTAGGAGAGCTGTAAGGTTTGTGAGACTTGTACACGTAGATCTGTGTTTGTGCAGTCAGAGCGGTGGAGGTACCAGTATTGGTCTGCTTACGTAGCAGCTGTAGTCATGTGACTGAGGTAGGAGAGCTGTAAGGTTTGTGAGACTTGTACACGTAGATCAGTGTGTTTGTGCAGTCAGAGCGGTGGAGGTGCCAGTATTGGTCTGCTTACGCTGTAGCTGCAATATGTGACTGAGGTAGGAGGGCTGTAAGGTTTGTGAGACTTGTACACGTAGATCAGTGTGTTTGTGCAGTCAGAGCGGTGGAGGTGCCAGTATTGGTCTGCTTACGTAGCAGCTGTAATATGTGACTGAGGTAGGAGGGCTGTAAGGTTTGTGAGACTTGTAAATGTAGATCAGTGTGTTTCTGCAGTCATAGCGGTGGATGTGCCAGTATTGGTCTGCTTACGTATCAGCTGTAATATGTGACTGAGGTAGGAGGGCAGTAAGGTTTGTGAGACTTGTACATGTAGATCAGTGTGTTTCTGCAGTCAGAGCGGTGGAGGTGCCAGTATTGGTCTGCTTACTTAGCAGCTGTAATATGTGACTGAGGTAGGAGAGCTGTAAGGTTTGTGAGACTTGTACACGTAGATCAGTGTGTTTGTGCAGTCAGAGCGGTGGAGGTGCCAGTATTGGTCTGCTTACGTAGCAGCTGCAATATGTGACTGAGGTAGGAGAGCTGTAAGGTTTGTGAGACTTGTACACGTAGATCAGTGTGTTTGTGCAGTCAGAGCGGTGGAGGTGCCAGTATTGGTCTGCTTACGCTGTAGCTGCAATATGTGACTGAGGTAGGAGGGCTGTAAGGTTTGTGAGACTTGTACACGTAGATCAGTGTGTTTGTGCAGTCAGAGCGGTGGAGGTACCAGTATTGGTCTGCTTACGTAGCAGCTGCAATATGTGACTGAGGTAGGAGAGCTGTAAGGTTTGTGAGACTTGTACACGTAGATCAGTGTGTTTGTGCAGTCAGAGCGGTGGAGGTGCCAGTATTGGTCTGCTTACGCTGTAGCTGCAATATGTGACTGAGGTAGGAGGGCTGTAAGGTTTGTGAGACTTGTACACGTAGATCAGTGTGTTTGTGCAGTCAGAGCGGTGGAGGTGCCAGTATTGGTCTGCTTACGTAGCAGCTGTAATATGTGACTGCGGTAGGAGGGCTGTAAGGTTTGTGAGACTTGTACATGTAGATCAGTTTGTTTCTGCAGTCAGAGCGGTGGAGGTGCCAGTATTGGTCTGCTTACGTAGCAGCTGTAATATGTGACTGAGGTAGGAGGGCAGTAAGGTTTGTGAGACTTGTACATGTAGATCAGTGTGTTTCGGCAGTCAAGAGCGATGGAGGTGCCAGTATTGGTCTGCTTACGTAGCAGCTGTAATATGTGACTGTGATAGGAGGGCAGTAAGGTTTGTGAGACTCGCGCTGAAGGTTGGACGACAGGGACTTTGTGGAAGCAAACCTGAAAAACACATGTGTGCAGGAACATCAACGTGTCATTGGTATGCTTTTTAAGATATTAAATTTCACAAAGCCGTCCTGAGACAAAGTCTTTGAGGTCATTCTAAAAATTCGGTTCACATTCAATCCAAAAACATTAAAATACATGAGATATTCTACATACGGTAGCTTCTTTTAAGTTTTAATTAATATTCATCAACTAGTACCACTGGTGTTAAATTTAAGTTTGTAGCCGTCACAATCACATATATTTCATCTGCTGGTACGACTGTACAGCAACGTGTGTGTAGAGAGGGTGAAGGAATTTCTATCGTGTCGCAAAAATGTATATCAATAAATATATATTAATAAAGTAACACTTCATAATAAATGTAAACGCCGAAGAAGATGATGAAATGGTCGAAAGCATACATTTTTTCATTGTTTACGGAATGTTATAAAAGTAAAAGGCTGAGGAAGTAATGAAATCGTTGAAAACTAACATTACATCCCTTTTCAAAAATTTCATCACATTCTTCAAAATACCATTAATTTTTCTGCAAGCGATGTCATTCACTCTTGTGTTTTACAGGGTGCCTGATACAGAAGTGGAGCTGCCCGAAATCTACGAGAAGGACAAAGGGTCTGCAGGAATTCATGGACAAATATTCGAGTATAAATTCTGTGCCCTTTTATTCTTACGGGCCACAAATAAAGGCTACAAGTTTAAACTTGCTTCTAACGTGAAAGGGCACGGAGCATTTGATGATGTTGTGATGGAGTATCTTGATGCAAACTCCAGAAAATCGCACATCTTCCTGCAACTTAAGAGCAAAGCATCAAAACACATTACAATGAAACAACTGCTGTCGGAGAAAGGAGATTTCAGTTTACGTAAATATTACGAATCATATATACAGATTGAGGAGAAGTTCAACAGCAGCAAAGAAGGAGTCAAAATAGATGGTAAGATTAATGACAGCCTGTTCATTATATACACCAATACTGGTACTGATGTTGGACAAGAACTAAAGTGTAGTAAAGGCACAGAGGTCGGTGAAGAAGAAATAAAGTGTAATAAAGACACAAAGGTCGGTGAAGAAGAAATAAAGTGTAATAAAGATACAAAGGTCGGTGAAGAAGAAATAAAGTGTAATAAAGACACAAAGGTCGGTGAAGAAGAAATAAAGTGTAATAAAGACACAAAGGTCGGTGAAGAAGAAATAAAGTGTAATAAAGACACAAAGGTCGGTGAAGAAGAATTCTTAATGACTGGTGGCTCTGTGCTGCAGTTCGATGAAAAGAAACACAAAGCCATTTACGAGCACCTGCAGGAACTGCCCAAACACCGCGACTTCTTGAGTCGTTTTAGAATATTTTACTCTCAGGCTGACGAGAAAAAAATGGACGGTCACATTAAACCTGAACTACAGCAAAGTTTGCAGTTACCTGACACCGAACTCGAATTAGCCTACATGTGTTTCTGTGACTTTATTAAGGACTGGTGGCAGAACTCTAACTTCTTCCTCAAGGAGACAAACTGCAATGAAAATGATCCATTGAGAAAAACTTCAGAGAAAGTAGGAACCACTTTAGTAGCAAAGATACTGGAACAGAGGAAATGTGAACTTGACGAACTCAGTATTAAATACAAAGAATCAGCAATAACAGACATAAAGCAGCTGATACAACCCCACAAGGCTGTTCTGATATTCGCCCCCGGCCGATCAACCACACTCACTGCAGCTAAGATTCACCAGATGCTCAGTGCTACAACACACATCATACTGAATGTACAACAGCTGGTGCGCTATAAGAATGAGGTTATGTTGGCTTGGAAGGAAAGCTTCAATGTTATGGTGTTGGAGGGCGACAGTTTTGCTGAAGATTTTCAAGACTTTGCTAATGATATATCTATCCTTAATGAAAGTGTTGAGGAAAAGAAGTTCATCTTTATATCCGACAGATTGTGTAACGTACAGCAAATAAGCGCCCTACGTTGCACATTTAGTAAAATGCTCACAGAAGAATACGACGACTGGAGAGTCACGGATATTATCATTGAGTCACGGACGTTCTTTCTGGGAAAGAATATTATTTTCCAAGGGTCTGAAATGCAAATCAAAAACCTAGTCAAGGAAAGTGATGTTCGCATGCTTAATGCCTTAGATTGTGATTCAATGTCTCTCTTGTTGGGAAACGAAAAACCTTCTATTGGAATTCCCATTGAAAACACACTGCAGTATTACATCGACAGAACTCTTCGGTGTACAAAGTATGTCAAAACTGGTATTCAAAATGAAAGCGAAGTACTGGTCCCATTAAGAGGGGAGGTTTTGGAGGAGCAAGAGGGTATTAGTGCATATGGGGAGGAAAATTGTAAAATTAGTGACTACGAACATGGAATCACACATCTCTCATTGGCGATTGGCAATGAAAACGTTTCAAGAACAATTTGCAATAACATGAATAATTTGCAAGGTTTGTGTACAGAAGATGAAAGGCGTCTTTGGAGGCAGAACACTGATGACTTTGGAAATGCACATCGACACTTGGAGAGAAAAATCACCACAGTTTGGCGACCGACCACATTGTTTGACGGCGATGCTCGCGTCATTTTGCTCACAGATGAACCTGGAATGGGCAAATCGACCCTTCTGTCTCACCTCGCAAAGGAAACGCGAGAACGTCACCCCGACACGTGGATAGTGAGGGTCAATATTAACAATTATACTAATATATTGAACGAGATAAAAACAAATGGTTTTGACGAAAAATGCGCCCTCAAATTACTAACCCAAGCCGCAAAGATAGAGGAGCGAGACGGTGTACAGTTGGAAAAACAGCTGTTTAATTACGTCTACAACTCTACAGGAAATATGGCCGTGATGATTGATGGAGTGGACGAAGTAAGTCCGCATTACACTGAAGAAGTTATCCAAATATTGAGAATTCTGTCCAAAACCATAATAAAAAGAATTTGGGTTACGTCTCGAAATTCAGTGAAGGATCAGCTAGAACAAGAATTTCAGTGTCAGTCGTACTCACTGACACCTTTCAGTTTGGAGGACCAGAAATCTTTCCTAGTTAAGTTTTGGAATCAGAAATATCCGAATACAAAAGAAGAATACCTAGAAGATTTAGCAAACCGAGTTGTTGAACTTTCATTTAAACATCTAAGTGTCAAAGAAAAAGATTTCATGGGAGTACCTCTGCAGAGTATGTTACTAGCCGAGGTGTTTGGAGAAAATCTAAAGCAGTGTTCTACATCAGCAACGGTTCAACTACCTGAAAACTTAAATCTCTTCATGCTCTATGATATATACGTCAGAAAGAAATGGGATATTTATTTATCAGAGAAAAAGCTTTCTGATCGAACAAACGTGAATGTGCTTACTGATGATGATGCCTTACATGCCATTTTCATAGATAACCACAAGGCTGCAGCACTGATTGCAATCCTGTCCACAGACCACCTCGAAAAGCTCAATGACAAGAACGTACTGAAGAAAGGCGCAGATTTTCTGCAGAAAATAAACCAAGGCGTGGAGAAGACGGGCATAATAACTGATGTCATCGAAGGACGACCTGTTTTTCAACACCGCACGTTCGCCGAATACTTTGTTGCAAGGTGGTTGTGTGATAACATTCAGGCTAGCCAAACGTTCATGAAGGATCACATATTTGAGTCAGGGTTCCGTGTGGTCAGGAGTATGGTGGACAGGATATTGGCTAATAAATGCCCATTACACGAGGCAGCACTGAACTCAAATATGCGACATGTTGCAAAGATGTTGGAAATGAATGAAACCGTCACTCAGAAGGACCGTGGAGGAAGAACCCCGCTGCATGTAGCAGTCAGCTGCATGAACCCAGAACTCATCAGACTACTTCTAGAACACGGATCAGATGTGAGTTCTGTAGACACATTGTTGGGTTTGTCCGCTGTAGAGTACGCAATTAGAATGGTCGACTGGGAGATGCTGAGTTTGATTATGGAGAAAAGGCCTGAAATCAGGGAACAGGTGCTAAATGGAATAAGCGATGTTCATATGGAACATAATGTTTCAGTTATTCGCGCTGCAGCTAAGTATGGCCACACTGATCTGCTGAGGTACTTGATAAGTAGAGAAAATTGTGTGAATATGATTCTTCCTGGCGACAATGGTACTTTACTTCACGAAGCGGCTCGGGGCAACCATATTGAAACAGTGAGGACACTTGTCGATCTGGGAGCTAGTTGTGACATTGAGGATGCAAATGGAAAAAACAGCGCTACATGTTTCGGCCGAGACGGGAAGCCTTGAGGTAGCAAAATTAATGGTCGAACTTCAAGAAATGTCCTACGGGAAAGGTGAATTGGAATATACTGTGGTACTAGACAGAGCAATTACGAAATTAAACCCACTGAACGTACGCGATAACGAAGGAAACACACCATTCCATCTTGCTGCCGCTGCAGGAAACACCAACATGCTAGATTACTTGTTCAGTGCCGGCAGTGATTTGAGAAGCTGCAATGGACGTGCCGAATATCCAATTACGCTGGCTGCTCGATACGGTAGGAACGACAGTGTAGAGTTTTTGCTGCAGAGACACCGTGTTGTGAAGTGTGACGATATAATGACCAGCGCACTGACAGCAGCCATTGTGGCCGGTCACGTAGACACGACGGCTCTCTTACTAAGGTCAGGATCACCAGTCAACGGAAGAGAGAATGAAAAGCCTATACATGCAGCGTCGCGAAAGGGACACATGGATATCGTGATATTGCTACTACAACATGGTGCGAGTTTAAACTGTCGTACAGACAGTGGAAACACAGCATTGCACTTGGCGAGTGAAGCCGGCCACCTGAGCGTGGTTAAGTACTTAGTCGAGAGAGAGGGTGACGATGTGAATAGTCTAAATTATGACAACGAAACACCACTGCATTTGGCAGCTCAAAAAGGAAGACAATATTTGGTAAAATATTTTCTCAAAAACGGTTGCAATGTTAACACTGCATCTGCTAATCGCTCCACGTGTCTTCATCTTGCCTGTAAAAATGGACATTACACAACAGTGGAATATTTACTGAAACATTGCGCCACAGTAAATGCAATGAACTCCGCTGACAGAACGCCACTCCACATTGCTGCTAGCCGAGGACAAACAGAAATCGTAAAACTGCTGTCACTGCACAACACCAACTTCTCACTGCGAGATACAGACGGTATTACGGCACTTCTAGCAGCCTCCAGACACGGGCACCAAGACACTGTGCGCTTCATTGTGCAGCACGGTGGCAACATAGAGGACACTGATGGAAACGGAAACACCATTGCACACTTTGCTGTAGCCAACGAAAATCACGACATTTTAAAATTCCTATCAAAACAGGATGCAAACTTAGATGTACAGAATTCTGATGGAGACACACCATTACTACAAGCAGTGCGAGAAGGGAGAAACCGGATCGTACAGTACCTAGTAGATGAAAACTTGGATATAAACACAAAAGGTAATGATGGAATGAGGCCTCTAGATGTTGCTCTTCTAAAAGGCAACAAAGAGTTAACCCGATTTTTATTGGAACGAAATGCATTTTCAGGTAAAACGGGCAAGCATATTATTGCGGCAGCAAGATTAGGGTTTCCGGAATTGTTACAGCGTTTTGTGGCCACAGGAGAGGACATTAACTTGAAGACAGAGGACGGGGAAAGACTGTTGCATGTGGCTTGTAAATCTGGACAAGTAGCCACTGTGCAGTACCTGTCTGAGCATGGCGCTCTACTGGACTCGCAGGATAATAGCGGAAACACTGCGCTTCATGTGGCTGTTAGTAACGGCCATCTTGATGTTATTCGAATCCTGGTGGAGAAAGGTGCAAACCTGGCTGTTGCTAATGCATCAGGCTCGACAGCACTTCATATAGCAGCGAAATGTGGATACTTGCATATTGTTCACTTCCTCGCAGCCAGTTTTGCGCCAATTGATATGCGGAACGCTAAGAAACAAACTGCACTTCTTGTGGCAGCGGCTGAGGGACATGAGAAAATCGTGAGGTTTTTGATAGAACAGGGAGCAGGCATTGGAGTGAAGGATATAGAGGGGAAAACAGCCTTCGACATAGCTACAGAAAAAGGTTTTGGTGTAATAACACAGCTGCTACGAGATCGAGCAGAAGGGAGGGTGCTCGTCTGTTCCATCTCTCACACTGACCTACATACAGTAGCAGATGGTGGTCATTGTGAAGACCTGCAGAGAACGACGAATGCGGGATCGTCTGTGGACAGAGCAACAGAGCAAAATAACTCTGATACAGCACAGATGTTCAAAATTACAGCGAAAGATGCATTGGCGATGTACTCGGATCCTCGGAGTGCCTTAAACTCTGCGGCTGAAAACGGCAATTTGGAAGAAGTTCAGCGTCTCGTGAATGCTGGGATAGCTCTAGATTTTGGTGACACCTTCGGACGCACTGCATTGTGGGGTGCTGCTTCGAGGGGTCACAAGAACATTACCCGATATTTGTTAGAAAATGGCAGTTGCGTGAACATACCTGACTGTGAAGGTGTGACGCCTATAGATATTGCCGCCAGAGAGGGACACTGGGAAACAGTTGATGAGTTTCTGATGCACGACCCAACAATAAGACCAGCAAGAACAGAAGATCTAACAAACCACTTACAAGAAGCAGCAGAATCTGGAAATTTGGAAGCTGTGCGGATAATATTAAAATGTGGTATTAGCGTAGACACAACCACCAAGGATAACTACACACCACTGCATATTGCTGCAAAGTCTGGACATAAAGAAATAATTCGATTACTGTTAAACACCGGTGCTAATGTAAATGCAACAGATAATAGTGGTAGGACACCACTCATATTAGCAGCTGAAAACGGACATGCTGACATTATTCGAGAGCTACTGAGTGCTAAAGCCACAAATGACAGCTCTAGCCCTCGCTTCTCAGCAGCTAAAACAGGACATGCTGAGACTGTACAAGAGTTAGTGAATCATGGCGCTGATGTGGATATTGCAAATAAAAACGGTTGGACACCCCTTAACAGAGCAGCTTTCGAAGGCCACGTGGAGGTAGTCCGAGAGTTGCTGAATCATGGCGCTGGTGTGGATATTGCAAATAACGATGGTGCAACACCTCTGTACACAGCATCTTCTAACATCCATGTGGAGGTAGTCCGAAAGTTGCTGAATCATGGAGCTGGTGTGAATATTGCAAATAAAAACGGTTGGACACCCCTTAACAGAGCAGCTTTCGAAGGCCACGTGGAGGTAGTCCGAGAGTTGCTGAATCATGGCGCTGGAGTGGATATTGCAAATAATAATGGTGCGACACCTCTGTACACAGCATCTTCTAACGGCCATGTGGAGATAGTCAGAGAGTTGCTGAATCATGGCGCTAGTGTGGCTATTGTAAAAAATAATGGTTGGACACTCCTTAACGCAGCGGCCTTATACGGCCACGTGGAGGTAGTCCGAGAATTGTTGAATCATGGCGCTAGTGTAGCTATTGCAAATAATGATGGTGCGACACCTCTCTACACAGCATCTTCAAACGGCCATGTGGAGGTTGTCCGAGAGATGCTGAATCAAGGCGCTAATGTGGATATTACAGAGAACTACGGTTGGACACCCCTTAACACAACAGCTTCCAACGGCCACGTGGAGGTTGTGCGAGAGTTGCTGAGTCATGGCGCTAGTGTGGCTATTGCAAATAATGATGGTTGGACACCTCTGTACACAGCAGCTTCAAATGGCCACTTGGAGATTGTCCGAGAGTTGCTGAATCATGGCGCTAATGTAAATATTGCAGATAAAAAGGGAAGGACACCCCTTAAAGCAGCAGATTCAAAAGGCCACGTGGAGGTTGTCCGAGAGTTGCAGAAACATGGTGCTATGTGAATATAAAAGATAATGTTTGGACACAGCAGCTTGAAAAGTTCACGTGGAGAATGTCGAATCATGGAGCTAGTGTGGATATTAGAAAGGAAGGTGGCTGTACACATCTCAGTTGTACAGTCGAAAGGGGCAACTTGGGGAAGTTCCGTGAGTTGCTGAAACATATCGTTAATTTGTATATTACAAAATTATCGCTAGACACTCTCCATCAAAATAGCTCTAATTGGCAATATGGAATTTACCCGATAGTTGTTGAAATTTTCACTACTGTGAATATTGCCAATAAAATTTGTTAGTTACCAGTGACAATTTCAGTTTTCAGAGTCCATATGGAAATGTTGCGAGAGTTGTTGAGTTGTGGCTCTTGCGTGCTTATTGAATACAGCGAGGTATAAAATGTTCTGAGTGACGCAGTGTGGGTAGGCCAATCATGTTGTTACATTGTTGCTCTGATGTCATGTTAATGTTATGCAAGCTACTGCGGCAATTCACTTACTTATAGCGGCCGTATCATTAGCACTATGACAGTCGTCATTACGATATTTGTGATTGTGTGTGTCACGTAACAGACTGTTGTGGGAATGGAGACAAGCGTCTGGCTGCACAGTGCTGACACCTTGTGACCGATCAGTGCGGTGTGTCTGTAAGTAACCGTGCACTGAGTGGTTATGTGCTTGAATGTTATTGAGCATTGTTTGTGCGTTATCACAGCTACGGCTTTGTTATATTGCCAAACTAGTTTAATGTAACTGCAATAAGCTTCATATACAGAAATACTAAGTGTGGTTTTGTGTTATGAATCTGCTATTTCAGCTTCATTATAACCTCATTGCAAGCATCGGTGCACCGTACAGTTGTGAATTCATTTAACCGTACTACAAATTTAAACGGCGCGCGATGGCCTATTTGGTTGAGGCACTGCTCTACAAGCTGAAAGGTCGCGGGCTTGATTCCCGATGGTGTAATAGACGTAATCCTTCCCTCCACACTACGGCTCTGAGCTCGACTCAGCCTATAACAGAATTGAGCACTAGGAATATTTCCTGTGTGTAAAGGCGGTCGATACATAGTGCTGACAACCTTGCTACTTTCATGTGCCGATTGTCTTGAAATCTGGGGGCCTTAAACTCCTGGAAACTTCGGGGCCTCTCCTGTACACGGACTGCTTTAGGTTTTACAAACTTAGTACCCTTACTTTCAAGGAACGACTTGCAATTTGTACCTCAGCGTCATTGAAATATTAATGTTTCACACACTTTTACAGATTAATGTTAGTTACGTCAGCAGTATATCATTTCTGGAAATGTAATTTTTCAAAGATACAGATAATTTTCTTCCCGTACTTTCTCATTATCCTGTCTGACACCCACTTGCATGTCAGCCATGATACAGTGCAGACGTGGGTGAAGGAGCCGGGGTATACATCGGCAGATTTGGGCTTTTCGAATATTCTTTTAAAAGTTTAATTTAAAGATTGGTTTTAAAGCGAGAATGAGCGAGCCACTTAAAGACCTTTGACTTATAATTAATTGTGCTGGTAATTTGAGGTGGAGAATTGAACCCTAAACTATAAATTGTTGAGACGGTGGAGACTATGTTGGAAGTCATGAGGTAGATATGTGAAGAGGTGAAAGCAATACGTGAATTGCTTGAAAAATACAGGTTTGTTGATAAACTGTACAAAAATAGACCAAATGAGCCACACGACTAAAGCACTGAGGGAGCTTCAAGATGACATTAAAAACGGTAGTGAATAATTGGATGGTGACGCAGAAGGAATTGTAAGAGCATCCAAGTTCCGCTTACGTATGATGTAGAATTTTTGCAGTCGATGAATGTCCACATAATTCCTACTTTAATACACTGAATATAACGAAGAAAATTTTGGACATGGAGCTGAGACAGTGAGGTCAGCGCGGGAAAGATGAGAGTGTCTCGTCCGATTACAATGAGATACACGTTGTTATCGAATAAAGTGTAAGTACTGAGGGCGACGAGAAATGTTTTGAAAAGGTGTTAGGAATTGCACACGATTACAAAAAAGAAACAAGGGATAGAAGGCAGGAGTTAGCTTCATACTTCGAACATTTTAGGAGCCAAGAAAAGAAGGGGAAGATATGGAGAAAATCAGTGTAAAGGGACACGAAAAACAGAGATAAAATAAAAAGGAGAAGGATAAATATGCATGATGCAATGTTCAGCTGTTGACTGGATGACCGCTGCATGTTGCTGTAAGACGGACCTACGTCAGAGTAACAAAGGTGACAACTGTGTGATGCGTTTACTGAAGGCGACTTTGGAGATTGAGTTGAGAAGGTACAATATACAGAGCTGTCAGCAGACAGCGTACAATATACAGTACTCAAGAATATACAGAGCTGCCAGCAGACAGCACTAGTAACAAGAAAGGGATTGGAGACTGTAGCGGTACAACACAGGAACCAAAATGGTGCTACAAGAGAATTTAGGTCAGGTTCTTGAAACACAGATACGCTCAGAAATGAATTAAGTTACCAAAATCAGAACTGGACACAGGAAATAAATATTTGGGTTAAAAATAAGGCCAATTTATCTAAAATTTACGCAAGTTATATGTAGAGACGCCATGTAATAAAAAGCGGTTAGATGTTAAATTTAGCAACGGAATGGAAAAAGTTGTAAAAGGGCTAACAGCTATCCTAACGCTACATTTTAAATGGGTAATTTTATTAGAAGCTTAGGAATGAGGTATTACCTTTTGAACGTATTTTATACACTTGATAATAGCATAAATTACAAAGTTTTCGCCAGCCAACAAATAATGACAGACAGATGTGCAAAGTGAAGTCAGTGACTGAAGTGTCTGACTTTGAAAATTAATGATATTGTTGTTATTTGTTTGTCACAGTCCTTATCAGAAATTCCTCATTGTAGAATTATGAATGAATTAGTCGTTTCTTTCATTGCGTTATGCGTTACACATTTTCCCTTCTATATCCCACACCCACTAACGTATTATGGGCACGGTTCTCGCTTTTCAAAATTTTAATTTTTACATATAGAACGAACAAATCTAATGCAATATTCTTAGAATAACAGTTTGGTAATGTTAAACGTAAACTTGGATCTGATATGCGATAGAATTTACTTCTATCAATCAATTAAGTAGCAGTGAAATTGGTTGTGCCTTAGTTTGCTGTTGCATAACAAGCAGTGTGCTGGGTATTAAGATCGGTGTAAAGATGAACAGTAGTGATGTGGCATTGTTATTACAAGCAGGGAATGTAACAGACACAATATGCTTACAAATGAAGTACATTAAGCGTGCCTCTGTGTGCTGTTTCCTCTCGCTGCACCGTAAGCCAGATTCACGTCACATCAGTCCAGCAGACACGACGCTTAATGCTAATCACGCAGCCACACGCACAACAAACGTACTAAGAACATAGTACTCTCGCTGTACACAAGAGTGTGCTGGGTTTTAACATCGGTGTAAAGATGAACAGTAGTAATGTGACATTGTTATTACAAGCAGGGAATGTAACAGGTACGACACGCTTAAAAATGAACTACATTAAGCGAGCCTCTCTGCTGCTTCCTCACGATGCACCACAACAAAGTGCACGTCTCTTCCGCCCAAGACAAGACGCATAACTGCTACTCACGCAGCCACACTGACATCAAAAGAGCTTAGTACACTCGCTGTACACAAGAGTGTGCTGTGCTCGCTGCGGCAGAAGGAAGCAGGCAGATGTAGGTTAGCCGAATCATTTTGCCGCCACTTTGACGCTCAAATGTATGATACCAACCCGTTTGCAGCAAAAGTTCTGAAATAAAATAACTAATTTGGTCCCACCTATTGTCCCTGAAAACTTTTCTGTTATTTCTTTCAATCCTGTATTAAGCTGCTCCAGATATTACAGGAACTTTTTGACAACAACAAATTTAAAAGAACCTTAAAATATTTTTCATCTGGTACGGCACACTCAGGTGTCTCTCTCATTAAGGATTTTCAAACTAATTTATTAATATAATACAGCATAATCCCTCAAGAAGAGCGGAAGAATCTTCAGCTGCTCAAGAAAGCACCAACCGCTCCATTATATGTAGACAGAAGACTCACTACTCTGTTCACAAGAGCCCGCAACTTGTCCTTCAGCTACACTAACCGCCCCATTATATGTAGACAGAAGACTCATTACTGTGTACACAAGAGCCCGCAACTTGTCCTTCAGCTACACTAAACGCCCCATTATATGTAGACAGAAGACTCACTACTGTGTTCACAAGAGCCCGCAACTTGTACTTCAGCTACACTAAGCGCCCCATTATATGTTGACTGAAGACTTACTACTGTGTTCACAAGAGCCCGCAACTTGTCCATCAGCTACACAATCCGCCCCATTATATGTAGACAGAAGACTCACTACTGTTTTCACAAGAGCCCGCAACTTGTCCTTCAGCTACACTAACCTCCCCATTATATGTAGACAGAAGTCTCACTACTGTGTTCAAAAGAGCCCGCAACTTGTCCTTCAGCTACACTAACCGCCCCATTATTTGTAGACTGAAAAATCACTACTGTTTTCACAAGAGCCCTCCATTTGTCCATCAGCTACACAAACATCCCCATTATATTTAGACAGAAGACTCACTACTGTGTTCAAAAGAGCCCGCAACTTGTCCTTCAGCTACACTAACCGCCCCATTATATGTAAACAGAAGACTCACTACTGTGTTCACAAGAGCCCGCAACTTGTACTTCAGCTACACTAACCGCCCCATTATACGTAAACAGAAGACTCACTACTGTGTTCACAAGAGCCCGCAACTTGTCCTTCAGCTACACTTACCGCCCCATTATATGTAGACAGAAGACTCACTACTGTGTTCACAAGAGCCCGCAACTTGTCCTTCAGCTACACTAACCGCCCCATTATATGTAGACAGAAGACTCACTACTGTTTTCACAAGAGCCCGCAACTTGTCCTTCAGCTACACTAACCGCCCCATTATATGTAGACAGAAAACTCACTACTGTGTTCACAAGAGCCCGCAACTTGTCCTTCAGCTACACTAACCGCGCCATTATATGTAGACTGAAGACTCACTACTGTGTTCACAAGAGCCCGCAACTTATCCTTCAGCTACACAAACCGCCCCATTATATGTAGACAGAAGACTCACTACTGTGTTCGCAAGAGCCCGCAACTTGTCCTTCAGCTACACTAACCTCCCCATTATATGTAGACAGAAGTCTCACTACTGTGTTCAAAAGAGCCCGCAACTTGTCCTTCAGCTACACTAACCGCCCCATTATATGTAGACAGAAGACTCACTACTGTGTTCACAAGAGCCCGCAACTTGTCCTTCAGCTACACTAACCGCCCCATTATATGTAGACAGAAGACTCACTACTGTGTTCACAAGAGCTCGCAACTTGTACTTCAGCTACACTAACCGCCCCATTATACGTAAACAGAAGACTCACTACTGTGTTCACAAGAGCCCGCAACTTGTCCATCAGCTACACTAACCAACCCGTTATATGTAGACTGAAGACTCACTACTGTGTTCACAAGAGCCCGCAACTTGTCCTTCAGCTACACTAACCGCCCCACTATATGTAGACTGAAGACTCACTACTGTGTTCAAAAGAGCCCGCAACTTGTCCTTCAGCTACACTAACTGCCCCATTATATGTAAACAGAAGCCTCACTACTGTGTACACAAGAGCCCCAAACTTGTCCTTCAGCTACACTAACCGCCCCATTATATTTAGACTGAAAACTCACTACTGTGTACACAAGAGCCCGCAACTTGTACTTCAGCTACACTAACCGCCCCATTATATGTAGACTGAAGACTCACTACTGTGTTAACAAGAGCCCGCAACTTGTCCTTCAGCTACACTAACCGCCCCATTGTATGTAGACAGAAGACTCACCACTGTGTTAACAAGAGCCCGCAACTTGTCCTTCAGCTACACCAACCGCCCCATTATATGTAGACAGAAAACTCACTACTGTGTTCACAAGAGCCCGCAACTTGTCCTTCAGCTACACTAACCGCGCCATTATACGTAGACTGAAGACTCACTACTGTGTTCACAAGAGCCCGCAACTTATCCTTCAGCTACACAAACCGCCCCATTATATGTAGACAGAAGACTCACTACTGTGTTCGCAAGAGCCCGCAACTTGTCCTTCAGCTACACTAACCTCCCCATTATATGTAGACAGAAGTCTCACTACTGTGTTCAAAAGAGCCCGCAACTTGTCCTTCAGCTACACTAACCGCCCCATTATATGTAGACAGAAGACTCACTACTGTGTTCACAAGAGCCCGCAACTTGTCCTTCAGCTACACTAACCGCCCCATTATATGTAGACAGAAGACTCACTACTGTGTTCACAAGAGCTCGCAACTTGTACTTCAGCTACACTAACCGCCCCATTATACGTAAACAGAAGACTCACTACTGTGTTCACAAGAGCCCGCAACTTGTCCATCAGCTACACTAACCACCCCGTTATATGTAGACTGAAGACTCACTACTGTGTTCACAAGAGCCCGCAACTTGTCCTTCAGCTACACTAACCGCCTCATTATATGTAGACTGAAGACTCACTACTGTGTTCAAAAGAGCCCGCAACTTGTCCTTCAGCTACACTAACTGCCCCATTATATGTAGACAGAAGCCTCACTACTGTGTACACAAGAGCCCACAACTTGTCCTTCAGCTACACTAACCGCCCCATTATATTTAGACTGAAAACTCACTACTGTGTACACAAGAGCCCGCAACTTGTACTTCAGCTACACTAACCGCCCCATTATATGTAGACTGAAGACTCACTACTGTGTTCACAAGAGCCCGCAACTTGTCCTTCAGCTACACTAACCGCCCCATTATATGTAGACTGAAGACTCACTACTGTGTACACAAGAGCCCGCAACTTGTTCTTCAGCTACACTAACCGCCCCATTATATGTAGACTGAAGACTCACTACTGTGTACACAAGAGCCCTCAACTTGTCCTTCAGCTACACTAACCGCCCCATTATATGTAGACAGAAGACTCACTACTGTGTTCACAAATCTGATAAACATTTTCACGCACTAAATATATCTGTAGTCATATAACCTCAAAGTTGTGCGTTCATGTCTGTCGCCATTCTACATTCTCTGCTCTCATTCACACATTTGCTAAGTACATATTTCATTGCTCTTACCTTGTGTAATGATATAATTCAGCAATTCAACTCACATCAAGCCCTGTGTCCGTGTGCCACATGTCCTGTACACACAACACACTGCACTGCACTCGACTACTGTCCAACACTTCCCAACTGCATTACATCGCTCATTACACTGTCCGTGTGCCACATGTCCTGTACACACAACACACGCACTGCACTCGACTACTGTCCAACACTTCCCAACTGCATTACATTGCTCATTACACTGTCCGTGTGCCACATGTCCTGTAAACACAACACACGCACTGCACTCGACTACTGTCCAACACTTCCCAAATGCATTACATTTCTCATTACACTATCCGTCCAGTGTGCTGTCTACGTCACGTGTTCCGACATATGGTCGCTAACCGGAAGCAAAAATTGCTTTTATCCTCTAATCGAAACATTAAAATAACAGTTACTGCAGTTGTTAATCTGTTGCCGGTAATGTCTAACTGCAGATCAACACAGTCTAACAGAGGAACTCAGAGACCGAGTGATGAACCGGCAACTACCTGGCTGTAGAACACGAAGGATGAACACTGATGGTGAATGGACAGCTGAGTTCAAGCAGTGGCTCCTCTCAATTTTATGACGAATGAGCCCGCTTTGAATCCCGGTTGGAACACCGACTGTGTTGAGTTACTTCTTGGGTTTAGTCTATGTTGCAAAATTGCGACAAGCGACTACTAGCTTCGTCATGCCTGTCTGCCTTTTCGTCCGTCCGTTCGCATTGAACAACTCGGCTCCCATTTGAAAGATTTTCATTAAATATTATATTTGAAGAGTTTTCGATAACATGTTTTAAAAAGTTAAATTTCATTAAAATCTGATAAGAATAAAAGGTACTTTACATGAAGACCTATATACATTCATATCTCGCTTAATTCTTCTTAGAGTGAGAAACGTTTCAAACAAAAGTTGTAGAGAAAACCAAAACATACATTTAATACTGAATAACTTTTTCCGAAAATCGTGCCGATTATGGGATAACGTGTAAAAATATGGTTCAGCCGGACAGGACAAATGACAATGTAATATGGCGCATGCACTTTGAATGCTGGATAAATAAGGCTACACACACACACACTCAGAATATGAAATTCTCATTTAACACGGCACCACTGGTTACGCGAATGCACCTGAATATTACGTTATACGTACACTGTCTGTCTTCTTCTCAGTTCAAGCTAACAGCAGGGTATATTAAATTAGGCCATGGCCAGTTACACACACAATTCATTATTTGATATCACACCATTACTAAATATTTTACAGTCTAAGCAACCGGCAGCGTCGTTAAATAGGCAACAGTTTACAAACATCTAAAGCCGCTTGTATCAAACCTTTACACTGGACACGATCCTAAGGCTATTCCATCCACTTCGGCCAGTTACAGCTTATATAACACTCACGCCGTTACATGTCGACTCATTTCCAGTCTCCCATTTGACTGCTTGCCAGTGATCATTCTGCACAGGCAGTAAACACTGTATCATAGCCTTGGGTCTGCACCGCGACAAAAGCACAAGTTATTTTACAACGCAAGATGTTTGCAGACAGCCTTTATATTTTATATGTATATATTAACATTCACTGTTTTAATACCGCACTGCAGTATAATATGAACAATTGTACTGGTACTATAAAGCAAATAACTGCTGTGTAAAAAGTTAATGTGCATATTGCCAGTCATCTATGTACTGAACGCTGTGCATGTTTGTGTAATATGGCTCACTGATGAAGGCTACAACATGTAGCCGAAACATGTAGCAGCACAAAATATTGTGTGCAGTGGTTGGTAACAAAACATGTATGTGTAAGGCAACCGAACGGAATAAGTATTGAAATATGTAGTTGTTATTAGCTGCTAGTAAGGAGGTTGGTATAGACGTAAATACAGACAAAACTGAGTTCATGACTTGTAAGCAAAATGCAACACAAAAACACAACGTACAGTCTGGACAGCTTGACACTTGACGATGGGACAGACTGGCTGCCCCGAAAGGACAGTAATCAACTACCAACCTACGACGCATAACATCCCAGAAGAGCGAAGGCATTACTAAACGGCAGCGAAAGCCTGAAATGTCATAGGTACTAAATCCTTTGAAATTGTGACGAATTTAAAAAATTTCTGAAAGACACTAAAAGGTAAATTACACCCTAGAACGGGCCACGAAGGCCCAGAGAGCGAGTAGAGGTACAGAGCTATAACTTTGCGTATTGTTTTATGTGGGTGTTAAAATTAGTCTGCATACTGACGGGGAAAACGTAGACTGAAGGTGTTACAGGGAAGGGTGCTTAGGAAGGCACTTAGGTCTAAGGAGAAGGGAGTAGGAGGAAACTGGAGAAAACAGCACAGTGGAGAGCTTCACGGTTTGTAATCCTCACCAAATATTATTCACGTAATCAAGTGAAAGTGAAGGTATCGACAATAATGTTGAGTGTTACAATGGAAATGAAGATTGTGAGGATGAAACTGTTGAAAGCATTCTATCAAAACACCAAGACGAGGAATTAGAAGGTGATAAGAGTGATGAAGATGACACATCTGAACTTGAACGAGTGACTACACAGATGCCGGTTACGACGATACTTCATGTAGGATGGCAATGAAGGTAGTCCACTGTCTGCACTAGATGTCTGTGCTGATTTTATTCACTCACAATCAATCAAAAGAACACGGCAAGGTGCACTGGATGAATTCTTCCGGAAATGACGATTAGGAACTAAAAGTTTAAAGTAAGTACACGTATGTTTGTTATATAAATTAAATGTTATACAACGTTTAAATATCAAATATTTTCTCTAATTTGTTTTAATAGGATTAGATCGGAGGGCTTTAAGGACAACAGACGTATCCTCAGACAGGTCATTAAATATGTTATATTGACGATGAGGGAAAATGGAAACAGGTCAACATGAATAATATTTAAATATTTAATACATATTTCGCTATTGTTTGTTCTGTAATTCATTTGAATAAATGATTTGTTGCTCAGTGAAATGTTAGTTTGTATTTTTATATCTTTTTTAACTATTTACATAAAACGTCTCATAATTGGGTTAGCCGCGTAATCGAGCCAAATTGTTCTGGTCCCGATGTGTCCGAATTAACCGGAATCTACTGTGTATATATATATATATGATGTGGTGACAATCCACATCCTTCTCTTACGCCTTTCTTAAAGACAACTGTCCGTAGTTTTATTTCATACGTATTTCTTGATGCTGATATAGACTAAGTTCCAACGCTAATCTGATCAACAGTGTTGGTTACTTCCTGTCGGCTCACATATCCCATTAAACGTACCCCATTTACCGTCCCGTTCACACAGCCTTATCGAAGACTGATTTTCAGCTGCTACTTTTGAATACACATAAGTAGCAATATTTCACAAACTCTGCTGCATAGATCATGAAACGAGAAGGAATTATGTTCACTGCTGCCTTCACAGGGCTCATGATAACAAATACAGGCCCCACAATTGTTCTGAATAGCGATTATGCGTGTTTTTGTCTCAGTGTTAAGTCAAATTTCGCAATAATATATACCGGCCCGCAGAAAACCACATCATTATCCTCGTAGCGCCAGTGTATGTTGTTAAGTTTTGTCTATAGCGCGCTGTGAGGGCAACTAGGACTACTGAGCACATTTGTTGTGCTGTCGCCAATCTACACAGATATGTTGCACATGTCTATGGCGTGCTGTGAGGGCAACTAGGACTACTGAGCACATTTGTTGTGCTGTCGCCAATCTACACGGATATGTTGCACATGTCTATGGCGTGCTGTGAGGGCAACTAGGACTACTGAGCACATTTGTTCTGCTGTCGCCAATCTACACAGATATGTTGCACATGTCTATGGCGTGCTGTGAGGGCAACTAGGACTACTGAGCACATTTGTTCTGCTGTCGCTAATCTACAGATATGTTGCACATGTCTACGGCGTGCTGTGAGGGCAACTAGGACTACTGAGCACATTTGTTCTGCTGTAGCCAATCTACAGATATGTTGCACATGTCTATGGCGTGCTGTGAGGGCAACTGGGACTACTGAACACATTTGTTGTGCTGTCGCCAATCTACACAGATACGTTGCACATGTCTATGGCGTGCTGTGAGGGCAACTGGGACTACTGAACACATTTGTTGTGCTGTCGCCAATCTACAGATATGTTGCACATGTCTATGGCGTGCTGTGAGGGCAACTGGGACTACTGAACACATTTGTTGTGCTGTCGCCAATCTACACAGATACGTTGCACATGTCTATGGCGTGCTGTGAGGGCAACTGGGACTACTGAACACATTTGTTGTGCTGTCGCCAATCTACAGATATGTTGCACATGTCTATGGCGTGCTGTGAGGGCAACTGGACTACTGAACACATTTGTTGTGCTGTCGCCAATCTACACAGATATGTTGCACATGTCTATGGCGTGCTGTGAGGGCAACTAGGACTACTGAGCACATTTGTTCTGCTGTCGCCAATCTACACAGATATGTTGCACATGTCTATGGTGTGCTGTGAGGGCAACTAGGACTACTGAGCACATTTGTTCTGCTGTCGCCAATCTACACAGATATGTTGCACATGTCTATGGCGTGCTGTGAGGGCAACTAGGACTACTGAGCACATTTGTTCTGCTGTCGCCAATCTACACAGATATGTTGCACATGTCTATGGCGTGCTGTGAGGGCAACTAGGACTACTGAGCACATTTGTTCTGCTGTCGCCAATCTACACAGATATGTTGCACATGTCTATGGTGTGCTGTGAGGGCAACTAGGACTACTGAGCACATTTGTTCTGCTGTCGCCAATCTACACAGATATGTTGCACATGTCTATGGCGTGCTGTGAGGGCAACTAGGACTACTGAGCACATTTGTTCTGCTGTCGCCAATCTACAGATATGTTGCACATGTCTACGGCGTGCTGTGAGGGCAACTGGGACTACTGAGCACATTTGTTCTGCTGTCGCCAATCTACACAGATATGTTGCACATGTCTATGGTGTGCTGTGAGGGCAACTAGGACTACTGAGCACATTTGTTCTGCTGTCGCCAATCTACACAGATATGTTGCACATGTCTATGGTGTGCTGTGAGGGCAACTAGGACTACTGAGCACATTTGTTCTGCTGTCGCCAATCTACACAGATATGTTGCACATGTCTATGGCGTGCTGTGAGGGCAACTAGGACTACTGAGCACATTTGTTCTGCTGTCGCCAATCTACAGATATGTTGCACATGTCTACGGCGTGCTGTGAGGGCAACTGGGACTACTGAGCACATTTGTTCTGCTGTCGCCAATCTACACAGATATGTTGCACATATCCGGCTACCGTTTTTGCACAGCTGTTTGGTTATGACATAACCTGTGCCTTGTACCTGCAACACATTGCAACAGCGCACATCGCAAACTGTTACATGTGCTGTCTGGATGATGATGGGGAGGGGCAGAATAATAAGAAGGGGATTGTGGCTTCCCCGTTCACCGATCAGAAATGGTTGAAGTTTTACTTCTAAGACATCTTAATTTGTTTTCTGTATAACTTAACATTGTCAACAGGAATGTTTATTCAAAAATAAAAACAATTATACACTGTCAACTCTATATAAAATTATGACACAATAACGTCGCCATAAAATTAAATTAGTTTCTGTATAATTATGAAAGGAATGATTCTAGGGAAAAGTGATGAAAAAACTTATGACAATTCAATATCAAGCCAGATGGCCCAGCCTGGATATTTCAGTGGTAGAGGGAGGGGATGTGGCAAGTGTGACACAGCACACTTTACCTGTGCTAACCTCACCACAACTACTGTGATCCTCCGCTATCAAGTGGAAGCATCACGGTGGGTGCAACGCATCTAGTTACATGCAAAAAGAGGTAAAACAATAACAATGTTTTTTAAGCACTTAACTAAATAATGAGCTCACAATTCACCATAAAACCAAATTTCTTGAGGGAGAACTATGCCCAAGTTCAACATCTTATGTTTCTGCTCCATGCCCCAAATAAAACAATAAATAAGATAACCTTGAATGTCGCTGACAGTACTCAATATAAAAATCGCAATATGCAAACTTACCTCACCAAGCGACGATACAAGGACTCCGTCCCAAACCCCACTTAACAGGTGGAAAATTGAATTCTTGTTCGAGAAGAAAATTTGTTGCGACATATTACTTGAAGGACTTGTAGATCCACAGTCGAGTTTCAGGCAACACGAAAAATGGTCGCATAAGGAGGGTGAGGTGCAAGGGGTTAAAGCATGACGTCATCAGTAACAAGGGGTAACACCGTTAAGTTAATTGTCACAACACAAAGGGGGAATCTTGGGTGGCTACCTCCCCTCAGCAACAACGAAGGCCAATATTTTAAAACTGTATTTGAATATTTCAGTACTTTTATTGAATTTAACACTTTTTAAGTTTTATATTGCTGTCGGTTCCATGCTGAATATAACATAAAAACAGGACCTTTGTCACTAGTGTGAAGTTTATGCAGGACGTGCAATTATGCGTAGAGTATCAGATGGATATGCTTCACACTGCCCTGTGTTCCTAATGAAATAAAAGCATATACTACTTCTTCTACTACTCCTACTACTGCTACTACTATACTTGTACCAAGAATCCTAAAGGGAATATTTTCATATACAGAAATAAGAAGTGAAATATTCATGACATTCACATTTACCGAAGAAAATACTTAAATAGTGTTTAATTGCCCAGTAAGTAGAATAGCATTACAATGGAAGTGAATAACTGTACAGTGTTAGTTCATCAAAAAATATTTATAAAAATTAATTATAAGTTCCAAAGTGTATTTGATAAAATTACAATAACCACCAAAATAGTACACCTCATATGACAAATGCAAAGTGCACTAATGACCACATTACTTGCTAGTTGATGGCGAGGGGGAGGTGAAGTGACGAGCTGGTAAGAGGGGAAGCACTGCGCACGCACCAATAAGCGTTTTCGTAAGTTTCAAAAATATCTGCAGTGACTGAAACATTGTCTTGAGGTTTCTAGATCACACACAAATACACACACACACAAGGTAGGACTCCTCTGTACGAGCGATCAGCCCGTCGCAGAGGCCGCTACGCACAAAACACACAACGAACTCAATAGAAGAACATCCATGCCCTCAGCGGGAATCGAACCCGCGATCCCACCATTCAAGCGGCCGCAGACCTTCACCTTAGACCTCACGGCCACCGGGATCGGCCTGTATATGTGTAGTTATATAACAGGAAACTTTTCTTAAACATGACCTGTTGAATACAGACGAAGGGAGACTATTGATATATATATATATATATATATATATATATATATATATATATATGTCGGTATTGCACATAGCTACAGGGGGAGCTGAAATTATGTTTATGGCATCAAAAATGGTACGAAAAAACTGTAGACAGTGATCAACCGTACATGTACCTTACAAGCACAGCTCACTCTGAGTAACTTGTTCAAGTTTTAGAGGTAATTAAATGCGGGGTAGCCTACCATAGGAATTAGAATTGTTAAAATTATGCCTACAGTTTCTAACTTGTTTTCTTTGTGTACTTACAATAACTGTGACTTCAGATTTTATTGCCTTTATGAGATGCGATAGTCGGATCCTTACCAGTCAGTTATAACAATGCAAAATATTACGTTAGTTTACAAGATAAAGAGAATTCATAACATAATTCATGTAATAACACACGGTTTATCACGCTGTGTGCGTTATGCACAGTTACCTGCAGTATCTGGACAGTGACCTTGATCGTCTGATGGCCTAAATACTTAATATTACAAATAAGAGAGAAGACAAATTATATCAGAGGAACAGCTTGGAAGATAAAGGACTTTACAGGATAATCCGCCGTTAAGCACTTGATAAATTTCTTACAGTCATTCTGTTAATGAGGTAAGATTAACCTTTCCCTAATCCAGGTATACATAATTCTCTCCCACGCCATCAACACACTCAACTGAACACGCGCACACAGCAGCTACATACAGCAGTATAAAAGTGGGTGACAATTTGACGGAGTGAGAGGTTCATCGCAGTTTATCGTAACTAGCTGTAGTAATGGACCGGTGTGTGTTGCTGAATTTGTTCATTGACTGTTTTATACACTGAAACTGGAACTGTACGTGATATCAAGGTACGTATTTGTACATCTCTGTATTCGTAGTTAATTCAAAGATGCTATCAATACATCAGTCTCTACAGCCTTGAATATTATAACGCACAGTGACTAATGAAATGGAAAGCATTTCTCTCTCCCAAATACTTCAATTTCGTCGCAGTTCTGCATGATCCATTTGTTACGCCGTATTAGTATCACCTTCAATACAGTCACCAGAATGTAGTTCTTTCTCTCCTTTTAACATAAACGTACTTCCAATGACGTTCTAGCCAAATAAATTTAAATAATTAGCATCGAACCCAAGCCATCGTTCGTGTCTGACATTTTTGGCGTAGATGTTTCCCGTATTCTTTTATTACGTTTCTCACTATCAGCTTTCCAGATTTTACAATAAAATAATTTTTTTTCTATGGCTCGACTTCCCTATATGGGCCTGGGCCTCCTCGTTTTCATCGACGTTTCACGATCACACTTTTTAGACACACCACACTCGGTAGGACTCCTCTGGACGAGGGACCAGCCCGTCGCCGAGACCTCTACCTGACAACACACAACACTCACAACAGACGGACATCCATGTCCCCGGTGGGACATTTTTTTTTTTTACTAATTCCTGGGTTTCCCCTTTGATCCATTTTTGTTCTGTATTAATTATTTTTCGTCCTTTCATGTCACTTACGGTCCACAACCGTCTTTTTACAACACAACACAAACATCCATGCCCCCGGTGGGATTCGAACCCACGATCCTAGTAAGCGAGCGGCCGAAGACCCACGCCTTAGACCGCACTGCCACTGGGATCGGCACAATAAAATAACTACCTTCTGATAATTAATTTTGTATCCGTCATCAGGTACAGTAAGTGAAACTCTCTCAAGTGTCCTGTTAAGTTAACATGTCGTTCTCACAGTTTGCACTGTTAGATAGGCTTAAAAGTGTTCGATCTAATCCATCGTATAGCGCTGTGAAAATATCTCCCTTCCCAGCCTGCAGCTGTCTTTGCTAAGGCCCCCATGATTGAGTGCACATGCACCTGAACCGGTTATAACAACGTAACGATTGGTATGAAGGACTGCAGATAAAATACAAAACATGCAAGTGAGAGAATTAAATTCTTCCATTCAATCTACTCTCAACGTGCAGCTTATGTCAGTAATTAACACACTCATGACAGTCAACAAATACACTCACACGTGGTATTGCGGATAGCTCAGTCGTTACAGCAACTACGGTACGGGCTGGACAACAGAGCAATCGTGGATTGATTCCCGGTAGGAGCTAAAACATTTCTCTCCTCCAAACATTCCTGACTGACCCTGAGGCCCACGGAGGCTCTTGCTCTACGGCAGGGGAGCCCATCAAGCGGGGATGCCGGGCTGCAGTCCCCCCCCCCCCCCCCCCCCAAGCACCCAAAACCTAAATTTAAAAAAAGCAGATTTTGTACTTATTACGTTTTAAAAGTTTACGTGATTTACCCTTCAGCCGAAATCAACCAATGAAATCAGCTGATGACTGTACATTAGAATGTATGTATGTACATAAATACAGTTGCGGACAGTGTTATGTTACACTTGCAGCATGATTTTAATGACTCAATTTTTAAAATCAAACATAAATTATATACATAGCCTCAGGTTCAGCCGCCCCAATGAAAAATTGTGGTTGCGCATCTGCTCTGGGGGATAAGGCGGCCGGTGCGTCAATCTCATACACGTACCTCCGTCTAACGCTCAATATAAAAATGCGTGGAACTAAACAACTCCACGCCCGCCATGCCTTCCCACGACGTGCTAAGGGCATCTTCAGGTTGCTTTATCTGCAGTGCCGAATGCAAGAAACAAAACATCAACATACAAACAAAGTCGTATATTGTAATTAACGTGACATTGTGTATACCGTGCACCATTATGATAATGTTGTACTTACATAACCAACATTTATTGCACAAAAATATAAATAAATAAACTTATCACTTAACCCTACTTATGTTTCGGTCCAAAATGGGCCATCATCAGGGGTTGCTGGTTTTTAAGCTTTCACTTGTTAAAACACTGAAGCACTATGCACTACACTTGTTTGTTGACGTTGTGGTAGGTTGTCGTGTCGTAGGGAGTACGAAGCTGCCGGGAAGTTGACCGTGGATGCAGTCAAATTAGAGACCTGTTGCTTTGTCGTGTTGAGACGGAAATGGTGTTCCCTGCGATTTTTGTAGTATTGTTTAGTCGTTGTCATTGTTGGTTGGGCGGGTTTTTCTGCGTCCTTGTATTTGCGTTTGGTCCGTCAGCCATCTTGGTCCATGGACCAGCTAAAACCCACATCACATGTTTTAACAATACCAAAGGAAGTGCACAAGTGAAAGCTTAAAACCAGCAACCCCTGATGATGGCCCATTTTGGACCGAAACATAAGTAGGGTTAAGTGATAAGCTTTTTTATTTATATTTTTGTGCAATAAATGTTGGTTATTTAAGTACAATACAATGTAATTAACGTGTAATGATAATAACGTACATTGCAGTTCAAAGCGACATTAGCAGTCTGATCACTAACAGTACGTAAAAATGACGTCACAAATACACTGACTGATGACAGCGGAATATAAAATTAAGATTAGTCACTGTATAAATGAAGCAATTAATACTGAAATGGAGCAATCGACTGATTGTGGCAGTAAAGACAAATTGTGACAAACAGCACAACATAAAGTCGTACAATTACAGTACTCAATGGTAGAAAAGTTCGAATTATCACTACAGGCCGTGAAGGCATATGGGGGGAGTGGAGGTTTAGCTCTTCTCATTATCCTACTCACCAGTTGAAGGTCAGAGGTTAACTTCACGCTCCTTCCGCTCTATATGGGTTCAAACACAGACTGGTACCCACTGAAAAGGAGACTGTGTGGGACCTGCAGAGATTCTGGACATTTAGAGAAGAAATATGACACTTGTCCCTTTCAGAATTCAAGTCCCTGATAATCGAGCACGTAGCCTAGTGACTAGTGACTGCGCTATGCTGGTCTGTAATGCAATTGAGTGGTGGCTCTAAATACAAGTGACGCTCAGAACACACTAACTGGCATTGAATTTTAAACCCTCTTGTTGAAAGGAAATAGGGACAAGACGTCTTCCTTCTACAGACTACACCTAACTGTATATACATCACACAAGTATGTGCCAATGTGGCCTTTACTACAAGTTGCATTTGTACACACTTATATTAACGTTAATAGTTTCATGGGGATAACAAAGTGAATGGTAAGTTCACCTAGAACAGAATATCAAGACCCAGAGGGGGAGTAGACGTATAGCTCTACTCTTTCTTCAACCTCGACGCTATATAAGGGTGGTTGGTCAACGCTACGTTCCGGCCGCTTTAACCCCGGGCAAGAAAACCGTTACCCATTCTCAGGCGACTGAGGGGATCCCGGGCCTTTCTGGACGGGTACGGAAAATCTCGCCACCACTGGGATACGATCCCCGGACCGTCCAGCCCGTAGCGAGTCGCTATACCGGCTGCGCTATCCCGGCCTACACAAACTGAATAAGATATTATATAAAACGACACTCCTAACTGAATCATAGGCTTTCTTGATGTCTGTACATAGCTGATGTACTTCCACAGCCTGTTAAAATAATTTCTCGACTATTTGACGAATGCAGAATTATGTGAACGGTTACGTCGAAATCCAGACTGATTCCTAAGGATTTCATCTACATATGGAGTTAAATTGTATAGAACAATGATGGGTAGTATTTACTATGCACACGATAAGAGTGATATGACTCGTTAATTCCTACAATCTCTCTTATCGCATTTCTGATAAATTCGCAACCAATCACACAGTGCACATTTATTTCATTCTCTTTACACGTGTCTACATTATCAAGATCCATCCCGATATAAAGTCATTCTATTTCAATAGCCTTTCACACGCAAGATAATCCGCCATGTAATCCGTTATATAACGCACGTTCGACCACTCCATATTATCCTACTCATTGTATTTGGAACGTCTGTACGAGGGTAAACAGGGACGGGTTTGAATCTCACTGCATGATTCACAGCGAACTCAATCACAGACAATTTACAGGCAAACTTTATTGTCTGTCGTGTTTGCTACAACAACACAATTTTCATTGCTTAGTGTACAAATTTACAAGAGTGATTGATAAAAGTTTGATACGACAGCAGGTAAACTGAATATGAATCACTAAAAATGTACCCTCAAAGATAGATAATGTGTTGTTCATGTGTATGTGTGAGTGTGTGTGTGTGTGTGTGTGTGTGTGTACTTTAAGCATGTAAGACAGGACTTATGTTTTGAAAATTGAGACCAATGATGTACAAATATTCATAATTCGTGCGAAAAAACTTGCAATATACAGTATATTATTTGATATAATACTTAATGAAGTGCAGATACATTTTACTGATTATGAACCCTTTATTACTTCTGTTGTATTACTTTATCTTGAAAATAAACTATAATTTAAAAAGGCTATGGATTCTTTTTCACATGAATTTAAATATCAGTATTTCACAATATCCTAGACTTCATGCCATACAGCAAATAACTAACAAGGTATTTTGGGAATCCAGAAATTAAATTTAACAATAAGGTGGAGAAAATGTTACCCCCACTTCCCCCACCCATAAAGACAAGTACGTCACAATTCAGTACTTCACCTTTATGTACCGTGAGTGTGTCAGATTCTGGATTTTTACTTACGTCCTGCTGATGGACTTAACATGCACACAAAATGTTACCCTCACTTCCCCCACCCATAAAGACAAGTACGTCACCATTCAGTACCTCACCTTTATGTACTGTGTGTGTGTCAGAGTCTGGATTTTAACTTACGTCCTGCTGATGGACTTAACATGCACACAAAATGTTACCCTCACTTCCTCCAACCATAAAGACAAGTACGTCACCATTCAGTACTTCACCTTTATGTACTGTGAGTGTGTCACAGACTGGATTTGAACTTACGTCCTGCTGATGGACTTAACATGCACACAAAATGTTAGCCTCACTTCCCCCACCCATAAAGACAAGTACGTCACCATACAGTTCTTCACCATTATGTGCTGTGAGTGTGTCAGAGTCTGGATTTGAACTTACGTCCTGCTGATGGACTTAACATGAACACAAAATGTTAGCCTCACTTCCCCCACCCATAAAGACAAGTACGTCACCATTCAGTACTTCACCTTTATGTACTGTGAGTGTGTCACAGTCTGGATTTGAACTTACGTCCTGCTGATGGACTTAACATGCACACAAAATGTTACCCTCACTTCCTCCAACCATAAAGACAAGTACGTTACAATTCAGTTCTTCGCCTTTATGTACTGTGTGTGTGTCAGAGTCTGGATTTGAACTTACGTCCTGCTGATGGACTTAACGTGAACACAAAATGTTACCCTCACTTCCCCCACCCATAAAGACAAGTACGTCACAATTCAGTACTTCACCTTTATGTACTGTGTGTGTGTCAGAGTCTGGATTTTAACTTACGTCCTGCTGATGGACTTAACACGCACACAAAATGTTACCCTCACTTCCTCCAACCATAAAGACAAGTACGTCACCATTCAGTACTTCACCTTTATGTACTGTGTGTGTGTCAGAGTCTGGATTTTAACTTACGTCCTGCTGATGGACTTAACATGCACACAAAATGTTACCCTCACTTCCTCCAACCATAAAGACAAGTACGTCACCATTCAGTACTTCACCTTTATGTACTGTGTGTGTGTCAGAGTCTGGATTTTAACTTACGTCCTGCTGATGGACTTAACATGCACACAAAATGTTACCCTCACTTCCTCCAACCATAAAGACAAGTACGTCACCATTCAGTACTTCACCTTTATGTACTGTGAGTGTGTCACAGTCTGGATTTGAACTTACGTCCTGCTGATGGACTTAACGTGCACACAAATTGTTAGCCTCACTTCCCCCACCCATAAAGACAAGTACGTCACCATACAGTTCTTCACCATTATGTGCTGTGAGTGTGTCAGAGTCTGTATTTGAACTTACGTCCTGCTGATGGACTTAACACGCACACAAAATGTTACCCTCACTTCCCCCACCCATAAAGACAAGTACGTCACAATTCAGTACTTCACCTTTATGTACTGTGAGTGTGTCAGATTCTGGATTTTAACTTACGTCCTGCTGATGGACTTAACACGCACACAAAATGTTACCCTCACTTCCCCCACCCATAAAGATAAGTACGTCACAATTCAGTACTTCACCTTTATGTACTGTGAGTGTGTCAGAGTCTGGATTTGAACTTACGTCCTGCTGATGGACTTAACACGCACACAAAATTTTAAACACCTAATAGCTGGGTTGCCTGTTTAATAGGAATCCTGTAACAGTTATGAATTTCTTAAAGTTCCGTGTCATCCCCGATTTACCCTACCTGCAAACTTTAGCAAAATAATTATTTACAAGCAAATTCTTGGCACCAAATGCAGCGTCTGCTTTGAGAACGCGTTGGTTGATCACCTTTTCATAATTCCCTGTCCTCTAGGCAATTGTAAGTTCTCTAATCGTTTTAAAGTTTGTGAAATGCCGTCTTTAGCCACTTGAACCTTCTTTAATATCCTTTTTATTATCATTTTCTCTTCTAAGTCCAGTCTCCCACATTTCCTATTAGCCACGATTTCTAACTGCTGTACACGATATATGCCAACAGCACACAGTGCGCAGTGTGTCCTGCACATGTGATATTACTTGCGCCTTTCACATTAATATGATTTAATACGCAATACATAAAACGAACTTCCAAATCAGATAATCTTATCCAACGATTATTTTACTTCCTGCCCCTCAGCTCTAATCACTCTTAGAATCCCCATTTGTTATTTGACCATGAGGATGCTAATTCAGGTTTCACAGCCACATAAAACAGGCAAAATTATTATAATTTTACTTTATTTTTGACATTTTTAGCTACCAGATCCGACGACATTCATAGGAATTGAAAGGTGGCAAGCAACGCTGACTTTAATTTTCTCTATACCATTGCTTTTTATGGCGAAATGGACTTCTTGTCATTTGGGAGATATGTACGAAATCAAGCTGTCACCACCGCTCACTCTTGTACATCGAAGATCTACTCAGGACCTACCTTCGAAATTTCGATATTTATCAAAACACACGGTGTCACGCACGTGAGACAGCAATCTATTTATTGACCATCGTGACAAACTCAAAGCATCTGTACTCTTCAGTGAATATAATTTTTATTCCTGTTTCTCTTATTAAATAGACTAATTTGAACTTTTCATTAATTTCAAACAGTATACAGAATATCCGCAATAAAACTTCGTATTTTCAAAATGATATTGAAAACAAATGCAGCGTACTTAAAATTTCACATCTCATCAATCGATAAAGAAAATCCCAAAGTTCTATTTCCAAAGACCTGCACTGTAGTTAATTCGCTCCGCTGCCGCTAGATGCAACTAGTTTACAAAATGGCTGCCTCATAACTAAGAGTTAGTCTGTTCCGTATTTAGCGGAGACAGAAGCAGTAACAGCTGTACGAAGTGTATTTTGCACACAATTACACACGAAACCACATCCGCGTGTTGATTTTTATGGGCTGCACTGGAAGCAAGCACGAACACGGCCCACAGTTGCACTGGACCGAAAAGAAGGACCAGGAATCTTTGGTTGGAAATGCACTCTTTCAGCTTTCAGCATTGCGCGTAAATGGAATATGGGCCGGCTCCGTGTAAAATAGAGTACGAAATGCACGCTGCACAGCTGTTAACGGCTCTGTCTTCAACAAATACACAACAGACCGACTCTATTTTGTGTGGTAGCCATTTTCAAAATGAATAGCATCTAGCAGCAGCGGTGCGAAATAACTACAACCCAGGTAATTTGGAAGCAAACGTTTGACAGTTACTTTATCGACTGATGTGGGTCTGAAGTTCTAAGTATGCTGCATTTGTGTTGGGTATCGTTTTGAAGGAGGAAATTTCTTTAGCTGACATCTGATTTAGTTACATTTATATTACAATATTGTTGTTCCTAATTTTTACAACAGAATATCATATATTTAAATGAGAAGCCTTTTTCATTGCTATAAAACGGTAAATAATTCAATCAATACCAGACACATTACACAAGTAGCACATATTTTGAACTCGTTCTCAGTTATTGAATTAAAGCAATTGTATATGTAAAGTCAGATGAAATTTGCTTCTTGTTTCAGATGGAGGATCCGTCAGCTGAGCGGTAAGTACTTTGCTACCAAAAACATTTGTCTGATGGACAGTTTGCCTTAACGAATCCAAAAATATAAGATCTTAAAATGAGGAAAATTTCGGGAAGTTGCAATTCTTTATTTCGCTTTCATCATAAAACCCGAAATAAATTCAGATAACCCTACATTCAGTTAGTTCTTTCTCTAGTTTTGTCAATGGGTGTGAACAATTTGACCTACAAGATATCAGACTGTACAAAGTTCAGTCTCTTGAAAGATCTTTGCTCTTTCCTCGACATGTCTGTGCTCGAATATCCTATACAAACGTCTTTGTACTATTACGGTTACATCTGGGAACTGTCGAATTTTGCAAATCTGGCCTATCATTGGTAATGTCATTCAGACACTTCCACAGTCTGGACAGTCCTCATTGCACGACTGTTGACATGCTTTGAGCTTCTCTACAAACACAACAATGACACGGTACACGATGCCGGTTAGCTTCCTTAAAACATTTAACATATTCCTGTGAACACAGAAGTTCGTGAAGCACATTACAATGCAAATTCACTGTGTGTCATGCAATCGCAAATTGTTTTGCCGTTTTTCTTTCCATTCCAGCGCCTTTTACATTCCTATCTATCTCTTCTCAGGCTTTTTTATTAATGTCCCTTTGAACATATTCCTTGAAGTCTTCTGTGGGGATCTCCCGAAAGGTTAATGGCTCCTGCATTTGTTACCCATTCTCTAGTTACATAGCTAATATCGATAATCAAGAAATTAAATGAAACATATTTCAACTATTTTAGGATAAAATGAGATTAAATTTACAATGAATATATTTGGGCGCCAGATACTTTATTCCTCCCCACTGTTCGCGGAACTAGTCACGGTATGTAGCCGCAAAATAAAAGAATTCGAATCCCAATAAGGCTACCCCTCCACACGGTAAAAGATAAACACTTTTACATTTTTTGTTTGACGACGCTGAGAGCGCATATATGCATCTGTGCAGCGGTGTCAGTACTTTACGTGAGGAAGGACCGTCTGACACTCTGGCATTACACTTTTTCTTCTCTCCAATTGTGACTTTAAGGCATCCGTACAAGAAATCCATTTTTTCGTAGTTTCGTTCAGGATCAAAATTTTACGATGACAATTTTATTGTTTAACCACTGAACCAAAGCCATGTGTGACTTTTTACGGTGACATTCTATCGTCGATTTGTTCTCAAAGAAAAAAGTAATAGAAATTCTAACAAAGAAACTTATATAATATCCCCTAAGAAGTGGCCATCGAAAGACAAAAAACCTCTTTCGTTTCCCCACCGACCATAGAAATTAAAGTCACGTGTACCAGCGGTGCCACTTTGAATCAGGAGAGTGTGTTACAGCAGCTGAGCAATCAGGAAACAGAGTCTGAGGTGCTCACAGACAGAAGACAGAATTTAGAACACAGAAATGGTAATAGTGACACAGAATCAAGAGAGGGTATTTAGGGTAATCAGACAAGAGTTAATCACGAAACGATAGACAAAGTGGAAAGTCACAGAGACAGTGGTAAAAAATTATATACTGTGATCGCATTATGGATTAATGTGAGAGAATGTAGACAGGAGAGGCACAGAGCAGATGGCAGTACAAGTCTCAGGCAGTGTATCTAGACACTATATTTCATGTTTCTTTAAGTATATATATTAGTGTGTTCATATTATACAACATAAATTCGGTAATTAAAACGTGGTGTTAAGTGTTGTGTATATCAGCATTAATTCCAAAATGTATCCAGCTTCAGGCGCATGTAAAGATAGCGGCTCTAGGCTGAAGTAACAAGTCAGGAGATTCCGTGAAGTCGTGTGCGCGTAGATCAGTGTGTTTCTGCAGTCATAGAGGTGGAGGTGCCAGTATTGGTCTGCTTACGTAGCAGCTGTAGTATGTGACTGAGGTAGGAGGGCAGTAAGGTTTGTGAGACTTGTACATGTAGATCAGTGTGTTTCTGCAGCCAGAGCGGTGGAGGTGCCAGTATTGGTCTGCTTACGTAGCAGCTGTAATGTGTGACTGATGTAGGAGGGCTGTAAGGTTTGTGAGACTTGTACACGTAGATCAGTGTGTTTCTCCAGTCAGAGTGGTGCAGGTGCCAGTATTGGTCTGCTTACGTAGCAGCTGTAATACGAGGTCTGTCCAAAAAGTATCCAACCTTGGGACGGGAAAAAAAAGTTCTGTATCTGGGTGGTTACAATACCTAATCCCCTTCAAAGCAGGCCCCTTATGACTCCACACACTTAGCCCAGCGGTCCTTCCATCGCTGGAAGCAATTCTGGAAGGCTTGTTTTGGAATGGTGTGCAGCTGCGCCGTCGCGTTCTGTATGATGTCCTCGCGGCTGTCAAAACGGGAGCCTTTTAGCGGTGTCGTCAATCTCGGGAACAGCCAGAAATCACAAGGAGTCATGTCAGGAGAGTAGGGAGCCTGGCGAACCTGCGGAATGCCGTGCTTAGCCAGAAAACCCTGGATCAGGTGTGATGAATGAGCTGGGGCATTGCCATGATGCAGCTGCCAGTTGCGTGCGTCCCACAGCTCCGGTCTCTTGTGCCGAACTGCATCACGAAGATGACGGAGGACTTCTTGGTAGTACTCCTTATTAACAGTTTGGCATAGTGGTGCGTACTCATGATGCACAACACCCCGGTAATCGAAGAAAACAGTCAGTATCATCTTCACATTGCTCCGAACGTGTCGTGCTTTTTTTGGGCCCCGGGGGATGTTGGATGCTTCCATTGTGACGACTGGACCTTGGTTTCCGGGTCATATCCGTACACCCACGACTCGTCACCAGTGATCACAGTCTTCAGGAACTCAGGATCCCTGTTGGCGCAATCCAGCATGTCCTGCGCGACCCCAAGGCGGAGTTGTTGCTGCTCCGGCGAAAGTAGCTTGGGCACAAATTTTGCCGCCACTCTTCGCATGCCCACATCCTCAGTTAAAATCGTGTTTGCGGAACCTCTGCTCATCCCAACCTCATAAGCAATTTCCCGGACGGTCAAACCACGGTCCTCCATAATCAATGTCCACACTTTGTCAATGACATCAGCATTTCGGCTCGTTGACGGTCTCCCGGAACGCTGGACACTTTCCGCCGACATGCGGCCATCTTTAAAGCGGTTGAACCACTCTATAATTTGAGTGACCCCCATTGCATCATCACCGAAAGCCTGCTGAATTTTGCGGATTGTTTCCGCTTGGGTATCCCCAAGTTTCTGACAAAACTTGATGCAGTATCGCTGCTCCATACATTCTGTCATCTTGAGCGAAACGAGAATGCGACGAACACGTGTTACACCACTTCGCTATCTGGCAGCGACAGACGCATCCGGCGGTGTTGCGAGGCAGCAAAAAATCACGCATGCACATGAAAGTCCCTTCTACCACTACGCTTAATTTCCCAACCCTTTCGCCATTATTTACCGCGGGAAAAAATATAGTCGGATACATTTTTACAACCCTCGTATGTGACTGGTATAGGAGGGCTGTAAGGTTTGTGAGACTTGAACACGTAGATCAGTGTGTTTCTCCAGTCAGAGCGGTGGAGGTGCCAGTATTGGTCTGCTTACGTAGCAGCTGTAATATGTGAATGAGGTAGGAGGGCTGTAAGGTTTGTGAGACTTGTACACGTACATTAGTGTGTTTCTGCAGTCATAGCGATGGAGGTGCCAGAATAGGTCTGCTTACGTAGCAGCTGCAATATGTGACTGAGTTAGGAGGGCTGTAATGTTTGTGAGACTTGTACACGAAGATCAGTGTGTTTCTGCAGTCAGAGCGGTGGAGGTGCCAGTATTGGTCTGCTTACGTAGCAGCTGCAATATGTGACTGAGGTAGTAGAGCTGTAAGTTATGTGAGACTTGTACATGTAGATCAGTGTGTTTCTGCAGTCAGATCTGTGGAGGTGCCAGTATTGGTCTGCTTACGTAGCAGCTGTAATATGTGACTAAGGCAGGATGGCTGTAAGATTTATGAGACTTGTACACGTAGATCAGTGTGTTTCTGCAATCAGAGCGATGGAGGTGCCAGTATTGGTCTGCTTACGTAGCAGCTGTAATATGTGAATGAGGTAGGAGGGCTGTAAGGTTTGTGAGACTTGCACACGTAGATCAGTGTGTTTCTGCAGTCATAGCGGTGGAGGTGCCAGAATAGGTCTGCTTACGTTGCAGCTGCATTATGTGACTGAGTTAGGAGGGCTGTAATGTTTGTAAGACATGTACACGAAGATCAGTGTGTTTCTGCAGTCAGATCTGTGGAGGTGCCAGTATTGGTCTGCTTACGTAGTAGCTGTTATATGTGACTGAGTTAGGGGGGCTGTAAGGTTTGTGAGACTTGTACACGTAGATCAGTGTGCTTGTGCAGTCAGAGCGGTGGAGGTGCCAGTATTGGTCTGCTTACGTAGCAGCTGCAATATGTGACTGAGGTAGGAGGGCTGTAAGTTTTGTGAGACTTGTACATGTAGATCAGTGTGTTTCTGCAGTCAGATCTGTGGAGGTGCCAGTATTGGTCTGCTACGTAGCAGCTGTAATATGTGACTAAGGTAGGACGGCTGTAAGATTTATGAGACTTGTACACAAAGATCAGTGTTTTTCTGCAATCAGAGCGATGGAGGTGCCAGTATTGGTCTGGTTACGTAGCAGCTGTAATATGTGAATGAGGTAGGAGGGCTGTAAGGTTTGTGAGACTTGTACACGTAGATCAGTGTGTTTCTGCAGTCAGAGCGGTGGAGGTGCCAGTATTGGTCTGCTTACGTAGCAGCTGTAATATGTGACTGAGGTAGGAGGGCCGTAAGTTTTGTGAGACTTGCATATGTAGGTCAGTGTGTTTCTGCAATCAGAGCGGTGGAGGTGCCAGTATTGGTCTGCTTACGTAGCAGCTGTAATATGTTACTGAGGTAGGAGGGCGTAAGGTTTTGAGACTTGTACATGAAGATCATTGTGTTTCTGCAGTCAGATCTGTGGAGGTGCCAGTATTGGTCTGCTTGCGTAGCAGCTGTAGTATGTGACTGATATAGGAGGGCTGTAAGGTTTGTGATACTTGTACACGTAGGTCAGTGTGTTTCTGCAGTCATAGAGGTGGAGGTGTCATTATTGGTCTGCTTACGTAGCAGCTGTAATATGCGACTGAGGTAGGAGGGCTGTAAGGTTTGTGAGACTTGTACACGTATATCAGTGTGTTTCTGCAGTCATAGCGGTGAAGGTGCCAGAATAGTTCTGCTTACGTAGCAGCTGCAATATGTGACTGAGTTAGGAGGGCTGTAATGTTTGTGAGACTTGTACACGAAGATCAGTGTGTTTCTGCAGTCAGAGCAGTGGAGGTGCCAGTATTGGTCTGCTTACGTAGCAGCTGTAATATGTGACTGAGGTAGGAGGGCCGTAAATTTTGTGAGACTTGCATATGTAGGTCAGTGTGTTTCTGCAGTCAGAGCGGTGGAGGTGCCAGTATTGGTCTGCTTACGTAGCAGCTGTAATATGTTACTGAGGTAGGAGGGCCGTAAGGTTTGTGAGACTTGTACATGAAGATCATTGTGTTTCTGCAGTCAGATCTGTGGAGGTGCCAGTATTGGTCTGCTTGCGTAGCAGCTGTAGTATGTGACTGATTAGGAGGGCTGTAAGGTTTGTGATACTTGTACACGTAGGTCAGTGTGTTTCTGCAGTCATAGAGGTGGAGGTGTCATTATTGGTCTGCTTACGTAGCAGCTGTAATATGCGACTGAGGTAGGAGGGCTGTAAGGTTTGTGAGACTTGTACACGTAGATCAGTGTGTTTCTGCAGTCATAGCGGTGAAGGTGCCAGAATTAGTTCTGCTTACGTAGCAGCTGCAATATGTGACTGAGTTAGGAGGGCTGTAATGTTTGTGAGACTTGTACACGAAGATCAGTGTGTTTCTGCAGTCAGAGCGGTGGAGGTGCCAGTATTGGTCTGCTTACGTAGCAGCTGTAATATGTGACTGAGTTAGGAGGGCTGTAAGGTTTGTGAGACTTGTACACGTAGATCAGTGTGTTTCTGCAGTCAGAGCCGTGGAGGTGCCATATTGGTCTGCTTACGTAGCAGCTGTAATATGTGACTGAGGTAGGAGGGCCGTAAGGTTTGTGAGACTTGCATATGTAGGTCAGTGTGTTTCTGCAATCAGAGCGATGGAGGTGCCAGTATTGGTCTGCTTACGTAGCAGCTGTAATATGTTACTGAGTTAGGAGGGCCGTAAGGTTTGTGAGACTTGTACATGAAGATCATTGTGTTTCTGCAGTCAGATTGGTGGAGGTTCCAGTATTGGTCTGCTTGCGTAGCAGCTGTAGTATGTGACTGATATAGGAGGGCTGTAAGGTTTGTGATACTTGTACACGTAGATCAGTGTGTTTCTGCAGTCATATGCGGTGGAGGTGTCATTATTGGTCTGCTTACGTAGCAGCTGTAATATGCGACTGAGGTAGGAGGGCTGTAAGGTTTGTGAGACTTGTACACGTAGATCAGTGTGTTTCTGCAGTCATAGCGGTGAAGGTGCCAGAATAGTTCTGCTTACGTAGCAGCTGCAATATGTGACTGAGTTAGGAGGGCTGTAATGTTTGTGAGACTTGTACACGAAGATCAGTGTGTTTCTGCAGTCCGATCTGTGGAGGTGCCAGTATTGGTCTGCTTACGTAGGTGCTGTAATATGTGACTGAGGTAGGAGAGTAGTCATGTTTGTGAGATTTGTACACGTACATCAGTGTGTTTCTGCAATCAGAGCGGTGAAGGTGCCAGTATTGTTCTGCTTACGTAGCAGCTGTAATATGTGACTGAGGTAGGAGGGCTGTAAAGTTTGTGAGACTTGTACACGAAGATCAGTGTGTTTCTGCAGTCCGATCTGTGGAGGTGCCAGTATTGGTCTGCTTACGTAGGTGCTGTAATATGTGACTGAGGTAGGAGAGTAGTCATGTTTGTGAGATTTGTACACGTACATCAGTGTGTTTCTGCAATCAGAGCGGTGAAGGTGCCAGTATTGTTCTGCTTACGTAGCAGCTGTAATATGTGACTGAGGTAGGAAGGCTGTAAAGTTTGTGAGACTTGTACACGTAGATCAGTGTGTTTCTGCAGTCAGATCTGTGGAGGTGCCAGTATTGGTCTGCTTACGTAGCAGCTGTAATATGTGACTAAGGTAGGAGGGCTGTAAGATTTATGAGACTTGTACACATAGATAAGTGTGTTTGTGCTGTCAGAGCGGTGGAGGTGTCAGTTTTGGTCTGCTTACGTAGTAACTACAGTCATGTGACTGAGGTAGGAGGACTGTAATATTTGTAAGATTCTCGCGGAAGGTTTTCATGCAAAATGAAGGGGATCTTTTGCATGTAATTTACCTCTACCCCTTTCAAAGTTTCAAACAAAAAATGCGAAGCCAGCATCAACGAATCACGTTGAAACGCTGCAGGAAATTTTGTGCCTCCCAATATCACAGCTAGAAGACCCACCTGACTTCTCACCCTTCCTCTTACGGCAGTTGAATATATGAACGCAGTACAGTCTGTCTCTGACGCTGTGTGTCGCGATAAGGACAGCAGCGGACGGTGAGACAGAAAGAACAAAAATCGTGTCACGGAAGTAACTAATTACGAAGGCAAGCCGCTCAGTTTCGGTTCTTCATGAGGACCAACACTGGGATTAACAGCGCTAGACTTCTCAATGCACGAATTTCACCAAACGATTCGTCCGATTACGTAACACAATACCGCTGTGTCAACTTAACTTCCTATATTTCACTATCGGCTGTACGATCAATTATCACTTCAAGCTATAATGTTGTTATACACAAAAGTGTTCATGCTGCTTACGATGCTGTGATATAGTGCACCAGGTTATTGTAACAAACCGCACTTTGTACACGCACACTTGTTGCACTGCACATACGTATTACATTTGATATTCACACATCAGTACACAGATATAGGTAACAACTTACTCCATTATCACGTCAATATGCATAACTTTAGATATTCGCCTTTTTATCCTTATCACTTTGAAATTTTTAGTTAGTCATTTAGCCCGTTAGCCAGTTAGATAGTCCGTTCGTTAGTTAGTTATGTAATATTCAATTGAGAAATTTTGGTGTAAAATTCCAAATTATGGATCACACCGCTGATGCTAGTGACTTGCTACAATCCCACTTCCAGCACAATGAGTTCACAAAAAAAATTCCTGTTAAATTAGAATTTAAAAGTGAAGCTACTGTAGACGTACATCCAGCGGATTAACTCATTTATTATGCACATAACGGTACAGCATTTTCAATTTGTCCTTCTCTGAAATTCGGGGCTTCAAAACATTTCAGATGTCTTATAGAACGTCATCTATATTTTCGAAGTGTTCAAAATATTCTGAAAAACATATTTTAATAAGTCCTTTCTTCTCAAACTAGCTGCTGCTGAATGGCGTATTTTGCCTGTCAATTCTTCATAGACATCGAAACTTTCAGCTGTCACACCTGAAGAGCTTGCAACTTAAAAATTTAAAAGACGTTTGATAAATTCATCGTTTCAGCACATTCGGCAGTAATCGTTCTTACATTCCGCTTTTCAGTAACATACAACCGCTTCTATTTCCTTCATTCCGCTTGACAGACATTGTGTAAACCCCATCTTCAGGACACAAAAACAATGCGAGACGTGAAAAAGTCTCGCATTATTTATTTCGTTCGCAATACTGAAATTTCTAAGTCGATCAATTTTAGTCTTCTATGTTCGGCATTATTTCTAATTTGGAAAGAGTTGTGTTAAAGAAACAAATGTATACAAATCATCCAGGAGGTGAAGGAAACACTCCCTTGTGAATTTTGAAGGTACGTATTTAAGGAAAATTGAAACGCGTGACGCGGAAATCGAAAGGAATTAGGTGACTGAACCACATAGTTACTTTTAATATTATACCGCTCTGCTTTGTGAATTTCAGATGATAAATTTTACTATATATATATATATATATATGCCGTTTGGTATAGGAGGATTAATTCCAAAAACACTCCGGTTTCAGGCGCAGGTAAGGTTAGACAGCCTAGGATGATGATATAATTCGAGTGCGCGTAGATCAGTGTATTTCTACAAACAGAGCGGTGGAGGTGCCAGTATTGGTCTGCTTACGTAGCAGCTGTAATGTGTGACTGAGGTAGGAGGGCAGTAATGTTTGTGAGACTTGTACACGTAGATCAGTGTGTTTCTGCAGTCAGAGCGGTGGAGGTGCCAGTATTGGTCTAATTAGGTAGCAGCTGTAATATGTGACTGAGGTAGGAGGGCAGTAAAGTTTGTGAGACTTGTACACGTAGATCAGTGTGTTTCTGCAGTCAGAGCGGTGGAGGTGCCAGTATTGGTCTACTTACGTAGCAGCTGTAATATGTGACTGAGGTAGGAGGGCAGTAAAGTTTGTGAGACTTGTACACGTAGATCAGTGTGTTTCTGCAGTCAGAGCGGTGGAGGTGCCAGTATTGGTCTGCTTACGTAGCATCTGTAATATGTGACTGAGGTAGTAGGGCAGTAAGGTTTGTGAGACTTGTACACGTAGATCAGTGTGTTTCTGCAGTCAGAGCGGTGGAGGTGCCAGTATTGGTCTCCTTACGTAGCATCTGTAATATGTGACTGAGGTAGTAGGGCAGTAAGGTTTGTGAGACTTGTACACGTAGATCAGTGTGTTTCTGCAGTCAGAGCGGTGGAGGTGCCAGTATTGGTCTGCTTACGTAGCATCTGTAATATGTGACTGAGGTAGTAGGGCAGTAAGGTTTGTGAGACTTGTACACGTAGATCAGTGTGTTTCTGCAGTCAGAGCGGTGGAGGTGCCAGTATTGGTCCGCTTACGTAGCAGCTGTAATGTGTGACTGAGGTAGGAGGGCAGTAAGGTTTGTGAGACTTGTACATGTAGATCAGTGTGTTTCTGCAGTCAGAGCGGTGGAGGTGCCAGTATTGGTCTGCTTACGTAGCAGCTGTAATATGTGACTGAGGTAGGAGGGCTGTAAGGTTTGTGAGACTCGCGCTGAAGGTTGGATGAAAGGGGCCTTGTGGAGGCAACCCTGCTATAAGACCCTACAAATTGTCTATTACGAAACACACATATGTGCAGGAACATCGACGTGTTATTGCTATGCTATTTAAAATATTAAGCTTCATAAAACAGTCCTGAGACAAAATCATTGAGAAGGTTCTGACGATAACGTCATTTAAAAACTCGGTTCATATTAACTCCAAACACATTAAATTACACGAGGTGTCTACATATGGTAGGTTCTTTAAATTGTAATTAACATTCATCAACTAGTACCACTGCCCTTAAATTTAAGGTTGTATGCGTCACAATCACAGATATTCATCTGCTGGTACGACTGTAAAGCAACGTGTGTGCAGTGAGGGTGAAGGAAGTTCTTACGTGACGCAATAATGTATATGCATAAACGTACATGAATAAAGTTATACATCATTGTTTAAAGAATGTTATGAAAGTAAAAGTGTGAAGAACATAATGAAATCGTTGAAAACAAACATTACATCCCTTTTCAAATATTTCATCACATTCTACAAAATACCATTAATTTTTCTGCAAGCAATGTCACCCGCTCTTGTGTTTTACAGGCTGGCCGATGCAGGAGAGGTGCAGCCCGAATTCTACGAGAAGGACAAGGGGTCCGCAGGAATTCATGGACAAGTATTCGAGTATAAATTCTGTGCCCTTTTATTCTTACGGGCCACAAACAAAGGCTACAAGTTTAAACTTGCTTCCAACATGAAAGGGCTTGGAGCATTTGATGATGTTGTGATGGAGTATCTTGATGCAACCTCAAGAAAATCGCACATCTTCCTGCAACTTAAGAGCAAAGCAAGACGACACATTACAATGTCACAACTGAAGTCCAAAGACGGGGATTTCAGTTTACGTAAATATTACGAATCGTATATACAGATTGAGGAGAAGTTCAACTGCAGCGAAGAAGGAGTCAAAATAGATGGTAGCATTGATGACAGCCTCTTCGTTATATACACTAATGCTGACGTTGGACAAGAACTAAAGTGTAGTAAAGGCACAGAGGTCGGTGAAGAAGAATTCTTAATGACAGGTGGCTCTGTGCTGCAGTTCGATGAAGAGGAACACAAAGCCATTTACGAGCACCTGCAGGACCTGCCCAAGCACCGCGAATTTTTGAGTCGTTTTAGAATATATTACTGTCAGGCTGACGAGAAAGAGATGGACTGCCACATTAAAAGTGAACTAAAGCAAAATATGAAGTTACGTGAGACTGAAATCGAGATGGATATCCACGTTAAACGTGAACTACAAGAAAGTATGCAGTTACCTGACACCGAACTGGAATTAGCCTACATGTGTTTCCGTGATTTTATGAAGGACTGGTGGCAGAACTGTAACTTCTTACTCAAGGAGAATAATTGCAAGGAGAACGATCCATTGCGAAAGACTTCAGAGAAAGTAAGAACCACTTTAGTAACAAAGATACTGGAACAGAGGAAACGTGAACTTGACGAACTCAATATTAAGTACAAAGAGTCAGCAATAACAGACATGAAGCAGCTGATACAACCCCACAAGGCTGTTCTGATATTCGCCCCCAGCCGATCAACCACACTCACGGCTGCTAAGATTCACCAGATGCTGCGTACTACAACACACATAATACTGAATTTACAACAGTTGGTGCGCTATAAGACTGAGTTTATGTTAGCTTGGAAGAACAACTTCAAGGTAATGGTGCTGGAAGGCGACAGTTTTGCTGAAGATTTTCAAGACCTTGCTAATGAAATATCTTCGACTCTGAATGAAAGTGATGTAGAAAAAAATTTCATCTTCATATCCGACAGATTGTGTAACATACAGCAAATAAGCGCCCTCCGCTGCACATTCAGTACAATGCTCAAAGAAGAATACGTCGACTGGAACTTCACGGATATAATCACTCAGTCAAGTAATTTATTTCTTGAGAAGAAGGTTACTTTCCAAGGCACCGAAATAAAAATCAAGAATATAGTCAAGGAAAGTGATTTTCGCATGCTTAATGCATTAGACTGTGATTCAATGTCTCTCTTGTTAGGAAATGAAAAACCTTCCATTGGTATTCCCATTGAAAACACATTGGAGTTCTACATCGACAGAACACTTCAGTGTAGAAATGATGTCAAGATCAGTTCATATAGGGAGGAAAACGTGGAAAGAGAAAATCACCGCAGTCTGGCGACCGACCACATTGCTTGACGGTGATGCTCGCATTATATTGGTCACAGATGAACCTGGAATGGGGAAGTCAACCCTACTGTCTCACCTCGCAAAGGAAACGCGAGAACTTCACCCCCACATGTGGATAGTGAGGGTCAATATTAACAGTTACACTAACATATTGCACGAGATACAAAGAAATGGTTTCGATCAAAAAGGAGCCCTCAAATTGTTAACACAAGCCACCCAAATAAAGGAAACAGAAACTGTACAGTTGGAAAAACATTTGCTTAATTACGTCTGCAATTGTACAGGAAATATGGTTGTGCTAATTGATGGGGTGGACGAAGTAAGTCCGCACTACACTGAAGAAGTTATCCAAATATTGAGAATTCTGTCCAAAACCAGAATAAGAAAAAATTTGGGTAACGTCTCGAAATTCAGTGAAGGATCAGCTAGAACAAGAATTTCAATGCCAGTCGTACTCACTGACACCTTTCAGTTTGGAGGACCAGAAATCTTTCCTAGTTAAGTTTTGGAATCAGAAATATCCGTATAGGAAAGGAGAATACCTAGAAAATTTAGCAAACCGAGTTCTTGAACTTTCCTTTAAACATCTCAGTCACAAAGAAAAAGACTTCATGGGAGTACCTCTGCAGAGTATGTTACTAGCTGAGGTGTTTGGAGAAAATCTAAAGCAGTGTTCTACATCAACAACAGTTGAACTACCTGAGAACTTAAATCTCGTCATGCTCTACGATCTATACGTCAAAAAGAAATGGGATATTTATTTATCAGAGAAAAAGGTTTCCGATCGAACAAAAGTGACTGAGCTTATTGATAATAATGAGCTACATAAGAGTTTCATAGATAACCACAAGGCTGCAGCACTGATGGCAATCTTGTCCACAAACCACCTCGAAAAGCTCAATGACAAGAACGTACTGAAGAAAGGCGCAGATTTTCTGCAGAAAATAAATCAAGGCTTGGAGAAGACGGGCATAATAACTGATGTCATCGAAGGACGACCTGTTTTTCAACACCGCACGTTCGCCGAATACTTTGTTGCTAGGTGGTTATGCGATAACATCCTTGCTAGCCGAACTTTCATGAGAGATCACATATTTGAATCAGGGTTCCGTGTGGTCAGGAGTATGGTGGACAGGATACTGGCTGTTAAACGTCCATTACACGATGCAGTGCTGAACTCAAATATGCGATATGTTGCAAGGCTGTTGAAAAGGAAAGAAAACATTACTCAGAAGGACCGTGGAGGAAGATCCCCGCTGCATGTATCAGTCAGCGGCAGGAACCCAGAACTCATCAGGCTACTTCTACAAACACGGAGCAGATGTAATTTCTGTAGACACTTTGCTGGGATTTTCCCCTGTCGAGTACGCTATTAAAATGAACGATTGGGAGATGCTGAGTTTGATTATGGAAAAAAAACCTGAAATCAGGGAACAGGTGCTCAATGGAATAAACCATGTTCATATGGAACATAATGCTTCGATTATTCGCGCTGCAGCTAAGTTTGGCCACACTGATCTGCTGAGGTACTTGATAAGTAGAGAAAATTGTGTGAATGTGTCCCTTCCAGGCGACAATGGCACGTTACTTCACGAAGCGGCTCCGGGCAACCATATTGAAACAGTCAGGACACTTGTCGATCTGGGAGCTAGTTGTGACATTGAGGATGCAAATGGAAAAACAGCGCTACATGTGTCGGCCGAGGCGGGAAGCCTTGAAGTAGCAAAATTCCTTGTCGAACGTCAGGAAATGTCCTACGGGAAAACTGATTTCAAATATACTGTGATACTTGACAGGGCAACTGCGAAATTAAACCGACTGAACGTACGCGATAAGGATGGAAACACACCACTGCATCTTGCTGCCTCTGCAGGGAACACAAAACTGTTAGATTACTTGTTAAGTGCCGGCAGTTATTTGAGAAGCTCCAATGTACGTGGAGAAAATGCACTTACGCTGGCTGCTCGATACGGTAGGAACGACAGTGTAGATTTATTCTTGCGGAGACACTGTGTTATGAAATGTGAAGATATAATGACCGGCGCACTGACAGCAGCCATTGTGGCCGGTCACGTGGACACGTCGGCTCTCTTACTAAGGTCAGGAGCACCAGTCAGCGGAGGAGAGAATGAAAAGCCTATACATGCTGCGTCGCGAACGGGACACAAGGAAATCGTCAGTCTGCTGCTTCAACATGGTGCGAGTTTAAACTGTCGTACTGACAGTGGAAACACAGCATTGCACTTGGCGAGTGATGCCGGCCACCTGAGCGTGGTGAAGTACTTAGTCGAGAGAGAGGGTGACGATGTGAATAGTCTAAATTATGACAACGAAACACCACTGCATTTGGCAGCTCAAAAGGAAGACAATATTTGGTAAAATATTTTCTCGAAAAACGGTTGCAATGTTAACTCTGCATCTACTAATGCGCCACGTGTCTTCATCTCGCCTGTGAAAATGGACATTATACAACTGTGGAATATTTACTGAAACATGGCGCTACAGTGAATGCAATGAACTCTGCTGACAGAACGCCACAACACATTGCTGCTAGCTGCGGACAAACACAAATCGTAGAACTGCTGTCACTGCACAACGCCAACTTCTCACTGCGAGATACAGACGGTATTACGGCCTTCTGGCAGCCTCCAGAAACGGGCACCAGGACACTGTGCGCTTCATTGTGCACCCGGTGGCAACATAGAGGACACTGATGGAAAGGAAACACCATTGCACACTTTGCTGTAGCCAACGAAAATCACGACATTTTAAAATTCCTATCAAAACAGGATGCAAATTAGATGTACAGAATTCTGATGGAGACACACCATTACAACAAGCAGTGCGAGAAGGGAGAAACCGGATCGTACAGTACCTAGTGGATGAAAACTCTGATGTAAACACACAAGGTAATGATGGATTGACGCCTCTAGATGTTGCTGTTCTAAAAGACAACATGGAGATAACACGTTTCTTACTGGAACGAAATGCACGTTCAGGGAAGGCTGGCATGCATATTATAGTGGCAGCAAAATTTGGCTTTCTGGATTTGTTGCAGGTTTTGTGGCCACAGGAGAGGACATTAACGTGAAGACAGAGAACGGCGAAAGTCCGTTGCATGTGGCTTGTAAATCTGCACAGTAGCCACTGTGCAGTACCTGTCTGAGCATGGCGCTCTACTGGACTGCTGGATAATAGCGGAAATACTGCCTTCATGTGGCTGTTAGAAACGGCCATCTTGATGTTATTCGTGTCCTGGTGGACAAAGGTGCAAACCTGGCCGTTGCTAATGCATCAGGCTCGACAGCACTTCATATATCAGCGAAACGTGGATACATGCATATTGTTCACTTCCTCGCAGACAGTTTTGCGCCAATTGATTTGCGGAACGCTAAGAAACAAACTGCCCTTCTTGTGGCAGCGGCTGAGGGACATGAGAAAATCGTGAGATTTTTGATCAGAACAGGGAGCAGGAATTGGAGTGAAGGATATAGAGGGGAAAACAGCCTTCGACATAGCTACAGAAAAAGGTTTTAGTGTAATCACACAACTGCTAAGGATCGAGCAGAAGGAAGGATGCTAGTCCGTTCCATCTCTCACACTGACCTACATAGAGTAGCAGATGGAGGTCATTGTGAAGACCTGCAGAGAACGACGAATGCGGGATCGTCTGTGGACAGAGCAACAGAGCATAATAACTCTGATACAGCACAGATGTTCAAAATTAGAGAGAAAGATGCATTGGCGATGTACTCGGATCCTCGCAGTGCCTTAAACTCTGCGGCTGAAAACGGCAATTTGGAAGAGGTTCAGCGACTTGTGAAGCTGGGATAGCTCTAGATTACGGTGACACCTTCGGACGCACTGCACTGTGGGGTGCTGCTTCGAGGGGTCACAAGAACATTACCCGATATTTGTTAGAAAATGGCAGTTGCATGAACATACCTGACTGTGAAGGCGTGACGCCTATAGATATTGCCGCCAGAGAGGGACACTGGGAAACAGTTGATGAGTTTCTGATGCACGACCCAACAATAAGACCGCAAGAACAGAAGATCTAACAACGACTTACAAGAAGCACGCAGAATTGGGAAATTTGGAAGCTGTGCGGATCATATAAAATGTGGTATTAGCGTGGAACCACAGTCAACAAGGATAGTCTACACACACACCCGCTTTCGCAGCTAAAAAATGCTGAGCTGTACAGAGTTAGTGAATCATGGCGCTGTGTGGATATTGCAAATAAAAGGTGGACACCCTTAACAGCACTTCAAGGCCAGTGGAGGTAGTCCGAGAGTTGCTGAATCATGGCGCTGGTGTGGATATTGCAAATAAGATGGTGCGGACACCTCTGTACACAGCATCTTCTAACGCCATGTGGAGGTAGTCCAGAGGAGATTGCTGTAATCATGGCGCTAGTGTGGCTATTGCAAAATAATAATGGTGCGACACCTCTGTACACAGCATCTTCAACGGCCATGTGGAGTAGTCGAGAGTGCTGAATCAGGCGCTATGTGATTGTAAAATAGGTTGGACACTCCTTAACGCAGCTTAACGGCCACGTGGAGGTGTCGAGAATTGTGAATCATGGCGCTAGTGTGGCTATTGCAAATAATGATGGTGCGAACACCTCTGTACACAGCATCTTCAAACGGCCATGTGGAGGTTGTCCGAGAGATGCTGAATCAAGGCGCTAATGTGAATATTACAGAGAAACTACGGTTGGACACCCCTTAAACAACAGCTTCCAACGGCCACGTGGAGGTTGTGCGAGAGTTGCTGAGTCATGGCGCTAGTGTGGCTATTGCAAATAATGAGGTTGGGCACCTCTGTACACAGCAGCTTCAAATGGCACTTGGAGATTGTCCGAGAGTTGCTGAATCATGGCGCTAATGTGAATATTGCAGATAAAAAGGGAAGGACACCCCTTAAAGCAGCAGATTCAAAAGGCCACGTGGGAGTTGTCCGAGTGTGAAGAAACATGGTGCTATGTGAATATAAAAGATAATGTTTGGACACAGCAGCTTGAAAAGTTCACGTGGAGAATGTCGAATCATGGAGCTAGTGTGGATATTAGAAAGGAAGGTGGCTGTACACATCTCAGTTGTACAGTCGAAAGGGCAACTGGGGAAGTTCCGTGAGTTGCTGAAACATATCGTTAATTTGTATATTACAAAATTATCGCTAGACACTCTCCATCAAAATAGCTCTAATTGGCAATATGGAATTTACCCGATAGTTGTTGAAATTTTCACTACTGTGAATTTGCCAATAAAATTTGTTAGTTACCAGTGACAATTTCAGTTTTCAGAGTCCATATGGAAATGTTGCGAGAGTTGAGTTGTGGCTCTTGCGTGCTTATTGAATACAGCGAGGTATAAAATGTTCTGAGTGACGCAGTGTGGGTAGGCCAATCATGTTGTTACATTGTTGCTCTGATGTCATGTTAATGTTATGCAAGCTACTGCGGCAATTCACTTACTTATAGCGGCCGTATCATTAGCACTATGACAGTCGTCATTACGATATTTGTGATTGTGTGCGTCACGTAACAGACTGTTGTGGGAATGGAGACAAGCGTCTGGCTGCACAGTGCTGACACCTTGTGACCGATCAGTGCGGTGTGTCTGTAAGTAACCGTGCACTGAGTGGTTATGTGCTTGAATGTTATTGAGCATTGTTTGTGCGTTATCACAGCTACGGCTTTGTTATATTGCCAAACTAGTTTAATGTAACTGCAATAAGCTTCATATACAGAAATACTAAGTGTGGTTTTGTGTTATGAATCTGCTATTTCAGCTTCATTATAACCTCATTGCAAGCATCGGTGCACCGTACAGTTGTGAATTCATTTAACCGTACTACAAATTTAAACGGCGCGCGATGGCCTATTTGGTTGAGGCACTGCTCTACAAGCTGAAAGGTCGCGGGCTTGATTCCCGATGGTGTAATAGACGTAATCCTTCCCTCCACACTACGGCTCTGAGCTCGACTCAGCCTATAACAGAATTGAGTACTAGGAATATTTCCTGTGTGTAAAGGCGGTCGATACATAGTGCTGACAACCTTGCTACTTTCATGTGCCGATTGTCTTGAAGTCTGGGGGCCTTAAACTCCTGGAAACTTCGGGGCCTCTCCTGTACACGGACTGCTTTAGGTTTTACAAACTTAGTACCCTTACTTTCAAGGAACGACTTGCAATTTGTACCTCAGTGTCATTGAAATATTAATGTTTCACACACTTTTACAGATTAATGTTAGTTACGTCAGCAGTATATCATTTCTGGAAATGTAATTTTTCAAAGATACAGATAATTTTCTTCCCGTACTTTCTCATTATCCTGTCTGACACCCACTTGCATGTCAGCCATGATACAGTGCAGACGTGGGTGAAGGAGCCGGGGGTATACATCGGCAGATTTGGGCTTTTCGAATATTCTTTTAAAAGTTTAATTTAAAGATTGGTTTTAAAGCGAGAATGAGCGAGCCACTTAAAGACCTTTGACTTATACTTAATTGTGCTGGTAATTTGAGGTGGAGAATTGAACCCTAAACTATAAATTGTTGAGACGGTGGAGACTATGTTGGAAGTCATGAGGTAGATATGTGAAGAGGTGAAAGCAATACGTGAATTGCTTGAAAAATACAGGTTTGTTGATAAACTGTACAAAAAAAGACCAAATGAGCCACACGACTAAAGCACTGAGGGAGGTTCAAGATGACATTAAAAACGGTAGTGAATAATTGGATGGTGACGCAGAAGGAATTGTAAGAGCATCCAAGTTCCGCTTACGTATGATGTAGAATTTTTGCAGTCGATGAATGTCCACATAATTCCTACTTTAATACACTGAATATAACGAAGAAAATTTTGGACATGGAGCTGAGACAGTGAGGTCAGCGCGGGAAAGATGAGAGTGTCTCGTCCGATTACAATGAGATACACGTTGTTATCGAATAAAGTGTAAGTACTGAGGGCGACGAGAAATGTTTTGGAAAGGTATTAGGAATTGCAAACGATTACAAAAAAGAAACAAGGGATAGAAGGCAGGAGTTAACTTCATACTTCGAACATTTTAGGAGCCAAGAAAAGAAAGGGAAGATATGGAGAAAATCAGTGTAAAGGGACACGAAAAACAGAGATAAAATGAACAGAAGAAGGATAAATATGCATGATGCAATGTTCAGCTGTTGACATGATGGCCGCTGCATGTTGCTGTAAGACGGACGTACGTCAGAGTAACAAATCTGACAACTGTGTGATGCGTTCACTTTGGAGCTTGAGTTGAGAAGGTACAATATACAGAGCTGCCAGCAGACAGCACTAGTAACAAGGTACAATATACAGAGCTGCCAGCAGACAGCACTAGTAACAAGGTACAATATACATAGCTGTCAGCACACAGCACTAGTAACAAGGTACAATATACATAGCTGTCAGCACACAGCACTAGTAACAAGGTACAATATACATAGCTGTCAGCACATAGCACTAGTAACAAGGTACAATATACATAGCTGTCAGCACACAGCACTAGTAACAAGGTACAATATACAGAGCTGCCAGCAGACAGCACTAGTAACAAGAAAGGGATTGGAGACTGTAGCGGTACAACACAGGAACCAAAATGGTGCTACAAGAGAACTTAGGTCAGGTTCTTGAAACACAGATACGCTCAGAAATGAATTAAGTTACCAAAATCAGAACTGATGGACACAGGAAATAAATATTTGGGTTAAAAATAAGGCCAATTTATCTACAATTTACACAAGTTATATGTAGAGACGCCATATAATAAAAAGCGGTTAGATGTTAAATTTAGCAACGGAATGGAAAAAGTTGTAAAAGGGCTAACAGCTATCCTAACGCTACATTTTAAATGGGTAATTTTATTAGAAGCTTAGAAATGAGATATTACCTTTTGAACGTATTTTATACACTTGACAATTAGCATAAATGACCACGTTTTCGCCAGCCAACAAATAATGACGGACAGATGTGCAAAGTGAAGTCAGTGACTGAAGTGTCTGACTTGAAAATTAATGATATTGTTGTTATTTGTTTGTCACAGTCTTTATCAGAAATTCCTCATTGCAGAATTATGATAAATTAGTCGTTTCTTTCATTGCGTTATGCGTTACACATTTTCCCTTCTATATCCCACACCCACTAACGTATTATGGGCACGATTCCCGCTTTTCAAAGTTTTAATTTTTACATATAGAACGAACAAATCTAACGCAATATTCTTAGAATAACAGTTTGGTAATATGAAACATAAACTTGGATCCGATATGCGATAGAATTTACTTCTATCAATAAAGTAGCAGTGAAAGTGGTTGTGCCTTAGTTTGCTTTTGTATAACAAGTAGTGTGCTGGGTTTTAACATCGGTGTAAAGGTGAACAGTAGTAATGTGGCATTGTTATTAGAAACAGGGAATGTAACAGATGCAATACGCTAACGAATCAACTGCATTAAGCGAGCATCTCTGCTGTTTCCTCACGATGCACCACAAAAAAGTGCACGTCTCTTCCGCCCAAGACACGACGCATAACTGCTACTCACGCAGCCACACTGACATCAAATGAACTAAGAGCATAGTACCCTCGCTGTACACAAGAATGTGCTGTGCTCGCTGCGGCAGAAGGAAGCAGGCAGATGTAGGATAGCCGAAACATTTTGCCGCCACTTTGACGCTCAAATGTATGATACCAAGCCGTTTGCAGCACAAGTTCTGAAATAAAATAACTAATTTGGTCCCATCTATTGTCCCTGAAAACTTTTCTGTTATTTCTTTCCATCCTGTATTAAGCTGCTCCAGATATTACAGGAACTTTTAGACAACAACAAATTTAAAAGAACCTTAAAATATTTTTCATCTGGTACTGCACACTCAGGTGTCTCTCTCATTAAGGATTTTCAAACTAATTAATTAATATAATACAGCATAATCCCTCAAGAAGAGCGGAAGAATCTTCAGCTGCTCAAGAAAGCACCAACCGCCCCATTAAATGTAGACAGAAGACTCACTACTGTGTTCACAAGAGCCCGCAACTTGTCCTTCAGCTACACTAACTGCCCCATTATATGTAGACAGAAGACTCACTACTGTGTTCACAAGAGCCCGCAACTTGTCCTTCAGCTACACTAACCGCCCCATTATACGTAAACAGAAGACTCACTACTGTGTTCACAAGAGCCCGCAACTTGTCCTTCAGCTACACTAACCGCCCCATTATATGTAGACTGAAGACTCATTACTCTGTTCACAAGAGCCCGCAACTTGTCCTTCAGCTACACTAACCGCCCCATTATATGTAGACAGAAGACTCACTACTGTGTTCACAAGAGCCCACAACTTGTCCTTCAGCTACACTAACCGCCCCATTATACGTAAACAGAAGACTCACTACTGTGTTCACAAGAGCCCGCAACTTGTCCTTCAGCTACACTAACTGCCCCATTATATGTAGACAGAAGACTCACTACTGTGTTCACAAGAGCCCGCAACTTGTCCTTCAGCTACACCAACCGCCCCATTATATGTAGACAGAAGACTCACTACTGTGTTCACAAGAGCCCGCAACTTGTCCTTCAGCTACACTAACTGCCCCATTATACGTAAACAGAAGACTTACTACTGTGTTCACAAGAGCCCGGAACTTGTCCTTCAGCTACACTAACTGCCCCATTATATGTAGACAGAAGACTCACTACTGTGTTCACAAGAGCCCGAAACTTGTCCTTCAGCTACACTAACTGCCCCATTATACGTAAACAGAAGACTCACTACTGTGTTCACAAGAGCCCGCAACTTGTCCTTCAGCTACACTAACTGCCCCATTATATGTAGACAGAAGACTCACTACTGTGTTCACAAGAGCCCGCAACTTGTCCTTCAGCTACACTAACCGCCCCATTATACGTAAACAGAAGACTCACTACTGTGTTCACAAGAGCCCGCAACTTGTCCTTCAGCTACACTAACCGCCCCATTATATGTAGACTGAAGACTCATTACTCTGTTCACAAAAGCCCGCAACTTGTCCTTCAGCTACACTAACCGCCCCATTATATGTAGACAGAAGACTCACTACTGTGTTCACAAGAGCCCGCAACTTGTCCTTCAGCTACACTAACCGCCCCATTATATGTAGACTGAAGACTCACTACTGTGTTCACAAGAGGCGCAACTTGTCCTTCAGCTACACTAACCGCCCCATTATATGTAGACTGAAGACTCATTACTCTGTTCACAAGAGCCCGCAACTTGTCCTTCAGCTACACTAACCGCCCCATTATACGTAAACAGAAGACTCACTACTGTGTTCAAAAGAGCCCGCAACTTGTCCTTCAGCTACACTAACCGCCCCATTATACGTAAACAGAAGACTCACTACTGTGTTCACAAGAGCCCGCAACTTGTCCTTCAGCTACACTAACCGCCCCATTATATGTAGACTGAAGACTCATTACTCTGTTCACAAGAGCCCGCAACTTGTCCTTCAGCTACACTAACCGCCCCATTATATGTAGACAGAAGACTCACTACTGTGTTCACAAATCTGATAAACATTTTCACACACTAAATATATTTGTAGTCATATAACCTCAAAGTTGTGCGTTCATGTCTGTCGCTATTCTACATTCTCTGCTCTCATTCACACATTTGCTAAGTACATATTTCAGTGCTCTTACCTTGTGTAATGATATAATCCAGTAATTCAAGTCACAGCAAGCCCTGTGTCCATGTGCCACATGTCCTGTACACACAACACACGCACTGCACTCGACTACTGTCCAACACTTCCCAACTGCATTACATCGCTCATTACACTGTCCGTGTGCCACATGTCCTGTACACACAACACACGCACTGCACTCGACTACTGTCCAACACTTCCCAAATGCATTACATCGCTCATTACACTGTCCGTCCAGTGTGCTGTCTACGTCACGTGTTTCGACATATGGTCGCTAACCGGAAGGAACAATTCCTTTTATCCTCTAATCGAAACATTAAAATAACAGTTACTGCAGTTGTTAATCTGTTGCCGGCAATGTCTAACTGCAGACCAACACACAGTCTAACAGAGGAACTCACAGACCGAGTGATGAACCGGCAACTACCTGCTGTAAACACGAAGGATGAACACTGAAGGTAAATGGACAGCTGAGTTCAAGCAGTGGCGCCTCTGACTTGTATGACGAAGGAGCCCGCTTTGAATCCCGGTCGGAACACCGACAGTGGGTGAGTTACTTCTTGGGTTTAGGCGCTGTTGCAAAATTGCGACAAGCGACTACTAGTTTCGTCATGTCTGTCTGTCTTTTCGTCCGTCCGCAATGAACAACTCGGCTCCCATTTGACGGACTTTCATTAAATTTGATATTTGAGGATTTTTCGTTAGTATGTTTACCAAATTCAAAATTCATTAAAATCTCACAAGAATAACGGGTACTTTACACGAAGATCTATGCACATTTATTTCTTAATTCCTCTCAGAATGAGAAATATCTTACAAAATGGTGTAGGATAATCAAAACACACTTTTAATACCCTATAACGTTTTTGTTTTTTCGAAAATCGTGCCGTTTGTAAGATAATGCGGAAAAATATGGTAGAGGCAGACAGTCCACAGACAATATAACATGGAGCCGAAAAGATGTGCTTTGCATAATGGATAACTAAGGCTACAGACACACACTCAGAATAGGTAATTCTCTTTTCCCACGGCAATAATGGTTACGCGAACGCGCATGAATATTACGTTATATGTATACGTTCTGTCTTGTTTTCACTTCAAGCTAACAGCAGGTTATATTAAATCAGGCCATGACCACTTTCACACACAATTCATTATTTATTATACACTAAATGTTTTACAGTCTAAGCACATGGTAGCGTCGTTAAATAAGCAACAATTACAAACATCCAAAGCCGCTTGTATCAGACCTTTACACTGGACACGATCCTAAGTCTTTCCATCCACTCCGGCCAGTTACAGCTTATATAACACTCACGCCGTTACATGTCGACTCATTTTCAGTCTCCCATTTGACTGCTTGCCAGTGATCATTCTGCACAGCAGTAAACACTGTATCATAGCCTTGGGTCTGCACCGCGACAAAAGCAGAAGTTATTTTACAACGCAAGATGTTTGCAGACAGCCTTTATATTTTATATGTATATATTAACATTCACTGTTTTAATACCGCACTGCAGTTTAATATGAACAATTGTACTGGTACTATAAAGTAAATAACTGCTGTGTAAACAGTTAATGTGCATATTGCCAGTCATCTATGTACTGTACGCTGTGCATGTCTGTGTAATATGGCTCACTGATGATGGCTACAACATGTAGCCGAAACATGTAGCAGCACAAAATATTGTGTGCAGTGGTTGGTAACAAAACGTGTATGTGTAAGGCAACCGAACGGAATAAGTATTGAAATATGTAGTCGTTATTAGTTGCCAGTAAGGAGGTTGGTATAGACGTAAATACACAGAAAACTGAGTCCATGCCTTATAAGCAAAATTCAGGACAAAATCACAACATACAGTCTGGACAGCTTCATCCTTGAAGATGGGAACGACAGGCTGCCCCGAAAGGTCAATAACCAACTACCAACCTACGCCGAATAACATCCCAGAAGAACGAAGGCCTTTACTACATGGCAGCAAAAGCCTCAATTGTCGTAGTTAATAAATCCTTTGAAAATGTGAAGAATTTCAAAAACTTCTGAAAGCCACTAAAATACAAAATTGCATGCAGCAAGTAATTAAGTGTAGACTGAAGTCAGGGAATGCCTGCTACAATTCGGTACCGACTTTTTGTCTTCACGTTTGTTGTATAAAAACTAAACACTAAATGTACAGAGCTATAACGTTGCCTGTTGTGTTATGTGGGTGTTAAAATTGATCTGCATACTGAGGGGGGGAAACATAGACTGAAGGTGTTACAGGGAAGGGTGCTTAGAAAGTCACTTAGGTGTAAGGGGAAGGGAGTGGGAGGAAACTGGAGAAAACAGCACAGAGTAGAGCTTCATGGTTTGTAATCCTTACCAAATATTATTCGGGTAATCAAATGAAGGCGGAAGAGTGGGTCGTGGCATGTAGCACGTATTGCAGAGATGAGAAATGCATACAGATCTCTAGTTGGAAATGAAGTGGGCAGGAGGCCGTTTGGAAGACTTACATGCATATGCGAGGATAATATTAAAATTGACTTTCAAGAAATAATATGAGAGGCCCTGAACTGGATTTAACTGATTCAGGATCGAGAAAAGTGGCGGGCTGTTGTAAGCACGGTAATGAACATTGGGTTCCATAAAATTCGGAGACTCTCTTGAGTAAGAGTTTCTCATGGAAAACTGAATTTGAGCCACCTTGTGCTTTGCTTATAACATATGATTAACAGTTTATAATACACAGGAAAACGTACATTTATGGCGTTAAATGCAGTGGATATTATTATGGGTCAGTGTGGCTGGAGACTGAAATTGTTCAACAACGTCATTTACAGTCTGATAATCAAATATTAAAATACAATGACAAAATATTTAGGCCTATCTACGACATTAAAGGGAGACACACTTTGACCTTCGACAAATTCGTCCAAGGAACTTGACTACAAAATTTTTGTGGAAACAGATGCTTCTTCTCTAGGCTTATGAGATAACGCAGCAAAAAGGATCCCTTAATTTAGTTATTTCGAAGTTCTTTCGTCTTCCAGAAATATTTGCCGAACATAAAAACGTTTTTCCATTTGATTCTATAATCTTCTTTTAACAACATGTGACACATGTTTAGAGATAGACAAAAGTTACTCTCTAGATGCGCGAAGAAGGGAATAGTCTTTATTGAAATTATTAGTTAGAGTTGTCCGATTTTTTAAAAAAAAATTGCAATTTTTCGGAGAAGGGTTTGCGAAAATTTAAACAAGCATTTTTTTTCCGGTAATAAGCAGCACTTGCAGTAAATGTAACATGCAACAGATGGCACAGCAGTCAATCAGGTGCTATACAGGGGACAAGGTGATGTGCACTGAAGAAGAGAGTGGGAACTTTATCCAGCGAATAATTTCGTGCTGACATTCGGATTTTGTTGCCGAAACATGTTCCCTCATCGAAATTCACCTCCACTTGATTGTACGGTTTTGACGTAATGAGAGTGCAGCTTATGAACAAATGGTGCAGACAGTTCGCAAGTCGTCAAAGGCACATCCATGATGCTGATCACACCGGTCGGTCTGGCACATCAAGTAGATGTGTGAACGCAGCACATCCATGATGCTGATCACACCGGTCGGTCTGGCACATCAAGTAGATGTGTGAACGCAGCACATCCATGATGCTGATCACACCGGTCGGTCTGGCACATCATGTAGATGTGTGAACGCAGCACATCCATGATGCTGATCACACCGGTAGGTCTGGCACATCATGTAGATGTGTGAACGCAGCACATCAATGATGCTGATCACACCGGTAGGTCTGGCACATCAAGTAGATGTGTGAACGCAGCACATCCATGATGCTGATTACACCGGTAGGTCTGACACATCATGTAGATGTGTGAACGCAGCACATCCATGATGCTGATTACACCGGTAGGTCTGACACATCATGTAGATGTGTGAACGCAGCACATCCATGATGCTGATCACACCGGTAGGTCTGGCACATCATGTAGATGTGTGAACGCAGCACATCCATGATGCTGATTACACCGGTAGGTCTGACACATCATGTAGATGTGTGAAACGCAGCACATCCATGATGCTGATCACACCGGTAGGTCTGGCACATCAAGTAGATGTGTGAACGCAGCACAAGTGGAGGAAATGATTTTTGGATATCAGCAACGCAATATTCAAGATTTGTCTTTATACTGCCGGGGAAGGTACTGACGTTTTAGCGCATGCTTCATGAATAATGTGAACGTTTTCAAACTTTATATGATCCATGCTCATTGCGTGAATCGAATATGAATACAGTAGTGACAGCAAGAAACGCATATATGTACATTAAATTTTATTTATACATACAATGAACTACTACGTGTTTCGGCCAACTGTTTGGCCATCATCAGGCACATAACATACACAGGTCTGATATATTAAAAATACAAAATAAAATCGGAAAATATAAATGTATAAATATAGTATAACCAGTGCAAAGATGTGATACAATCATACGAGCCAACGGTTTGAAAACTACACAAATATGAATTATTGCTGCACGAATGTGCTGCTAAAGGTAGGACGGTGTACGTAGAAGTTTAAATTAGCATTCACTTCCGAGAGAAATTGTTGAGGTGTGGATTGTACAGTGACGTAATGAGGTTCAGTTTATTTGTGTACAGTACTTATAGAGTGGCAGTGTGTCTCTTTGGTGTGTGTGTGAGCGTGTGTGTACACACATGCATACCAATATTGTAAGTTGTGTAGACAAATAATCTGAAGTTCATTACGTTACAAAAAAACTGAAGACGACCTGCTTAGTACGAAACACGTTGTTTTAAGGAACATACAGCGGTACAGTTAGAAACGTTATATTCTATATATAATAATAATAAGAAAGACTGTTTGTGCAAGATAATCTATATTTTATTTAAGTACTTCCTATAGCACAAGGGCAAGCAAACAATAAAGGAAGAAAAAGAGACTGAAGACATTTGAGGTCAGACTGCCGAGCAGTGCATTGACACCTAAGAGAAAGTATGTTATCAGGAGGCTTAAGAAAATTGCGTACTGAGGAGCTTCATAATTTTGACCCTTATCTCATGATGATAAAATTAAGGATTACAAGATAAGTTCTTTGCTCTTCTGGGATTTTACGCAGTGTAGATTAGCAACTGGTTACCGCCCACACCTTTCCATACATAACTGTGTACCTAAGTGTTCCCGGCGTTTTGCTTAGACTGTTTGACCCTTGACGATCGGACCGATAGGTTTTCCCGAAACGTCAGTAACTACCATTCTAATCTGCGTAAAATCCCAAAAAAAGCAAAGCTCTCATTTACATCGCGGCGGAAACCAGAAATCATGCGGATTACAAGATGGTTGGGAAGTGTAATATACACAGGAAAGGTGAGAAATGTATATTAACATTGAGACAAAACACCCTGAAATAAAGATATCACTTTGAAGACCTACGCATATACAGACGGTTAGTAATGGATCGTGAACAAATACAAATCTGAATATGTGGGCTGGACTCAGCTGGCTCTGAGTAGGTACCAAAATCAAGCTCTTGAAGTTATGGTCATGAACCTTTGGGTCTCACAAAATTCAAGCGAACTTCTTCACCAGATGAGGAACTACCAGCTTGTCAAGGCAGTCAGTGTCTGTTCTTTCAACCACAGTTCTACCGCTGTTTCAATATCATTATATGTTGCAGCCTTCCTTCACCTGCTTCAACAACTGTGTGAAACATGTATCATTCGATGCTGTGAAGTTTCAACTTTCTTGCAAAAACATTTGTGTCCACATCGATACATTATTCACAACTAATTCATTAAATTCGGTAACTTAATCAGCCAGAATAAGTACATTTTCCAAGAAATTATTTTATTTACAACGAAATAATTAATAAGAAAATAATTTAAAATTTGGAGCTAGTAAATTTAAGTGAAGTATCATTTCCAAAATTTCCGTAATGTCAGTTGCAAGTTAAGGCAATACGTATAACACACGTATGTACAGTAGCATATAGGTACTACTGTCACGCACATTGACATGTCAGTAAAATAAATAAAGTAGTTACACAGCAGACAGTCAGTACATTAGCAGAAAGCACTAGCTTACACTTAACCGTGCTGTAACGTCTAATAACGCGGAATTTCACAACCACAACTAACTAACACGTGCTTGCTTTCTGGCTAGGAATAAACAGTACTTGACTTTCGTAAAATAGATGGATGTGTTTTCGAGGTACAGACAACTCTATCTCATTTTCCCATCCCTTGAGCATTCAATGTCGATCGTACCTGAAATATTAACCGATTGATCGATTGATTAATCAAGACAGTCCAAATTAGCATCCTTCATCACTTGACACAAAGTTCGTGCATGTCGACAAGTCGGCCAGAACACTTCCATCCATCGTCACTGTCATTTGACTATGTGCCAGTTCGACACAACTCTCCGAGGGTTCTGTGTCACTGTCAGCCAGTGATCTCGCTGTCCTTTACCAGCAACATGACTGCCTACAGCCACCTTTCCCAAACACCTATCCTTAACTTTCCTACCCGTCTGTCCAACACTCTCCTCGCCCAGTGTTCTACTGCACAGCAGCAAAAGGAATGTTGTTGTGTCCAGCTGATTCGGGTAGAGGTCAAACGTTAGAGTTTCGTTGAACTCCGGACATTCCGTGCCTTGCTTGAAAGTCGTTTTCTTCCGTTTAATGGCTCGACCAGTGGACCCGTGTAACTGGACGACGCGTACGTAAGGATCTGCAAAACAGAGCAACATACGAACTGGTTAGTTCTTTATAGATTTAGTTTATTAACTATTTTTATTAATTAATTACCCCATGTCGTCCTTGGACTTACAAGTGGCCAATCTTAACGTTTTCTACCTTCTTTTTGTCCACATTCCTACGTCCTGCAACTGGACTGCATATTAATTCCACTGCAGCTTTATATTTTTCATTACAAAATATGAACCTCACTGCAAATTACAAATATTACCATGGGAACCGGGGTAGCTCAGTCAGAATAGTGACTAGGCTACTGGCTAAACTTCAACGAAATCGTGGTTCAATCCCCGGCAGGGGCAAGATGTTTGTATCTTATGCACAGAATCCAGACTGCCGCTGGGTACCGTTCCGTCTATTATCATATTTAATACTATTTCCATGGAACTACAGCGGCCGGGGCGTGAGACTGTCTACTCACCCAATCTAGTGTACAGATTAATAGTGAAAGGAGCTATACCTCTACTCCCGCAATATACCTTCATGACGCACAACTTTACTTTACTTAGTAATATATAAAATAATAACCATGGCTCAACAGCCCTATATGGGCTCAGGCCTCCTCTTTCCGAGGTTACTGGGTCGTGCGCATTCGTGGCAGTTGGTGACTGGCCAACTGGCCGCGCTGCTGTTCTATCCATCCTGATGTGACCGCCAGAGCCATCTGGCAGGCAGTCAGGAGACTTGGGTGAGAAATGACAGCTTTGAATTTTGCTTACGAAACATTTCTATTCATGCCCGTAAGGTTCTTTTACATGCTGTAAATCTACGACATGGGACCGACGGCTTTACTTCCCCTCCGAAGGAAGTGGTGCTCCGGATTTGTATCACCCTTAAAAATCCATCGGTCGGGATCGAACCCGCGAACCTTGGGTCCAGTGGCGAGCACGCTAACCACTAGTCCACCGAGGTCGACTTACTTTACTTAGAAGAACCAATAATTAACCTTTGACGGATACTTATTGGTTCTTCACACTGTACATTCAGCACAACGTGATCAGTCACGTTAAGTCACTTTAATCACGTAATATATGACGTAGTTACAGTGATAACATGTTACACACTTCACTTTACTGAAGTGGGACCGTGATAAGTGGGACCACTGTCAGCATGATTATTGACATTGTAATTAATGCACTCTGTATCGTATTATTTACCATTTACCAGTGACGACGGTATGTTAACAACATATAATTCTTTGTGTAATGCTACTCTCTGGGAATGACTTTTATCAATAGCCGAAACATCTCGGAGTGTTGAACTTTATACATGTTAAGTAGTGCAACTGGTAGGTAATAAATTATGTATGTATGTATTATGATGTTGTACAACATCAAATACCTATGTATCTGTTGCTACTATAACCTTCCCATGTAGGACATTTCTCTGTAAGATTGTACAACACATCGTAAGCATTTCTCTTTCCCAAACTCGTTCTACTTTCTAAATTTTATATTATCATCACCGTGCATTTTCACTATATTTTTAAAAAACAACCAACTAATGCACACTAAATGTCACTATTTAATTTATTGACACTAATGTCATTGAGTGTCAATAAAATAAATAGTGACATTTAGTGTGCATTAGTTGGTTATTTTTTAAAAAAACCGTTCTACGTTGTCTGTCCATCAGACTCTCCTTAACCATACGTATTTGTGTAGGAATGTTTTAATTATGATCTCATTTAAAGACACTAACTGAAATTAGCTATGGAGTCAACAATCTCCAGATACTTCAGGTTTCTGGCTCTAACGACGCTGACGGTGAGCCTCTGCGCTGTAGGTAGGTAGCTCATGCCGAAAAGCAGGTCTCCTGCCTCCTGTCGGAAGAAAAACAAAATTTGACTGTTAGTATGGAGTTCTTGGTTGTGTATGGAAGAAACTAACGGACACGCAGTCTCTTTACCAATTAAACACATCTCTGCAACAGATTTAGGTGACGGTACTGCGGACCAACTCTGCGTTTAAATTGCATCAGTTCAAGTAATTCGTATTCCAGAATTGTAATAGCTCGTAATGAACTTTTGTATTCATACGTGAAGTAAAATTTTATTTTCTTCTTCATCATCTCTTGCACCTTTACTAAAACGTAAAACGAATATCATTAAAAATTGTCTCACCTTTTAAATTGATATGCAAAAAATTAAATAATGGCGAACATTGCATTACCTATATTGCGCCTGTGTATATGTTTATGACGTTAGTTTGTGGGGATGTCATGTAAATAACAACATATTATTTCATGGAATATAAGAGAATAATCATCCAAGTCACAAACTCCATACAATTGGATATATTACAACCCGTTTATAACGACTTCGGTTTATACGAATCTCGTCTATAGCGTCAGAAATTCCGTGGTACCAATTAATTCCTCACCGTTAACCATAACATTATTTTCCTGGCTTATAACAACACTTGTTTATAACGACACAAAATATTCAGTCCCTTGTCATGAAGTTGTAACTGAGTTCGGCTCTACATCCTAAAACTACAGTCCACAATAAACTCGTGACGTAATTCATGCAGATTGTACATGCGCAATAAATGATTGATAATATTTCAACATGGAAGAAGTTCCGCAATATATGATTTTGTTATTGAACTACAATTTTTCTTGTGCTTAATTGAACACACTGCCACAAACACTTAGTGAGGAATGGAGTTTAATTCTACGCATTTTTGACCTCATAACCAGATGGAGATGAGTGGTCAATTCCATGTCCCGGCCGCCTTTCACATAGGAAAGGGCCCCGTTCACATTTCATAGGAGGATATTTGGGGCCCAGCGCTATTTTGAATACCTTGGGGGATATAAAATCCTTTGCCTGTGTAGTCAATTAATTAGTCGCCTATAATTTTAGTCATATATGTACCGGTATGTATTAAGTCCGTTATTTAACCCATCAGTTTTTCACATACAGTCACATATTTAGGCACTTACGGAATCATACAACGACAAGTGGTTAATTGGTTAGCACAGTGGTTCCCAAAATGTGCTTCGCGGATAGCAAGGTATCCGCGACCATTTCACAGGGTATCCGTGGATACATTTCTGTAATGGCTGCTTTGATGTATACTTATATTTTCAATTAAAGGAATAATGTTTTGTTAAAAATAAAAGCGGAACTTCCTTAATTGGCTTTGTGTTTATTTCGTACTACCGTTAGCATATCTAATTAAGAAACCCCCTGTACCCACGAAGCGACCGACAATCATTTTATTTAAGGTCAAAATGATGCAATGCGTTGCTACGTAAGCTATTGGTATGCATTCGTAGCTGTCTAAAATCACTTCTGAGATACAAATGTTTAATTTTGGATACCTTCATCCAGACACTATATATTCACGTGAGCAAGGATATGAGGATCCGTGGTTGTTTTTCGAAGGCAAAACGGGTCGGCGAGCAAAGTAGTTGGGAAACACTGCGTAAGCCTGATTTAGCGGTGCTATGGAAGGCTGGCTTGTCACGTTGGACAGATAGCATGTTTCACCTTCAGGGCGCAATAAACTGACAGCAGAAGCACTTCACACAGCGTGCTGTATCACATATGAGTGCACCGCGAAACTCACCCTGTTCGATCTGGCCAAGTTGCAGCTGACGGTGAGGGCCTCTGTTGCCGTCGTGAGATTCTTCACGTCCCTCATGGCCAGGTTGGCCTCACACAACTGCGTGGCGCTGGAGTACTTGTCCTGGTCATAGGCCGTCACCTTTAGGCACCACTCCTGCAGATAAACAAGTTCACTGCGTGAGTGCTTAGATTCAGTGACTGCAGCTACGTCCTTCTTAACAGGTTATACAAAATCTCAAACCTGTAAAGCACAGTGTTAACGCAATATATCCTAACTGCACTGACATTAGAAAGCTCTGTATTTTAACCAACAAATTATATTTATGGATTTATATGATTCTTAAAATAGAGTCGTTCTTCCAAGAGAGCATAAATCAGTTTCTTTCTTTCTAATGGAGGCGAAATGCTTTTCGGATAAACTATGAATTTCTTGCTTCAGGTGATTACACAAAGCAGTCTTTCAGACAATTTCTCTTACAGCTACCCCCTATGCCTGCAGGTCAGTTTCGTGACTTGCTTCCAAAGACGTCATGACGCCATGACTACTGCCTACTACATATCTGATTCCTCATTCAGAATAACCTGTAATATTTCGTTGACAGTACTTAATACTAATTGTTGCTAATTACAGTGTACTGTAAAGTTAATGCAGTCTGCGCTGTTCTGGAATACTACGCAGCGTCGAGTGGAAAATACTTTACCGGCGTTTCGGAAGGACGTGTCGGTCACTTCTTCAAGGGCCAAGAAGAAGTCCAAGAGACTTCTTCTTGGCCCTTGAAGATGGTAGACACACATTTAAAAATAATAATAATTCTTGGCTCAACGGCCCTGTATGGGCCTGGGCCTCCTCTTGCCTCCTCTTGTCGAGGTTACTAAGTCATGCGCATTCATGGCAGCTGGTGACCGGCCAGCTAGCCGCGCTTAGTGTTCTATCGATCCTGATGTGCACGCCAGTCAGGAGACTTGGATGAGAAATGGAGGCAATTTTGCTTACGGACACTACTAGTTCTATTCATGCCCGTAAGGTTCTTTTACATGCCGTAAATCTACGACATGGGACCGACGGCTTTACTTCCCCTCCGAAGGAAGTGGTGCTCCGGATTTTTATCATCCTTAAAAATCCATCGACCACGGTCGGGATCGAACCCGCGAACCTTGGGTCCAGTGGCGGGCACGCTAACCACTAGTCCACCGAGGTCGTTACATTTAAAAATACATTTAAAAATACTCAGGCCTATTTGGTTAGGACTTCGTTTTAAAATATGTGATTAAAATACAACGTGACAACTTATGTTAAAATTATACAAAAGTTGGTGCTGCGTTGTGAAATATTGAGCGACGAATGTGCCACGAAATGCAGTGTGGCACAGTACAAAGCATTCGTCGCTCAATAATTCACAACGCATTAGCAACTTTTGTATAATTTTAACATAAGGTGTCACGTTGTATTTGAACCACATATAGTATAACAAACTGCTAACCAACTAGGCTTGTGTATTTTTAAATACATCTTTCAGTGTTCTGTGTGTCTCCCCTGAGGATGGTGTGACGTTACACTGAAACATGTCGGTACCCTTATAAACTTTGTTACATTGTACTTCAATATAGTGTACGAGTTTGTGGTAATACATGTGTTAAAATATTACATGTTTAAGGAATTTATCGCTTAAACTAATCTTTCAATTAAACTCAAAATCACCCACTTACGGACATGTGTTTATATGAACATTTTCCATTTTTGGTGTGAATAACTCACTCCCCAAATCTCCTCAATCATTTTAGATACACCCTGTATAAGCGTGTCTTGATATGTACCTAACTCTTATCACAGCTACATTATGTCGTTATCATATGTACTCCTTTAATTGGCCACGTCTGGAGCTGTCCAGTTCATATACCGGTTGGACCCCAGACAATCGTGGCTCAAGTGTTCGTGTTACTCACAGTCCGTCCGTCGAAATTAATATGCGCCACTGATGTTACTGCAACGTACTTTGAAATTTATCATTCTATTTGACACTGCGTACGCTAAGCTATCAAAAATATTCGTAAATAATCCGTTTTTACTTATTCTAGCCTCTTTCAACCTACTCATTTTAGGTGTAGAGCGTTACTGTTGCACCTGTCACACTCACACACACACACTCGGTAGAATTCCTCTGGACGAGGGATCGGCCCGTCGCAGAGATCTCTACCTGACAACACACAACACCCACAAGAGATAAACATCCATGCCACTCAGCGGGATTCGAACTCACACGAGGGACCGCAAACCCTCGTAAATAATCCATAAAAAATCTTGAATGAAATACGTAATGTGTTTTAATGAACAAACAACTGTAGTTGCCGCAACACACAGAACGCCATTGCAACATGCGATATGAACTCACTTTTAATTCTGATCGCCGCACATCCAGTACAAATGTCTGGTCAAAAAAGGGATTGTATGAATGGCGGAGGGTTCGGGTGCGAAGCTGATGCAGTGGCGGCCCTGCTCGCCGGTGCAAGGGCCACGTAGTCCGTAGTACCTGCAGCACAACGTACGGCTCCAGGCCGCCACAGTAGTCGCGAGGAGGCAAGCTTTTAACGTCCTGTAACAGAGGGCCAAGTGTTACATTGTGTTAGAAGTGGAGTGTGCATGTGACGTCATGCTGCATCCTGAAACTGTTACGTGACATTCGCTAACAAATAAAGTGACAGACTGTCCAACAGTGTGCATGTGACGTCATGCTGCATCCTGAAACAGTTAGTGACATTCGTTAACAAACAAAATGACAGACTGTCCAACAGTGTGCATGTGACGTCATGCTGCATCCTGAAACAGTTACGTGACATTCGTTAACAAATAAAGTGACAGGATGTCCAACAGTGTGCAAGTGACGTCATGCTGCATCCTGAAACTGTTACGTGACATTCGTTAACAAACAAAATGACAGACTGTCCAACAGTGTGCATGTGACGTCATGCTGCATCCTGAAACAGTTACGTGACATTCGTTAACAAATAAAGTGACAGGATGTCCAACAGTGTGCATGTGACGTCATGCTGCATTCTGAAACAGTTACGTGACATTCGTTAACAAATAAAGTGACAGGATGTCCAACAGTGTGCTTGTGACGTCATGCTGCATCCTGAAACTGTTACGTGACATTCGTTAACAAATAAAGTGACAGAATGTCCAACAGTGTGCATGTGACGTCATGCTGCATCCTGAAACAGTTACGTGACATTCGTTAACAAACAAAGTGACAGACTGTCCAACAGTGTGAATATGACGTCATGCTGCATCCTGAAACAGTTACGTGACATTCGTTAACAAATAAAGTGACAGGATGTCCAACATTGTGCATGTGACGTCATGCTGCATCCTGAAACTGTTACGTGACATTCGTTAACAAATAAAGTGACAGACTGTCCAACAGTGTGCGTGTGACGTCATGCTGCATCCTGAAACTGTTACGTGACATTCGTTAACAAACAAAATGACAGACTGTTCAACAGCGTGCATGTGACGTCATGCTGCATCCTGAAACAGTTACGTGACATTCGTTAACAAATAAAGTGACAGGATGTCCAACAGTGTGCATGTGACGTCATGCTGCATCCTGAAACAGTTACGTGACATTCGTTAACAAACAAAATGACAGACTGTCCAACAGTGTGCATGTGACGTCATGCTGCATCCTGAAACAGTTACGTGACATTCGTTAAGAAATAAAGTGACAGACTGTCCAACAGTGTGCATGTGACGTCAAGCTGCATCCTGAAACAGTTACGTGACATTTGTTAAGAAATAAATTGACAGACTTAACAACAGTGTGCATGAGTGTACAAATAATTACTTGTGACGCAAATGGAGAGGCAATTTCAGTGCCTACTTTAAAAAACTACAATGCTCAAAATTTTGTACCTAACAAATAATTGTGGCTTACCTTCCACAACAAATCTTTTAACAAGAATAAGAGGAAAATGATCAGTTTTTTAATACTGTCGCACGAAATATGTATATAGAATATATATAGAATGTAGCACAAAATCACACTCTACTGACAGCTAAAATGTGGCAATGTTTAAATAATCGGGATTGGCCCTAACAAGTCACGGTTGCATGCACGATCAAATGAAGAGGACTTCATTCTTCTGCGATGTTGGCGCTCAGTACCAGGGTAATTGATTACTGACATTTGAAGAAATATATTGCTTTTGTCTTAAAGGGTCAAAGAGTCCTAGAGCACATTGACGCTTGAAGATGAAGACGGTAGGTTCCTTCGAAACGTCCCGTGTCCATAACGCTGCTACTCGGCGCAACATCCCAGAAGATGTGAATCAATTTCAAAAGTAAAATTCCTCCTACAGACATCCATGAAGACACAAGAGGTGCAGTAGAGGTGTAGCTCTACTCTTTCTTCAACCTCGGCGCTAGATGGGGGTGGGTGGTCAACGCCACAGCCCGGCTACTTTACCCCTGGAAATAGACTCAGTACCCATTGTACAGGCGACTAGGTGGAACGCAGGGCCGGTCTGGACGGATAGGAAAAATGTCGCCCCCACTGGGATTCGATCCCCGCACCGTCCATTCCGTAGCGACTACAATCATAAACACTAACTTTGCACAAATTTCAAATCTCGCAAATTAAGAGCAGAAATTTTCGGGAATGCCGGCTACAGTTAGGTCCAGAATCGTTACTGTTCCGTTTGGTATCCAAAACACATGGTAAATTACACAGAACTGTAATTTTGCCTGTTGTATTGTAATGGTTACAACCATGGTACAACAATGGTACAAACCAGCCCACAGTAACCGTTGTGGACCCTTTACCAACGTTTTGGACACCCATATCTTAGGCCCTACCTTGATGTGTATCACGAGCCTTCCTGCACCATTTTCGTCGTTAGCCACGTACTGCAGGCTCATCGTCAGTACTGCTGGTCCATCGCTGGCGCTGCAGTCGGCACCAGAGCTGCCCTCTGTCGCCACGCTCTGGAAGTACACGCAAAACTATGATTATACACAGCTTACGTAGCTGTTTCATCGTATCGTCGTTGGTGACCGTGAGATGCGCATTGAAGTAGTACGAGGGATTACAGTCTTTTTCATGGTACGGTCCTCTGGTATTAATGAAATGGAGACAATCGCGTTCTATGTTGCAAAGAACTTCTAGAAAATAGGAGGAGCCAACAAATGTTTGTTTCCTTGTCTTCATATTTGGAAGACTTGCAACTTTCTTGGAAATCATGCACTGGGTTCTGGGTCGACAGTGCTTCTGTGATGGTAGCTGTCACAGGTTCAAAACAACACAACCTAAATACAATAGTCAGCCACTGCTTCTTGCATAGAGAGGTCATTGAGAGTAAGACCTTAGGTCTTGATTTCAATACTCTATTAAGTCAAGCCCTCACTAGGTAAAACTCAGTTAAATGCACACGTACACCCGGCATTTTTCTACAGCTGTGCAGAGCTGTTGATATAGAACAATAACACGTAATTTTGTACAAAGAAGTGAGATGGTTGCTACAGAATTCTGAATCGTGCGTTAGAAGTTCAAGAATGAATGTTAAAATTTGTTGAGAAACAATAGTACTAGGTGCGCCCAGAAAGTAATGCAACGCATTTTTTTTCTCGGCCCAATTTTGTTGGATAAAAATGATATTTTGCATGCTGTATCTTTAAAATGTCCCGCGTTTATGCACATAGGCGCAATGTTTCCCGCTGGATAGCAGCGCAGTAGTGAGCTTTCAAAATGGAGTCTGCAAGTGACGTGCGTTCTAAACAGAGAGCAGTAATTGAGTTTCTTTTGGCAGAAAACGAAACGAGTGAATCAATTCACAGGCGCTTAAGAAAGGTCTATGGAGACATGGCAGTGGATAAAAGCACCGTCAGCCGTTGGGCGAAGCGATTGGCGTTATCAGAACAAGGACGGGGCAGTTCCCTCAGCCGGCAAGATCATGGCGACAGTCTTTTGGGACTGTGAAGGAGTCATTCTCATAGACGTGTTGCCCAGTGGCCAAACGATCAACTCGGACGTCTATGTGGAAACACTGAAGAAGCTAAAGAAGCGTTTCCGGAGAGTTCGTTCCCATAAAGATGCGACAAAAGTGCTTCTTCAACACGACAATGCGAGGCCACACACAAGTCTGCGTACCCGAGAGGCCATCACAAAACTTCAGTGGACTGTCCTGCCTCATCCACCGTACAGCCCGGATCTGGCTCCTTCCGACTACCATCTTTTCGGTCCCTTGAAAGGTGCAATCCGCGGAAAGAGGTTTGAGGACGACGAGGAAGTCATTGCTGAAGTAAAGAGGTGGTTGCGACAGAGACCTGCAGAGTGGTACCGCGAAGGCATACAGGCTCTCGCATCTCGGTGGCGTAAGGCCAAAGATTTAGAAGGAGACTATGTTGAAAAATAGGTTTAGGTAGCCAAAGATTCATGTAATGATGTGACATATTTGAAGTTTTAATAAAATCAATTGTGAATGAGAAAAAAAATGTGTTGCATTACTTTCTGGGCGCACCTAGTATTAATACAGAACATACCCGTTAGTGTATTTATCAATTGCATATTTTATCAGTACATCAGTGACACTCAACAAGCTGTATTATACACGTTTTTACTTGGCAACTAGTTTCGGCTCAGTAAAGAACCATAATCAGGCCATTAGCAAAAACTATAAGAATGGAAACCCTTTATGTTATATGAAGGAATCTCCCCCTTACATCATAGATAAATTATAAATGTATATAAAACAATAGTTATATTGTATATATGACCTAAGCAATATGTTTAAATTGAAGTGAATGTTAAAACGCCAGTGTTGTTAAAAATAGCAGAAGGCAATGTTTTAAAAATGATTATAAAAATTAATTTAAAAATGAGATAAAGAGTCAAGGTTTAGTAATATATACAGGCAGTGCAAGAATGAAACAAACAATATGTCTGTTAGTGGTTGTCGTGCATATTGTCTTGACAAATATCCGTGCCGAAAGTATATATATATATATATATATATATATGTGTGTGTGTGTGTGCTCTCCGTCATTCCCAGTATTTTTCGTAATCTCCACGTCTATGTAGGTCTTCTGATAGACAAATTTAATGTTCTGTGTACACGAGCTGTGTAGTGCTAGAGCATTGCACTTCAGCAAGGAAGCATGCAGATACGTTTCTTTGCACGCTATTTATTCGGTGTATCTGTGGGCGGTGCGCGTTATCGCACTGCTGTTACAGTCGACTGTAAACAGCAGTGCGATAACACGCACCGGCAGTGATGAACTAATAAAATACACACTTAATTAAACAGTAACAGCTGCAGACGGATTGTAAAGCAAACACTAATTGGCCTACATTGTACAAATATTGAAATATTCTAGTAGTATTAGTAACAGTAGACAAAATCGAAAGGAAGACATTCTAAACTCCAAAACAAATATCCTCTGGTAAAGGGAACTAAAGGAAAAATATCCAAATGTTCCATTTCATATTTAAAACTCGTAACAAGCAAATGTTATCTATCGTAATAGAACACTCGAAAACAATAGACGACAGTAGTGAAACATATTTGTCATCCTTAAGTACAGAAAACTATGTTAGGGTAAAAGATTGATTTATGTCTATGACATCAGATTTATGTTGACATTACGAGGAGAATGAGAATGAGAGGAAGAAGAACAACAACAACAACAACAAGAATTAGCTCCTATTCCTACAGACTTCAGACTTAATACAAAATATAGACAAGCCTCTTGATATATTCTGGATTCCTGTGAGAGGAGAATATCCTGGAATTACAAGAAAATCCCGCGTACGTTTGATGCAGCTTTCTTCATCCAACGAATATGAATTTGGACTTTCAATACTTACAAATAATAATAGCAAGAATAGGGAGAATTTAGCTGTATCGAAGATGAAATGCGATTTATTATTATCAGCGCCATAATTAAGAAACGCTGACATCTGACATAAACGTACGTTTATATGTGTTTGCAAGGAAGTGTAAAATTTGTTACATGGCTTGTCTACAACAATAAGATTCGTAAGTTGACCACAAACAAACTGTTTCCCTCTTACTTCATTCACTTCAACGCAACTAACATTAAATATAAAGTCTTATGTTTTATTAATATTTACGTACAAAAATATAAAAGCAGTCACTGTAAAATACGTTACTGTGTGTGTTACATTACGTTACTGTGTGTGTTACATTACGTTACTGTGTGTGTTACATTACGTTACTGTGTGTGTTACATTACGTTACTGTGTGTGTTACTTTACGTTACAGTGTGTGATACATTACGTTACTGTGTGTGTTACATTACGTTACTGTGTGTGTTACATTACGTTACTGTGTGTGTTACATTACGTTACTCTGTGTGTTACATTACGTTACTGTGTGTGTTACATTACGTTACTGTGTGTGTTACATTACGTTACTGTGTGTGTTACATTACGTTTTCTTCTACACATCACTTCAAGGCTGCCGCAAAACACAATACATATCAAAATGTGTGCAAAAATATAAAGATTGTTAAAACTGTGTTCCAGTATAATTATGTGCGGCGCCTATTGGATTTGATCTGCTTTCCATAGTTTGGACTTATATTTGAAGAATTTCCAGTCCTTTCTCATAGGTTACTCAACCAAATTAATTTTTACAAAGGTTCTCATGTAAACCCCAAACTTTCACCTCCCCTCTAGCCACCACAGCCACTCCTGTCAACACTACCCACTCCATCAGTGACATTTATATCTACAATCTAGCTGCACTCTCACATCACAAATATTGGTATGACCCTCTGTTCCCAACACCTCCAGTTTTCTCTCAAATTTTCCTCTTGTATTCACGATTAAATAAAGCATTTAATTTCGTTCTTTACTTCCACTCATCTCCTCATTCCCAATCGTCATTATTAGTTACAGCTCGTCCCTGCTTGACAGCCACTTATTTTGACTTATTTACGCACATTGTTACATTCAATTCATCGCTATGACCTTCAATACAGTTAATTCCCCTCTTGCTGTCCTCACTACGTCCTTCCTACTGCCAATAACAAGGCAGAAACATCGCGATATCCCACAGACAAGTCACGGCAGTATAAAAATTACAGCTGGGATGAGCAAATGAAAATACCACAGCAAGTTTCTGCGCTTTTAAGTTTTGACAAAGAGTAATACCCCGAAACTAGATCACTTTCAAAGCAAGTCACGTACAGATTCGTGAATACTGAAACACGTAGATCACATACCTTCGTGGAAAGGACAGAACGGTTGTCCGTAGCTTCTGACATGGAACTGTAGGCGGAGTCCCTGTGATGGGGCATGCGGCCAATCAGTGACCCAGTGGAGCTTACTGAAACACGCAAGTGAATACATCACTGAAAGGGAAAACACAGAGCAGTTTAAGAAAACATGTACAGAGATTACTGAAAGAAAATATATACATGAGTTTAGTGACAGGCAATAGAGAGTGGTTTAATGAAACACACGTACAAAAAACCAAAACTGGCGCGTTACATAGGCGTGAAAAGCGACTATGGCTTCGTCATGTCGGTCTGTCTGTCCGTCTGACCGCATGTATCAGGGCGACTCCCACTGGACAGATTTCCGTGAAATTTATATTTGGCACTTTTATGAAACTCTCTGTCCAGAAACTCCAAACGTTATTAAAATCGGGCAAAAATACTGGGAACTTTACATGAAGACGTAATACGTTTTATTGTTGCCGGCGACATAAATTTGTCATAAAGGCACTGTTGTGCAACACTCATATTTTTTTACAGTTAACTGTGACATGTAACTATTCGATACATACAGAACGCACTACAACAATTGGTTACGCGAAAGATTCACATGTGGCGTTATACGTACATGCCTATCATGTTTCATGATAAGTAATTTGTTGATCAGCCAACTGGCTGTCCACTGACAAGCATATCTTTGTATAACAAATCCTTTTATTTGTCAGTTTTATCAGTAGTCGCTGCGTTAAACAATCGACGAGTCATTTATTTATTTAGCCAGTCAGTCATTTAATAGTCACTTCTTCGGATAGGAAACCTAAGATTTCGTCAATTTTTCAGTCACATGGGTCAGTATATTGTTAGTAAACCACTGACCTACTCACGTCATAATAGCATCTTTTTATCATTTAATCTGTTAGTTTAAAACCCATTTAGCTAAGTAGTCTATCACAGTGGTATTCAACCTGGGGTACGCGAAGACATTTTAGGGGGTACGTAAATTTAAAAAAAAAAACAAATATTATTTCATGATAAACACTGAATAATCAGGGCCAGATTTAGGGTTAGTCACAAGAGACCCGAAAGTAAGGACATGCGATTTGGGAGTGCCATTTTCTCTCTCTCTCTCTCTCCTTTATGCGATTCTTATCTAGGCGGCTAGTTTCATTTTATTCCACACAGTGCATATAATTTTGCTTTGCTAATATACCTTTATTCCTTTATTAATTTTTATATGATAGGCAATAATATATTTGTTATTTAATAGCTTGATTCTTCTTCTTCTCATTTAAAACTTATTATTTAATACATTATTTTGGATGTAATTTATTTAACTTATTTTAGATGTAGATTATAGGCTATGTATAACTTGAATTATGCACCAACAACATTGGGGGTACAAATTCGAAGAGAAATTAAATCTGGGGGTACGCGAACAATAAAGGTTGAATACCACTGGTCTATCACATCTTCAGTTAATCTACCTTCCTTAAAAGGAAAGATACTCAATGAAAACTGCATTTATTACTGTCATTCAAAATTTCACACCGTACTTTGAGTAGCCCTTATGTTTCCACCTCACAAGTTCGCATGACGGAATGTTTGTATTGTTGATTAAACAAACACAGAAAATATGAATATGAAGAACTGTAGAGTGGCAAGATTTAATAACAAATCTCATTAAGTTTAGCCGATTTCTTCCTACAGTGTTTAAACCTGCAGCTGACTCTAGCTGTTCTTACAGTTCCTTTGCACGTGTTTCAGTTTGTTCTCCAAATTTCTGGTTACCTTGACACATAATTTTAAACTCGCCTGTATCATAGCTAGAATAGGAGGGTACAGGATCCCGCTTCCATCTATACCCATAATCGGACAGCTTCAAGGCGTCTTCCGCGATGTAATTACCCTGTCTTCTACGTCGACGTTCTTCCTCCTCTGGAAAATCGAAAAAAAAAAATTTCAAAACACAGTCACAAGCAAGAGTTTATGCTAGCAGCAATTCTGAAGCTCTAATTACAAAATATGTTAGATAAAATATCCCTGTGATTAAGCACTGTAAAAGAAAGCTGTGACAGTTCAAGATCCTAACACCAGATGGAGGTTACTTCAGTCTTACCCCGGCATCGTATGCGGTCCCTAGAAGTGATCTGAACCAAGTCCAAGTAAGACAAATTACTGTCATTGATCGAAATCGAAACTCTGTCTCCCTGTCCGTAGACAGCTACAGATTACTCGACCTAATATCACAAATAAATATTTTGCGTTTCCGCCATCTTTTCGGTTCATAATAAGCACTGAATAATTCTTAAATATTTGTCGAAAGGTAAAATTGTCCCTGTCCACGTCATGAAGTCATATAGAGCAAGGAAGATATAGTTCCACTCATTCTTAAAATCGAAAGTACTTTTTGTTTTGTGAGAGTGTGTTGTTGATTACAATAGCATTATATCTGAAACTGTCCACTGCATGTCACTGGACTATACTGACAAATTTGTTATTACCATCTTCATTTTGCAGCTGTTGAAAACTTTACGGCATGATAAATTTCTTATCAAAATGGCGTTTGCTATGACAATCAATAATGCTCAAGGGCAGACGCTTAACCGTCTTGTAATTATCCACCATCGCCTGTTTCTTTTTCATGGCCCGCTCTATGTGGCATTTTTATTATCATCTTCGTTGCAATTATTGAAGGGTATCGACAACGTATAAAATGACAGACTGATGACGTCAAACACTGCATATCGAGAAGTGCTGTAAAGTTTCAAAAATATAATTAAATTTTTATTGATTTCATGGCTTCTACTTGCAAATTATTAGCAGGGGTACAATTAGTTACATTTAGAACATTAGAAGTGACGTTTGTAATCGAACCCAGGATAATTCCAATGCTAGGCTAGTGCAAAAACCGCTTTAAGGCTCCCTGAACATCGTGCGTATCAAATATACCTCAGAGAGCGGACAAACACAAGGTTGGTTCCACCTTTACACACTTTAATCGTCAAGCGTTTTGTCTTTGTAACAGAAACAGGGTCGCCATCTTGTGTTTAATAAACCATGAAACTAAGAGCATCACTTGCTGTTATTCGTTCCCCATCTAATGCAACGGCCGCTGCTGGTTCCTAACCAATCTGACACCTCCTGTGACAATCCCGAGGTACATCTGTCCACTTTGCAATATTATAGCTTAAGTTCATGGTTGCTGCGTCCTCAGAACGTAATATGACCTGGGTTTGATAGCAACAAACACGTGATGTCAGTGTCTACCGCAACATTCCCTTTATCAGCCGACGTTATCACCCACCTACAGCATTGCAACTGCGCAGACGTAACATTACTGCTGATAGCTTAGTGCTGTGTGGAAAGGGGCCTTGTCTGGGTGTTCATATTGTTTGCTAATTTGAGCACTTTGTATCCATCGTTATGAGAGGCAGGTAATAGGCAAGTGATTTAGCAAGGGAAAATAAATGGCCCAGTGTTTTGTTTATGGCGGTACGTTCCTGGTTCAAATCCCGTTTAGAAACTGCTCCCGTTCGCTTGGATACAAACACAAAATGCCAGACTGTAATAAGTTAATAAGAAACTAATGTGGCCCATCTTGTAGAAACATTCTGTTGTAAGTGATTACTTTCGAATGTCTCCACAAGAACTGTGACCCATTCAGCCCCTCAAGTACCGCCGAATCCCCCCCCCCCCCCCCCCCCCCCCCCACCGAGTTTAATTCTGATCTCTTCCATTTCCTTGCGAATTGACTTGTACATTTGCCGTAGTTCACAGTTTGCCTTTGTAATACTGTATCAGACTAAGATTATCGCATAACTAATTAAAGGCGTGGTTTATGGCTGCGTTGTTACTGATGTATTACAATTCACAAAGTGGTTAATTTCAAATTTCAATACATTCATTACCACCGCAATAGATTTTAAACACGCTATAAGTGACATAAAAAGTGCAATGTTTACGAAACAGCTCCAAATTCACGTATATTACCTTTCTGTTACAGACGCCTGTCAGCGATATCGAAATTGTGTTACTAGTTGCACCTGTGCGAATAATTCGCATATAGAAACAAAAAATTTTTAATAAGCAAAAACTACTGAATCTTAATCGTAATAAACATTAAAAATTATACTTGCTAATGCTTGATGCTAGGTAATTTCTTTCGTAGATCAACGGATCATAAGCAAAGTGTAATAGGAAAAAAAGCGTTTAAATCGACAGTCCTGCCCCAAGCGGAGGTCGAAGGAAATACGTGAAATATGTTAGCTGCCCATGGCCTCCACTGAAGGCAGCACTGTCGGTTGTTTACGATAGCTTTTTTGGCTAAAAAAACAATTTTTGAGAAGGAATTAATGAAGACAAAGGAGATTGCCATCCGCCGAATCATAAGCTTTCTAAAAAGTCTATTTTGAAAATATCCGTTCGGTAGTTCAGTAGATCATGATGTTGAAAACAAACATTGCGGTATAATGTACATGGTTACATGCATAAAGGCAAGACATGTTCAGTTTATGTTAATTTAGACAATTCATTGACCACTTTACAGCTACCCAGCTGCTTAAGAGATTTACTGCATTTATGTAACCAGAATGTTCATCACCATTTCAACAAAGGCTGTCCATTGGACCACATCTTAGCCACTTCAACACAGTTTATATTTGCACAACTGACCGCGTAAGATATCAGGATAAGGTAAAGTGACGAGCTCTTATAAACGCGGTAATGAAGTTTCGCGTTCCATAAAATGTGGTGAATGTCTTAACTAGTTGAGGAACTAAGCTTTTCAAGGACTGTTCTCCATGCATTTCGATATTTAATTCCATAATAACATTTTAATATTATCATAAACTCTTGACCAGAGTCTCACAAATATCTCACTTCTGTAGCTTATTACGTACGTCATTAAAGCTGTGGTGGTTTATAGCAGCGCAGATCCTTTCATTCTTCTGCTATATTACGCTCCTGCACTCTGTGTTAGACTTGTCTCTATCTGTCATGCGTGTTTGCCTCCATCCTTACGAGAGGGACTTCGGTTAGACGTCAGACCAGTCTCTCTCTGTTACACATGTTCCTCCACCTCACTGCTGCAGTCGCTTATTAATTCTTGTCGTTAAATGATTGTTGTGGTTATAACGGCAAGATCCGTTCGTCCTTCTGGTACAGTGCGTTCCGTCACTGTGTGTCTGCTTGCCCGACGTTTCAAGATCGCTTAGTTGCCAAACGGTCGAGTCAGATGTCAAACGAAATGAAACGCAACAACCAGACTCAACTGCACTGCTTCCAAAGCCTAAAAACTCACACGCACAAAGTGGATCACCTCACAAACATTCTACATTCATATATCCACACCTACATCACACACCAGGCCTCATGGCTCAGTGCTTTGTATACCACTTGGAAGGTTGAGGTTTGCAATTTATATTCAGAGGGCGAACGCCCTAAATGAACCCTCTGGCAGGTTACCTTATTCCTTCTAAGTAAATGCCATGTTTTTCAATCAAGCGTTGACAATCGAAGTTGCGTATCTTCTGCAGTTGGAAAGCGTCATTACAAAACCAAGAAATTAATTACCTCGCGCCACACTGGCATGTATCACAAGCAATTGGCAGACACGGCGCAAACATTTCCTACTGAGTAAGGCTGTGAAATACTTACCTCGATGTATGCATTCGTAACCCCAGCACCCAGGGCCTACAAAGCACGCGACAACAATCAGCGTCATCACTAGAACCCCCGCTCCAATTGCCATCAACAACAACTGGCCCCACGGACTGAGCTGGAGCATCATCTGTAACAGAACGTTAGCCTTAATGTTATGCAACCCGTTGTGTTTTTATTTCAAGAGACAGTTACACTCTTTCTGGCTGCACAACTTGTATTAATTAACCTTGGATAGTGATATGTTACTTCTTATATGGCTACATGTGTCAACAGTTAAACGGTCATCTTCAGGCACTCTGTTTGACAAAAACATGAATTAGATGCAGTTACATGAATCAGTGTAATGGGTTTTAGATCTAAGTCTTTCTATTATGCATTTATGATTGTATGATTTAGATATCAATCCTGCGACACTGAATCATGCACCTACGATCGCATTGCATTGTATACCTCACCTCCTACACATGACACATCAATACAAGCCACAAGAACTTCATTCGTTGGATCGCAAATGTCCAACATTAGATGTCTGTATACATATAACTACACGCACTGTAAATAAAGATGTATCACTGAATTTTAACCATATCGTAATATCTATTTTTCCCCCATGGCGCAGCAGCCCCTAGTGGGCCAGAGCCTCCTCATTATCGAAGATTCACGATCATACTCAGACACATCACACATTCTGGAGGACTCCTCTGCACTAGTGATCAGCCCCCCGGCGATGACTCGAACCCACAATCCCAGCAAGCTAGTGGTCGCAGACCCACACCTTAGACCGCGCAGCCACTGGGATCGACTGGTAATAGCTATAGTACCCATATTATATTCACAACGGCGACCTTGTAATTCAACGGCAGTTCGTGCTTTGAAGGAACATCGTCCGGTTGCAAAAGTACATTTTTGTGATTGGCTTCTTCAGTCTGTACACGATGGAGAAGTTGATCCTCAGCTACTGTTTTTTCTCTAATGTGTCCTGGTTTTCGTTACGTCGAGAGGTGAATTCTAGGAACAGCCAGTATGCAGAAAATCCTGGGCTTATCCACAAGCTCCCTCTTCATGAAAAAATTGGTGTTTGGTGTGCGATGAGTGCACGCCGTGAGACTTCAACAGTTTCCGGGCAAGAATTCCGACAGTAAATAAGGTGTTGCGCCTGTTGCACCCAGATATATGGACTGTACATATACATATATACTGTACATATACATATATACTGTACATATACATATATATTAATTTATATTTATGCAAACAAAACCTCTTCGAACAAAAGCTGTAGATGGCGATGAAACATACACGCACCTTACAGAAACAGCTCACTCTGCGCAACTTGTTCAAGTTTTAGAGGTAATTAAACGAGAGTAGCCTACCATAGGAGTTAGAACTGTTAAAATGTGCGTACAGTTCCTAACTTGTTTCTTCGTGTAGGCCTACTTACAATAACTGCGACTTCAGTTTGGATTGCATTTATCAACTGCAATAGTCTGATCCTTACCAGCAGGTTATAAGAATGCAAAATTGTACTTTAGTCTACAAGACAAACACAATTCATAACATGTAATAAGACACGGTTTGTCATTGTGCCATTCTGTGTGCGTTATGCACAGTTACCTGAAGTAACTGGACAGAGACTTTGATCGTCAAATGGTCTAGATACTCAAAATTACAAATAAGAGAGAAGACAAATTATATCGGAGGAACAGCTTCAGAGATAAAGTAATTGATAGCATAATCCGCTAATAAGCTCTTGATACCTAACTTTGCGACATTACAGCAAAATTTCCCTGTGCGATAAATATTTAATTCTTCTTCTCCCCCCGTCAAAGCCTTCAACAAACTCAACTGAAACACACGCACACAGCAGCTACATACAGGAGTATAAAAATGGTGACAATTTGACAGAGAAAGGTTCATCGCAGTTCATCGTAACTAACTGTAGTAATGGACCGGTGTGTGTTGCTGAATTTGTTCATTCACTGTTTTATACACTGAAACTGGAACTGTACGTGATATCAAGGTACGTATTTGTACATCTCTGTATTCGTAGATGTATATTCAACGATTGCATATCAGTAACATGAGTCTGTACAGCCTTGAATATTATAATGCATAGTAACTAATGAAATGGAAAGCATTTCTCTTACCCATATACTTCAATTTCGTCGCAATTCTGAAGGAATCATTTGTTACATCATACCATCATCACCTTCATTCCAGTCGCAATAATTTCTACTGTTTTTATATTTTCCATTCCCTGCATTAAAACTCAATACTTCTTAATATTAACCAAAAAGCACACAATTGTCACAGTAACAGTGTACAGTTCTGTCCGCTACACACACTCACATACACTACACACAGAAGTGCCAACAGTTGTTCTGCATACACAAGAGACCAAAATATTGTTAAGTAATTGCTTTATGCGACAAACATTGGTGTACTTCCTGATGATGGAACAGTAAGGTCCGAAAGGGGTCTAGTGTTTTTAAAAATATTATTGTGAATCCAGTACCATTGTGTGCGTGTGGTGGTTGATATTAAGAAATAGTTCTGCTTTTAATATAGCCATCTTTCGTGTCTGAATGTTCTTGGCTTTGTTCTTTCACAATTCTTTTACTGCCTTTCTCACCATCTACACCCCAGCATTTACAATAAAATTGAAAATTAATTCTGTATCCGTCATCAGGTAAAGTAAGTGAACCTCTCTCAAGTGTCCCGTTAAGTTAACATGTCAGTCTCACAGTTTGGACTGTTAGATAGGCTTAACCAAGTTTGATATCATCCGACGTATTGCGCTGTGAAAATCTCCCTTCCCAGCCTGCAGCGGTCTTTGTTAAGGCTCCTGTGATTACGTCTCCCTTTGAGTGCACATGCACTGAACCAGTTAGAACAACGTAAGGACTTGGTACAGAATACAGAATGCAGATACAATCCAAAACATAAAAGTGAGGGACGGAATATTCTTCCAGTCAATTTTACTCCCAACGTGCAGCTTATGAAAGTAACTGACACATTCATGACAATCAAGAAATATACACATACGTGGTAATCCGGGTAGCTCAGTCGGTATAGTAACTAGGGTACGGGATGAACAACCGAGCAATCGTGGTTTCATACCCCGTGGAAGCTAAAAATTTTTCTCTTGCCAAAAGTCTCCAGACAGGCCCTGTGCTCCATGGGGAGGGGGGAGTCTTGTTCTGGAGGGTAAAGCGGCCGGTGCGTCAAATTCATACACGTAACTCCGTCTAACGCTCAATATAAAAATGCGTGGAACTGTAACAACTCCACGCCCGCCATGCCTTCCCATGACGTGCTAAGGGCATCTTCACGTTGCTTTATCTGCAGTGCCGAATGCAAGACACAAAGCATCAACATACAAACAAAGTCGTATATTGTAATTAACGAGTAACAATTCTAACGTCTATTGCAGTTCAAAGCGACATTAGCAGTCTGATCACTAACAGTACGTAAAAATGACGTCACAAATATACTGAATGATTACTGCGGAATATAAAATTAAGATTAGTCACTGTATAAATGAAGCAATGAATACTGAAATGGAGCTATCGACTGATTGTGGCTGTAACGATAAATTGTGACAAACAGCGCAACATAAATTCGTACAGTTAAACTACTCAGTGGTAAAAAAGGTAAATTTATCTCCACAGGCCATGAAGGCATATCGGGGAGTGGAGGTGTGGCTCCTCTCTTTAAAGTAGACACTAATGAAAGGTTTAAACTCTCCTGGTTTGCTTGAACCTCTCTAATGGCGTACAATAAATCACAGTTGACAGGAAATTGAGACGAAGCGTCTTCTTGTTTCAGACTTAACTGTATATACACCAGACAAGTATGTGCCAATGTGGCCTTTATTGCAAGTTGCATTTGTACACACTTATTAAACTTAACAGTTTCATGGGGATACCAAACTGACTGGTAAATTCACCTAGAACAGACCATGAAGGCCCAGAGGGGGGAGTAGAGGTATAGCTCCACTCTTTCTTTAACCTTGACGCTAGATGGAGGTAGGTAGTCAATTCCATGCCCCGGTCGCCCTACCCCCGGGAATGACCCGGTACCCATTTTACAGTAGCTTGGGTGGGCCCCAGGGCCGGTAAGGACGGTTACGAGAAATCTCGTCCACACCGGAATTTGATCCCCGGACCGTCTAGCCCACAGCTAGTCGTAATACCGACTGGGCTATCCCAGTCCACCCAAACTGAATGACAGTTTCTATAAAACGCCTCTCCTAACTGAATCATTGGCTTTCTTCAAGTCTGCATATAGCTGCTGCACTTCCCCACTCTGCTACAATTTCACGAATGTAGAATATGTGATCGGTTACGTCGAAACCCACACTGAAGATTCCCAATAATTTCACCTACATATGGAGTTAATTTGTATAGAACAATGATGGGTAGCATTTCCTATGCACATGATAACAGTGCAATGCCTCGATAACTACTACTATCCCTCTTATCGCGTTTCTGATAAATGGGCAATCTACAAGGAAACCTACACATTTCATTCTCTTTACACGTGTTTACATTATCAAGAACCATTCTGATATAAAGTCACTCTATTTCAGCAGCCTTTCATATGCAAGATAACCGCCATGCAGTCCGTCATATAACGCACGTTCGACAACTTCATATTTACCTACGCATTATATTTGGAACATCTGTACGAGGGTTGAGCAGTGACCAGTGAAGGCCTTGAATCTCACTGCAAGTGTCACAGCGATCTGAATCATAGACCTCAGTTCACAGACAAACTTTAGTGTCTGTCGTGTTTGCTATAACAATACAATTTTCACTGTTTAGTGTACACATTTACAAAAGTTACTGACAAATGTTTCATAAGACAGCAGGAAAACTGAACATGAACCCCTAAAAATGTACCCTCGAAGACAGGTAACGTGTTGTTTATGTGTGTGTGTGTGTTTGTGTGTGTGAGTGTGTGTGAGTGTGTGTGTGTGAGTGTGTGTGTGTGTCTTTGAGCATGTAAGACAGGACTTATGTTTGGGAAATTGAGACCAATGATGTATAAATATTCATAATTCGTGCGACTTAAACTTGCAATATATTAGTCAAATTAACACTTAATGAGGTGCAGGTACATTCTATTCATTACGAACCGTTAACTTACAAGGTATTTTGGGTATACAGAAATTAAATGTCACAATAAGGTGGAGAAAATGTTACCTTCACGTCCCCCACCCATAAAGACAAGTACGTCACCATTCAGTACTTCACCTTTATGTACTGTGAGTGTGTCAGAGTCTGCATTTGAATTTACGTCCTGCTGATGGACTCAAGATGCACACAAAATGTTAGCTTCACTTCCCCCACACATAAACACAAGTACGTCACCATTCAGTACTTCACCTTTCTGTACTGTGAGTGTGTCAGAGTCTGGATTTGAATTTACGTTGCTGATGGACTTAACATGCACACAAAATGTTAGCTTCACTTCCCCCACACATAAACACAAGTACGTCACCATTCAGTACTTCACCTTTCTGTACTGTGAGTGTGTCAGAGTCTGGATTTGAATTTACGTTGCTGATGGACTTAACATGCACACAAAATGTTAGCTTCACTTCCCCCACACATAAAGACAAGTACGTCACAATTCAGTACTTCACCTTTCTGTACTGTGAGTGTGTCAGAGTCTGGATTTGAATTTACGTCCTGCTGATGGACTTAACATGCACACAAATTGTTAGCTTCACTTCCCCAACCCATAAAGACAAGTACGTCACAATTCAGTTCTTCATCTTTATGTACTGTGAGTGTGTCACAGTCTGCATTTGAATTTACGTTCTGCTGATGGACTCAACACGCACACAAAACTTTATAAATACCTAACAGCTGGGTTGCTGGTTAATATGAATCCTGCAACCGTTATGAATTCCTTAAGGTTCAATAACAGCCCCGATTAACCACAACTGCAAACTTTCACGAAACAGTTGTTTACAAACAAATTCGTGGGCCCAAGCAGCAGCGTCTGTCTTGAGAACGTGATGGCCCATCACGTGTACATGATGCCCTCCCTTTCTTTTATTATGTATTGTTTTAAAAGTATGTGAAGTACCATCTCGAGCCTCTCGAATCTACTCCGAATCATTTATCTTTAAAATTCATTTTAATATCATTTTCTCTTCTAAGTCCAGTCTCCCACATTTCCTATTAACCACGTTTTCTAACTGCTGTACACGATATACGCCAACACCACACAGTGCGCAGTGTGTCCTGCACATGTGATTTTCCTTGTGCCTTTCACCTACATATTACTTAATACATAGTACGAAATTCCGAATCAGATAATCTTCTCCACAGTCTATATTACTAACTGCCCTTCAGCTCCAATTATTCCTAGACCTCCAATTTCGTGTTTGACACTCAGGATGCTAATTCAGATTTCACATCCACAGAAAAAAAAACAGGTAACATTATTAGACGTTAAAATTATTAACATTTGTACGTAGCAGATATGACGAAATTCTTAAGAATCGAATGGTGTAAAGCATCATTGAATTTAATTTTCTCTTTAATCATTGCTTTACTTTACGCAGGCGATTCTTTATCATTTGCTAGATACGTACTGTTTCAACGTGTCGGATTAACGTACTGTCTGCTGTCTCACCGCCTTTCACGCTTCTACCTCGAGAACATACTCAGGACCTTCCTTTGAAATTTTGGGTATTTATCGAAACTCGGTCTTGCGCACATAAGACAGCAATCTACTTATTGACCACCGTGACAAACTCAATGCATCTGTATGTTTCGTGAAGGCAAGTTTGATTTCTCGTTTTCTTAATAAATAGAATTTTTTTAAATTTTAATTAATTTCAAAGAGTATACAGACTTCCTGCACAAGAACTTCGCACATTGAAAATGATACTGAAAACAAATGCGGCGTACTTAGAATTTCTTATCTCCATCAGCCGATAAAGGCACTCCCAACGTATTGTTTCAACTGACCCACGTTGTGGTTAGTTCGCGCTGCTGCCGCTAGATACCACTAATTTAGTTGGTTGAGGCACTGCGCTACAAGCCGGAACGTCGCGGGTTCGATTCCCGATGGTGTAATTGGAATTTTTCATTGACATAATCGTTTCGGTCGCACTATGGCCCTGGGGTCGACTCAGCCTCTAACAGAAATGAGTACCAGGAATCTTTCCTGGGGGGTAAAGGCGGCCGGTGCGTAGGGCTGACAACCTTACCACCTTCATGTGCCGATTGTCTAGAAATCTGTGAGCCTCAACCTCCTGGAACCCTAAGGGCCTATCAAGGCCTGTAATGGGATTGCTTTACCTTTTACCTACCACACAAAATGAGTCTGTTCTGTGTTTGGCGAAGACAGAAGCAGTAACAGCTGTACAAAGTGTATTTTGCACACAACTATACACGAAACCACATCCGTGTGTTGATTTTTATGGGCTGCACTGTAAGTAAACACGAACACGGCCCACAGTTGCACTGGACCGAAAAGAAGGACCAGGAATCTTTGGTTGGAAATGTGCTTCATCAGCCCAAATGTCTTGCACTATGAGTAAATGGAAACAGGGCCGGCTTGTGTAAAATAGTGTCCGAAATGCACGCTGCACAGCTGTTAACGGCTTAGTCTTCGCCAAATGCACAACAGACCGACTCTCTACTATGTGGCAGCCATTTTCAAAATTAATGGCGTCTAGTGGCAGCGGCGCCCAATAATTATGACCCTTGTAAATGGAGGCAAACTTTTGACAACTTCTCCATCGACCTATGCAGGTCTGAAGTTCTAAGTACCCTGCATTTGTTTTCCTTTTCATTTTGAAGGAGAAAAGTTATCTTGCTGACAGCTGTATTAGTTACCTTAATGTTATGATACTGTTCTTTATTCTGTTTACAAGACAAAAACACATATTTGAAAGAGAAAACTACTTCCTCAGTATCAAACTGTGTTATTTCAATCAATCGTCAGAATACCAGACACATTATACAAATAGCAAATATTCTGAAACCGTATTAAATTACAGAACTATAGCCATTGTGCATGTAAAGACAGATGAAGTTTGCTGCTTGTTTCAGACGCAGTATCCGTCAGCCAAGAGTTGCTGAACCACGGCGCTAGTATGTATATTCCAAAATATAATGGTCGGTCAATCCTTAACGTAGCTGCTTCAGAAGGCAACGTAGAGATGGTCCGAGAGCTGTTGAATCATGGCGCTAGGGTGGATATTGCAGATGAATATGGTTGGACACCCCTTATGACAGCTGCTTCAGAAGGCCACGTGGAGGTTGTCCGAGAGTTGCTGAATCATGGAGCCAGTGTGGATACTGCAGATGAATATGGTTGGACTCCCCTTATGACAGCTGCTTCAGAAGGCCACCTCGAGGTAGCCCGAGAGTTGCTGAATCATGGCGCTAGAGTGGATATTGTAGAAGATTATGGTAGGACACCCCTTCACACGCCTGCTTCAGAAGGCCACGTGGAGGTTGTCCGAGAATTATTGAATCATGGCGCTAGTGTGGATATTGCAGACCGGGAAGGTAGAACTCCTCTCTACGTAGCAGTTTTAAAAGGCAACATGGGGGTTTTCCAAGAGTTGCTGAAACATGGCGCCAGTGTGGATATTCCAAATAATACCGGTCACACACCCCTTAACGCAGCTGCTAAAGAAGGCCACATGGATATTGTCCGAGAGTTGCTGAGTCATGGCGCCAGTGTGGATATTCCAAATGAAAAACTTCAGACACCCCTAAACACAGCTTCTTCAGAAGGCCACGTCAATGTTGTCCGAAAATTGCTGAATCATGGCGCTAATTTCGATATTGCTGATGACTTTGGTAGGACACCCCTTAACACAGCTGCTTCAGAAGGCCACGTCGAGGTTGTCCGAGAATTGCTGAACCATGGCGCTGTTGTGAACAGTGCAGATGAAGATGGTTGGACACCTCTCTACGTAGCAGCTCTAAGTGGCCACGCGGAGGTTGTTCGAGACTTGCTGACTCATGGCGCTAATGTGGATATTCCAATTAATAATGGTCGGACACCCCTAAACGCAGCTGCTTCAGAAGGCCACGTCGAGGTTGTTCGAGAGCTGCTGAATCATGGCGCTATTGTGAATACTGCAGATAAATATGGTAGGACACCCCTTAACTCAGCAGCTTCAAAAGGCCATGTGGAGGTTGTCCAAGAGTTGCAGAAACATGGCACTATGTGAATATTAAAGATACTAATATTTGGACACAGCAGCTTCAAAAGGTCATGTGGGGTTTGTCCAAGAGTTGCTGAATCACGGCGCTAGTGTGGATATTACAAAGGAAAGTGGCTCCACACATCTCAATACAACAGTTGAAAGGGGCAACTTGGAAGTGGACCGTGAGTAGCTGAAATATATCGTTAGTTTGTACATTTCAAAAAATATGGCTTGACATCTTTTTATCACAAGAGCTGAAAATGGCAACGTGCATTGCATTATAGGAAGGTGTACTAGTACAGACACTCACGTAGTAAAGGGGTAAATGAGTTTCGGTGCAGGAAGATGTAAGGCTGCAAGGTTTAGAGAAAATCCTGCTTATGGAATGCAGTGGTAAGAATGTGATTGAAATATCGACAGAACTGAAGGACATAGGAAACAAGGATTTACGTAAAAATAAGGCCAAATTCATGTACAAAATTTACGCAAGTTATTTGTAGAGCCGCCATGTAATGAAAAGCGGTCCGATGTTAAATTTAGCAACGGAATGGAAAAAAGATGTAAAACGGCTAACAACTATCGTAACGCTACATTTTTAATAACGGATAATTTCATTAGAAACTTAGAAATGAGATATTACCTTTCGTACATATTTTGTACACTAGATAATTGGCACGAAGTTGTTTATAATCTTATCATAATATGAACAGTAAAGATATGTGACACAGATATAAATCATTCGTCCCGATTTTTTGGGGACAGTCCAGCTTGTAGGGTTTTTTAATTCTTTGTCCCAACGTGCCGCAAAATTCGGTTTAAGTCGCTTTATGACCAGGTTTTCGCCAGCCAACAAATAATGAGGGACAGATATGTAAAGGGAATTCAGTGACTGCACTGATTTTGAAAATACTGTTATCATATCACCATTATTATTAGCATACATTTGTTTGTGGTGATTTTTATCTGAGATTCCTCGTTGTTGAATTGTTAATACATTACTCGCCTCTTTCATTGCGTGATGCGATACACATTTTGTATTCTATATCCCACACCCAACTACGTATTATTGTCACGGTTTTTGCTTTTCAAAACTTTAATCCCTACATATAGAAGGAACAAAGCAACTGCAATATTGTGCTAACAACAGTTTGGAAATGTTAAACGTAAACTTGGATCTGATATGCGATAGAATTTACTTCTATCAATCAATTAAGTAGCAGTGAAATTGGTTGTGCCTTAGTTTGCTGTTGCATAACAAGCAGTGTGCTGGGTTTTAACATCGGTGTAAAGATGAACTGTAGTGATGTGACATTGTTATTAGAAGCAGGGAATGTAACAGACACAATATGCTTACAAATGAACTGCATAAGCGTGCCTCTCTGTGCTGTTTATCTCTCGCTGCCCCGTAAGCCAGATTCACGTCACATCAGGCCAGCAGACACGACGCTTAACTGCTAATCACGCAGCCACTCGCACAACAAACGAACTAAGAACATAATACTCTCGCCGTACACAAGAGTGTGCTGTGCTCGCTACGGCTGAGGAAAGGAGGGTGAGATAAGGTAGCCGAAAAACCCTGGCGTCAATTTGACGCTAAAATGCGTCATACCAGGGCGTTTGCAGCACACGTTCCTGACATCAAAATACTTACTTTGGTCCCTTCTGCTATCCCTGAAAGTGTTTCTGTTATTTCTTTCCATCCTGTATTCAGCTGCTCCAGATGATACAGAAAATGTTTTGACAACAAATTTAAAAGAACCTTAAAATGATGTTCTTCTGCTACCGCACACCCAGGTGTCTCTCTCATTAAGGACTGTCACACTAATTAATTAATGTAATGGGCATAATCCCTTACGACAAATTAAAGGCTCTTCAGCTACTGAAGAAAATACCAACCGCCCCATTATATATGTAGATAGAAGACTCGCTACTGTGTTCACAAAAGCCCGCAACTTGTCTCTCAGCTACACTAACCGCCCCATTATATGTAGACAGAAGACTCGCTACTGTCGAACTTTATTCTGATTTCACCGTGCATTCTTGACGTGAATATCACTTACACCAACGAAATGCACTTGTTTATTAAAAAGAACACTAAATAATTCCTAAAATGTTAGTTAAAACCCCTACATATGTTTCGACCTATCGATAGGTCATCTTCAGGGGGTATGTCTCAACTGCTTGTATTAAAAACACGTACACATATTGTTCATCTATATAAAAGTATAGTCATCGTCATATTTCATTAGGCTTATCACCATTATTATTACGTGGACAAATGCGTTCTTAGAAGCACTTCGTAGTATTTGTACACTTTTAAAAGTATATTGTCTACACCCTCACTATTGTAGTGATATTTCTAGCAGTTTTTTGATGTTAGAATGTAGATATATATATATATATATATATATATATATATATAGTTACGGTTTTCACTTTTGCTATTGTGTTTCCTTTATCTGTTTAAATTAGCAGTTATAATGTAGAGATGTGGACATCTTGTTGTTTCCGTTGGAGGATGTGATTGCAATTTTTGAATGCCAGTATGCTGGAGGAGTCTGGTACTGCGCTCCTTATGTTGTGGGTGGTCGTTCTTGCATGTGCTGGTTGGGTTGCGTATGAAGTGTGCAGACACAAACTAGGACGCACATATATATATATATATATATATCTACATTCTAACATCAAAAAACCGCTAGAAATATCACTACAATAGTGAGGGTGTAGACAATATACTTTTAAAAGTGTACAAATACTACGAAGTGCTTCTAAGAACGCATTTGTCCACGTAATAATAATGGTGATAAGCCTAATGAAATGTGACGATGACTATACTTTTATATAGATGAACAATATGTGTACGTGTTTTTAATACAAGCAGTTGTGACATACCCCCTGAAGATGGCCTATCGATAGGTCGAAACATATGTAGGGTTTTTAACTAACATTTTAGGAACTACTTAGTGTTCTTTTTATTAAACAAGTGCATTTCGTTGGTGTAAGTGATACTCGCTACTGTGTGCACAAGAGCCCGCATCTTGTCCATATCCTGAGCCAGATGAATATACTCCACGCCCTCCCGTCCTATTTCTTTAAGATACGTTTGATACTACCTTCCCTTCTACGCCTATATCTTTAAAGCCCTTCAGGGTCAAAGGGTTAATTTTTGTTTACAAATGTTTTGTTTCATACAGACATACTTAAATTTTTTGAACTAATTATAAAATTTTTGTGAAGGAGTCACAATTCTGATGCTGTGTGCACAGTTCCTATCTTGTGTATGTAGGTCTTACAGAAAGTGCGACTACGAACGTACTTCATACTGTTGTGTTTACAAGACACTAGTTGCAGACCGGAGAGCAGAGATGTAAAGACAAGTGCAATTTACTGCCTCTCTGACAGTAAGTAACATCTAGTGGCCTCTGGTGCTACAAACGAGAACTAGGGAAGTCTGCCATGACCTTACCGTCCAGTGGATCCGCTTCTGCACTCACAAATAGAAGTGTGCTGTTTGCACCTTATATTGCGTTCTTATGGAGTACACCATGACAGATATCACCATGGGCGTAGCTAGGAGGGGGACAGTGGTGCGACCGCCCCGGGCAGCAGAGTCCAAGGGGCGCAAATATGGATGGTAAATGGATTTTTTTATGTAAACAATTTTATTTTCAGCGCTCAATGGATTTTAAATTACTGAGAAAAGTAAAGGGAAATTCAATAATTTTTTTTTTTGCTTACATTTCATAATTTTTGTTAGGGGCGCCATAAAAGTAGCCACGCTACAGTACAGTCCCCATAATTCTGTCAGCATTGACACACACAAATCCTTTCATATACAGCAGCAGTTACACTTCGCACGACACCAGCCTGTTGCAACTCTACACAGCGCAGTGTTACTGTGTGTCACCTGCTTTACCATAATGAAGTCAGCACTACCTTCACTCACTGTATTTATACGTTTCATTGGAGTCTCAGAAACAGCAGCCATTGTTCCTTGCAATAACAAAACGGTTGTCTTTGCAATGAAAGCAAATGAGGGGTTTCTGTGCTGCAGAGACTGGGTTCGATAGCAGGCCAGTTCATGTGACATTTCTGGTGGACAACGTAAAAGTTGGACAGGGCTTTTCATAGTACTTCCGTTTCCTTCAATATCGTTTCATCAATATTTCATACTCATTTCCATGCTGCTGTCATCAGAATAAGAAGTGGGATAGGTCTGGCAACCTACCCACTAAAGCATGCTTTTCTGGAAATCGGTAAAGTTGAAAAGAAAAGTCCTTGTACATGCCTCAATACCCAGACAACGCACAAAGCCGACCGCCTGGTACGCCACCGATTTGGAATAACTTCAGGCATTAAACAGGTAAAGATGTGACAATTCTTTTTGTCTCTTGGCGACAGAAATTTGTCTGCAGGTATCTTGATCCATCATATTTTCGTGAGGTAAAAACATGACCAAACGTTTCTAAGGAAAGGAATCTGAAGATATTTTACCAAAATAAAGGATGATGGGAGAATATACACAGTGTGATGCTTTACAATTTGGTATATTCACCGAACTGATATCCATTAGCGCGATCAAATAAAAGATGGTGAGTATAGAAATGTATACGTACAAAATGTTTGTATAAAAATGTCCACTGAGAAGACTACACGGTTTGCCTTGGCCTACGTGGAAATAAATTGTTAAAATATGTTACAATTATATTTACGACATGATTTTTATAACATAATTTTTAAAAACAAACATAATTTATATATAGCCTCAGGGTCAGCCCACCTCCCAAATGAAAAATTCTGAATGCGCACCTGGTTATTTATATTTTAATGACAATAATACACTGAACTTTTATAAAACATTCAATAAAATAAAATACATTAATTCAAAATTAAAATGCAGGTCACAAAGCTTCATCCCAAACTTAATCTCTTGTCCGACACAAAACTTTACGGACCGCTGTCTAGAATATAAAATACCACCATGGCGTCTATGCGAAACATTTCTACAGCTTTCGTTTTGATGGCCATAATTAATTTATGCGTTTTCTTTGGCAGGTGATATTTGGTACGGAGATAGAACGTAAGCACACTTACAGAGCGTGTATAAGATGTTACTTAGAAGTAAAAATTATAAACATGGAGAATTTGTGAATCTCTGAGGCTATATCAGATAACTTGAAAGCACATACACTCTGTATTTAAATAAAAAGAATGTTCACGAAGTGATAAGATGACGAACAAAATGACAGAATGATAGATCTCTTGGACCATAAACACGGACTGTACAAGAGGAAGGTTCCACTTGATTTCTGTTTCGAAAGCCTTGTTTTCTTAATATAGTGTTTGTTTCAATATCTCGCAAATCTATGTAATATATAGACTTATCCGTACTTTGTTGAGAATTTCACGCAAAGTATTACAAATGTACCAAATTTTGTTCCATGATTATTCTATATACACTGACGTAATAACCTTTCAGAGAAACAGAGTGGAAATGTGTCAGATTCAAAGCCCACGATGTGATGACTAGAAACAATACCATATTGTGTAATGGGACACCTTATAGTCTGGTAGAAGTGTAACTAATAGCGTCAACCAGGCTAAAGGTCTTCACTAACATGTTTAATTATTGCACAAAGGAATCTATTTCTGCAAACGTAAGGAACCTACGATCTTTAACACAGTACAAATTCCCAAATTATTTTTTAAATTTATGTCGCTAAATGCACAATATGTAATAAACAGGGTTGAGTCTGATTATTATTCCTCTGTATTATTGTTGTTCTGTAGAGTCTACTGAAATAGCAGGTTTTGAAGATACGCTGCTTTGTGCGGGGAAAATAGCGGTCCAATTTTGTTTGTGTTAGGCGCGGAGTGCAGAATCTGTTTCACGTTGGAAACGATCCTGATGTAACGACTAGCAAACGATCGAAGTGCCTTTGTGCACGGCATTAAGGGGCGGCGTTAATGGTCCCAAGAGTAGGCTACAGCTACACTTCCCTTCCACCTTCAAGGTTTTATGTAGGACGAACCGCTTTGAAAAAAAAATCGCTTTCAAGTTCACGTACATTTGGATTGAAACTGGAACCATGCTATTGATACATCTCCCAACAAATGCACTTACTAAAATACAATTCATAACAAGTATTAAACTAACATACGTTTCGGCACCGGGGTGATATCCTCAGGGAGATTTAGAACAAAGGAATGCAAGCCCATAACGTTAAAATTGTCCCAAATTTTGGTGTAGATTCCGAATACCAAATTTCCTCCAGATATGTTAAACATTTCCACTTACTAAATATGTCTGCAGTCATATAACCTCAAAGTTCTGCGTTCATGTCTGTCGCCATTCTACATTCTCTGCTCTCATTCACACATTTGCTAAGTACATCTTTCACAGCTCTTACCTTGTGTAATGATATAATCCAGCAACTCAAGTCACAGCAAGCCCCGTGTCCGTGTGCCACATGTCCTGTACACACAACACACTGCACTGCACTCGACTACTTGTCCAACACTTCCCAACTGCATTACATCGCTGATTACGCTGTCCGTCGAGTGTGCTGTCTACGTCACGTGTTTCCGACATATGGTCGCTAACCGGAAGCAACAATTGCTTTTATCCTCTAATCGAAACATTAAAATAACAGTTACTGCAGTTGTTAATCTGTTGCCGGTAATGTCTAACTGCAGACCAACACACAGTCTAACAGAGGAACTCACAGACCGAGTGATGAACCGGCAACTACCTGGCTGTAGAACACGTAGGATGAACACTGATGGCAAATGGACAACTGAGTTCAAGCAGTGGCGCCTCTGACTTGTATGACGAAGGAGCCCGCTTTGAATCCAGGTCGGAACATCGACTGTGTTGAGTTGCGAGTACTTCTTGGGTTTAGTCTCTGTTCCAAAATTGCGACATGCGACTACTAGCTTCGTCATGATGGCGCAGCAGTCAATCAGTTGCTATTCAGGGGACAAATTGATGTGCACTGACGAAGACAGTGAGAACTTCGTTTCGCAAAGAGTTTCGTGCTGACATTCGGCTTTTGTTGCCGAAACATGTTTCCCTCATCGAAATTCACCTCCAGTAGATTGTACGGTGATGACGTAGCGCGAGTGCAGCGTGCCAGAAAATGGTGCAGACAGTTCGCAAGTCGTCAAAGGCACATCCATGATGCTGATCACACCGGTCGGTACGACACATCAAGTAGATGTGTGAACGCAGCACAAGTGGACGACCTGATTTTTGAATATCAGCAAAGCAAAATTCAAATTTTTGCCTTTATCCTACCGGAATGCGTAATTAAATTTTAGCGCATGCTTCATGAATAATGTGAATATTATTTGAAGGGAAAAAGATAACAGTATGAAATAAAAGCCATTTTGTGAAAATGAAACACAGAGTATGCAGCATGCCTCAAAAATGCATTAAATTTCCCTGTTGCTAAAATATATAAAATGAATTTATAGAATTGTTTTCCTATGTGCGTGCTACATGTATTACATCTTCTGGCTAAAGGTATAGCGGCTCTATTCTACAATAATGATAAAATGGCAATGGTTTTTCGTGAATGGTTGCGAAAGCAAGAGCTCTATATCTACCGTGACAGAATTGTAAATGCACGTCAAGGATGGGACAACTGCATCAATGTAACGGGGGATTATGCTTCAAAATAATCATTCATTCATTCTGTAGTCTGTCTTACGACAGGTCCGTAGTCTCTTCCAAAGAGAGTTCTCCACAGAGTGCGATCTAGTGCTTCCTCTTTCATTTTCAAAATAATTATACAGAAGTGGAATTAACGCGATAAATTTAGAGTTCTAATGACGTCTCAATCCACTTTAATAGACCATGGAAACTTCACATGATGGACCGATGCAAACCAAAATTAAACCGCCAAATACTCAACTCCATCGAGATTGATAAACCTGCTCGAGTGTTGCAAAATGCAGACAGAAACACAGACACGACCTGCCCAGTACACAGAGCAGCTAGTTCCTCAGTCATTCAGTTAATTAGCTGGCTAGATGTTATTTAGCCACGTGGTCAGCAATTTAAATACAGGTAATCGAGGTTTATGACTTAATACCGTGGTTAGCGTATAACTGTTGTCGGTGCACGTTTCTTCCACGTGGGCGACAGGTGGTATTATTCCACTTGTTATGTAGGTATTACGAAGTAGAGTGACGTATGTTACACGTCAAATCATGGTCTATTCCAGATAAGCTTATCATTAAGCACAGTCAGCAAGCCGACACAAGTGCGGGCTTTCAGCGTGGCAGTCGTGGGCCTTAACAGTGTTAGCGCGATGCACAGAGCCCATGATACTGAATTTTGTCGTTACAAACACTGCTGCGAAATTTAACGATACAAAATACATTGGCTGTCATTTGTACAGTGACGAAGAGAGGGGAAGGAATCTGCCTTCCTTCCATCTGAACGTGTTTTGTTTATGTACACAGCAAGTCGAAAGTTCCGGAAATTCATAATTAATTGGATCAACCAGGAAACTGGCACTGATCTGCCAGTCTTGAGTGCTGCTTAGTCACTTATGTGTATCCTAGTTCATTGAACGAGTCCATACCAACTGTTCACACCCAGCAAGTTGCTGTAGTGTTGACGCTCTGTATCAACTGTTCACACCCAGCAAGTTGCTGCTAGGAAATTGCGATGGCTTGTAAAAAATACAAAATAATTAAGAAATTTGCCTATATGGATAGTGTTTTGAAGAAGAAAAATCATTCAAGATGGAAAAAAAATATGTTTTGCAAAGTCGATCTCACATCCTACTAGCCTCTATATTCACTAACTTTTGCAAATCGGCGAAACAGTTCAGATATGACACTGTTAAATAAAGCGTCTCATGTTTGTGATAATAAATTGTATTCAAAACAAGTGACACGTAAAATATAAACACATACAGTCACGTGTATAGAGTACAGTAATGTTGTCATACCGGTTGCTTTTATGGTGAGTTGTTTTTAAAAATGAAAACTGGCCAAGTTCCATACAGGTTTTGCAAGAACGGGTTTGGTATCTGGCCGATAAAGAAGGTATGACTGTAGTCGGATCACATACACTGTACACACCAATACCAAATTTCATTTAATTTCTTTTAATAATTACGGAACTTAAATATATAGACAAAGCGATGTTTCTTCACTTTCAATTTTCATAACAAACCCCGAATTCAGAGACCCAACTTTATGACCAACACAAAGCACAGCTGCTCCAGTCTCAAGCAGTATGTGAGCACTGTCGTGTTACTGATACACACTCTAATACATAATGTTTCTTCCCAATGGCGCAACAGCCTCCAGTGGGCCAGGGCCTTCTCATTATCGAGGCTCCACGATCACTCTCAGACACACCACACTCGGTAGGACTTCTCTGGGCGAGTGATCAGCCCGACGCTGGGACCTCTACCTGACAACACACAACACTCACATCCATGCACCCGGCGGGATTCGAACCGTCAATCCCAGCAAGCGAGCGGCCGCAGACCCACGCCTTAGACCGCGCGGCCATTGGCATCGGCGTTACACATAATTATATACACTTAATTACTTAATTCTTTGCTTAAAGACACTGTCAGTAACTCGGATAATGTAGCATAGAATAATAGAATGATTTTTTTTTCCCTATGGCTCAACAGCCCCTTTTCGGGTGCCTAGGCCTCCTCATTTCGAGGCTTCACTCAGACACACCACACTCGGTAGGACTCCTCTGGACGAGGGACCAGCCCGACGCAGAGACCTCTACCTGACAACACACAACACTCACAAGAGACAGACATCCATGCCCCCGGTGGGATTCGAACCCACAATCCCAGCAAGCGAACGGCCGCAGACCCACGCCTTAGACCGCGTGGCCACTGCATTTCATCTAAAATATATTTAAAAATTCAGTTCCTGCTGCACAGCATATACACCATCAAAAGGACCAATCAGTTAACGTTCTGTACGCACATGCTCTATATTCATTGTCAGAGTTGTACATAACCCCCCAAGCACACTGCATGGGCAGAATGGACAGTATATGAATGTTAAAGGAACTAGTAAATATAGTTAGCACTGTGCTTTAAAGTGGTTACAAGACAAGTATGGTCTATCTGGTTAGTGATCAGTTCAACTGGCACATTTGGTAGACAAAATTAGCAATTCTGAAGTGTGGCCTCCAGCCATTTTCATATAGGCCTACTAACCGAGCTACCCTGGCTAAGTTCTTGCAAACCCCAGCCCTTCAGCCTGTGTACTAAGCAGCACCGCCCATCCAGACAGTAGCCACTCTACTCAGCATATCCCAGTTCACGTACAAGTAGTAAAAACAGCAAAGCCTGTGCCTACAAACCCACATTCACCTACCATGAGCAAGTAATGTACAACTCAAAAATGTACTTATTTTCTACCATGACATAGGCTTAATAGTTAAATGCAAACATTTCAAATTTTACTATATATACCTGTTTGTGAGGAACATGTCAATACAATAAAACCCCTTTCATGTGCTTTGGCACTTAATAGGAAGCACCTGCTTTCGAACCTCTCACAAAACTTCATCGGTATTGGGACCTAGTGATAGTCTGAAGGTGTGGATGGGAGGTGGAAATAAAGGTGCATGCCCATACCTGCAATCAGGCTCTTCAACCCACAGCTAGCAACTTTACTGAATGAACTACCCTCAATGCAAATTTCTATCACTGCATTTGAGTATTTATAAATCCACACTTGACACAACACTTTGCTTCATCATTCACCCACATTTAACACAAATTAGAGGAGATCAGGTATTAGCACTTTATTCAACTATATATATGAATATTTTCATTAAAACATAACAAGGAGTAAGTACATTTTTCTTTGACACCACTGAAACCTTTCACAAGAAGTCTTAATTTCTGATCATAAACAAGTTAATATAACCATGCCTGTGTCTCTGTGTATATACGTGTCTTCTAATGAATCTGGCAACATTTTATATACTCTACAGCAAGTGCAATAACACACACTTGTAATCATGAAATATATATATATATATATATATATATATGGATAGGTATAATTCATTCACTTAAATAAACGTTGGTACACAAGTGTACATTAAAATTGTGTAATACAAGTATACGAGTATATGGGAATGACATGGCAAGGTTTAGACACATCTTTATTGAAGTGAACAAGCTTAACCAATTAACCAATTCGGCATTATAATCAGCCTGACCCACAAACACAACAAAAGCCCATGAAGTCACTTAAGGAAGGTCTCAAGAGAGTACGTGCTACACCATATCCACATACTTGTACCACTTGTGTTCCACTTCTGTAATAAAAGTGAAAACAGAACAGTGCGAGATACAGTACAACAGGACACATGGACTACGAATAAATGCATCAGGATTCTGATACAGTGCATTCTTGGTGCCACCAATGAAACATGTCCTCTCATGACACTTGGCAGGGTACAAGTTTTCAGATTTGTATGGCAGCGACACTTCGGACGGTGGTTTTGAGGACTGTGACATTGTGCAGTCTTGTGAGGTGGATACCAACATTTTGCATGCACTTGTTTCCTCATTTTCAGAGTTACTTCAACCCTCAAGATGCAGGCAGGAGGAATGTCGTGCAACAAATGTTCAGGTATTCCAGGATGCCACGTCAATGGGTGAATACAGCCACTCCCCGATTTACGACCAAAATTTCCTTAAGAAAATTTCAATTCAAACTGTCATAAAAACGTTACTAAAGTTTCATTTCGAACTACATTTCCATATTTCACTGAAGAAACTTTGTTCTTATTATTCTGCAATGGGAAGACTTTTTATTTGAATCCCCCCTCAACCTGCTGGAGGGTGTATATTCCACCTCATTTCATATCTTCCACTCATAACCAGGTGTTCAGAACGCATCCTGCTCATAAGTCGGGGAGTGCCTGTAGTTAACTGACTTTTTGATGCATCGTAGTGCCTTCATCTTCAAGGTCAAGCATTCCAAGAATATGCAAAGTTCAGTAACTATTTACCGGCCGACACAGCATAACATTCAAGAAGAAATGAAATTTCAGTAACATCAGTGTGAGAACTTCAAGAATTGAGACTGTTATCCACCTACAAGTCTACATGATATCACAACCCAAAAAGAATGCACAATGGACACTGAAGCAAGCCAACAATGCAAAAAGCCCCTAGTGTTACCACAGGCTGTAAAAAAAATATTTTATTGTAACTTCATGGAAAACCATTTCATTACGGAGAGTGGCACAGCTGACCAGCATTTCCCTAAGAGACATTCCACTTGTTGCTGTGGGGTGCCTAAGCTGCTGACATCTGCCAACAGCACAAAGGCATGGATATAGAGCACAAGCACTATCACTGATCAAGACGTCAAGCTCAGAGCATAACAGAGAACTGCCTCTGAAGCACAGCCATTTCTTTCTTGTTTGTAAACATGTGCCCCTTCTCTCTTTATTCAAATAGTGTACAAGACTAAACTTGATTCAAAGGTCCTTTTCATATAGCTATATTGTTTTTGGGAGATCTTTACAAGATTTTTATACTGACTACACGTTTTGGCCTTAACAGGCCATTTTCAAGTAATCTGCCAGTAACTCCTTGTTATATTATTAAAATCTTGAATGTAAGGCAATAATTGTTAACATTTTAAAGTTCAACCCAATTATTATATTATGGTTATGCTAAGGTTTAACCATCATGATAATCTTGTCCATACACAGTTGTGATACTAGATGTGAAACAGCATATATTTAGGTTAAAACTACAGTACACTGTACAAAATAATGTTTTATTTAAATACTTTTAAAATTCTTAAATATGTTTTTAAAAAAATGGTGTTTCTTACATGTATTCTTAGACCTGAGTAGTATGAAAACGGTTATAATGAATTGCTGATCCATTTCCGTGCCTGGTGTTGTAGGGTTTCAATTTTCGTTCCCTTACTTTAGTGGGCTGTGGGGGGATTTCTATTACTGAAAATGAACAAGGCTGGAAATGCTGAATCCAGTACAGTCTTGTATTTATAGTACAAAACATTATACAACAAGTTATGGTGTCAAACATTGCATGTTTTGCAATAAACAGACCATTTGGAAAACAAGCCTGGAGTATTCCAACAGAACGTCATATGTGTACAAATTTCCACTGTTATCCCTCGAGTCTAACGTTAAACACTTTTTTTCATCCTTTCATGGTCACAACACAAATAGCGGTCCTCACAGGACATGGTGACACTGCTTGCAATTTGACTTTTTGAATTATCTGATCCTATCCTGGCAGTCAGTGATAAACAGAACAAGACAGGCAATGTATGTGTAAGGTACCATTGTGGAACATTCACATAACTAATTGTTGCTGTGGAAAAGCGGTACGCATTACGTATTCTGAGTATGCATCTGTATTCTTGCCTTAGTTATCCAGCATGCAAAGCGCATGCGCCGTATTATACTGTCATCTGTGGCCTGTCTGGCTCTACCATATTTTTCCACATTATCTCATAAACGTTACAATTTTCGGAAAAAGTTATTCAATATAAAATGAGTGTTCTGATTTTCTCTACAACTTCTGCCCGAAACATTTCCCATTCCGTGAAATATTATCGTTAAATGTATACAGGTTTTCATGTAATGTACCCATTATCCTTGTCAGATTTTACTGACAGATTTTCAAACAATCCATACATATCGAATTTCATGTCAATACGCCCATTGGGAGCCGAGTTGTTCCATGGGGAGAGACAGACACCACAAAGCCAATAGTTGTTTTTGCAGTTTTACAAACCTGCCTAAAAACCCATAGCTAATGCCATCTCTTGCCTCTTTCTTCAAACTACATGTGATCAAATGAAATCAACACAAAAAATTGTAACTTTTTTTTAATATTGCAAAAACACCTGACTTGACAAGGTTCCTTGACCACATAAATACATGATTGTAGAAGGGTTAATTCCAACATTTATAACGTGTCAAATGAGATGAAACCATTCATGAATGGTGATTAGGTAAGAACGTGGAGAGTAAGGGAAAATATCCAAGAGAGCAAGGACTGTCAACAGATACAAGAAATGTTTTCATGGAAGAAAAAAAAACAATTGAGAAGGCTTTATCATAAGATGACTGACCCTTGTGGAAGTATCATGAAGGGTGATGGTGCAGATAACAACCCTTACGCTTTAGTCAAGAGACCCAGTTTTTTTAAGTTTCAAATACTCATTCCAGAGCAGACCATTTTTTGGGTAGCATCACCTCTGAGAAAGTTGTGGTTTTCAACTAGGCACAAATGGAAGATCTGGTACAGAAACCAAAAACCAACAAAGTTTAAAATACATCAAAATTTGTCACATGATCTAAAGAATAAATATAGCTAATCTGTCACAAAACAACAAAATAAATATAAAACATCTTTCCAAAAAACACTCCACTTTTTTAAATCACATCGTAGTAAAAAAACATTAAAATTTAAACATGAACCCTTTATAATCCCATCTTCAGCCATCGTTTCCACAGATAACCCTTTCAGTAATGCACTATTACACATTACACTCCTTCAGTGACACTTGATATTATGACATAACTGAATGTGTATACAATTTTTTGTGGAGGAGGCAAAGGTCTAAGACTAATACCAACTTCAGCACAGGTACCTGCCATTTCCATTCATAAAAAGGGCACTAGCAACTTTAACACGAAGCAAATAATGACAAGCATTACACTTGTAGATAGATGCTTATCTGCTAAAATACAAAACATGCACGTACCTTCCAATGCACTAAAGAATAAGAAGTATAAATTACTAACTTTGTCAGCTGTTATCAGTACAGGTGAAATAAGATCTCTTAAATGTTTAGGAGGAACACACATTCTAAGTATTTGCAAACAAAACTTCAGGAATACGTGTATATCTGCGCCAAAACATACTAAGTATAGAGTAAGATAAAAATAACAAGGAATGATTAAAATAAGTTGGTATTACCAGCTTTAATTATGATTTTAGTAAATATGTATTCACATTAAACACACAACATTAAACACGTAGCTGTTTAATGTGAATACATACTTACTAAAACCACAATAAAAGTTCTGTAGATCGTAATACAAACTACTGTAATTCTAATCACTGAACACCAAACGCAATGGGATGCAAAACATCAAAGTAATGACAAGGAACGTAATAATTTCTACAGGTCACCTGGTGTTATTATGACAGGAAAATTAAGTACATTATGATTAGCTGAGCATGTGGCTAAGATTGGAGTAACACAACCTATATACAAAATTTGGAAGTGTCTTACAGGACTATTCAGTCTGGTGTGATGGATGTTAGGGTAAAGGGATGTGAGGTTGGAAGGCCTATTTTATGAATTAAACAACAGCACAGCACAGACCAAAAGAAATGGAGATCACTGTACACAAAGTACATAATTAAAATGGAGCATCCTTTTGGCAAGAGTCTGCAGTTTGGTACCTTGCATCACAATCAGCTGTTAATGTATTTCCAAGTGGGAATTATCACTTATCAAACATGTGCTTATGTCCCATTTATGTATGCAAACACAGAATATTCTTGATTATCTGTGCCCATGCATGATCGTAAGTCGCTACCGACTAATGACAAAGGTGTGAAATAACGTGATTTAGCACCGAGTGCTTGAACAAAATCCTCAATACAAACAAAAATCACGGACTATTTACATAAACAATAAGCATAAGCTATGTATTATATACATAATAAATAAATCAGTTTTATTTTTTGTTTGTGGCTCAATAAAGTATATGTTCTGAATTACCCGTGTTTCTCAATCATCTGTGCACTCCCGTCTCCACCATTACCTCAGATAATCGGGAGTACACTGCACTGATAAACACACTGCAGCACAAATTGCTTAAAGTTTAACATTTCCTTTATCTTTGAAATTTATGCATGAGCAATCAATGCACTTACCAGTAGGAAATTCATAAAGTGAAGCAGATGACCATAATCACACACATACACACACTGAGAAACACTAACAGTTTGTCTACATGCAAAAGAAGGGAACAACAGCTATCGGGCATGGCAATATAATACGAGTCGGATGCAGATGGCCGCATATACCCCCACTGTAACTGCCATACATAATCCAGTGCTTGGAAGAATCTGTTTTGCAGATGGGAAGTGTTAAGGGCAATTCTTGGCTATTATGAAGACAAAGGCTACGAAACAAAAGTAATTATATGCCAATCTGTTTAAGATTTTGGTGTGACAAACATACAAAAAGAGTGAAAAATGCATTGCATCCTCAAATTTCCACGCTCATTATACAGGAAATCTTTTTAAGCAAGTAATGTATTAAAAGTGGAACATATGCATTTATCACGTGGGAAAATTTTGGTACTACATTACCTTCAATGTCTTAAGCAGGAAAACTTCTTAAGCAGCGTCACCTTAAAGCAGGTATCACTGTATCTTTCAGCTTCACATTTTTGACATTTCTTGTATGAGATCCTGTATGCGAGCAACAGATGGAATGAATTTTACATTCTCGCACGTTTCTTTTTTTTTTATCACATTTGCACACATTACTTTGTAGCTGGCAGAAGAGACGGACACAAAATATATTGGTAAAGGTTGATAGGTACTGAAGCACTTACCAAACAAATGGCACTTGAAGACACAGACAATGTAACTCGGGGCTTGCTGAAGGAATTGTCAAATGCACTCTTCCACTAACAACAGAAATACGGGCTACTCGTTACCAACAGCAAACACTGACAAACACAATACAAAACAAGGTAATGTCAGTTGCTAAACTGGAGGTTACTGAAAGCCCCGTTTCTCTAATGAGGTAGTTGGTGTCCTTAATGGAAAAACTAAAGTAACTTATATACAATATGTTTGATTCTGTGTTTAATATGGAATAAAAATCTGAATGATGACCTAAGAAAGTACTTTCATGCACCAGTGTTATGTTTAGTTGGCAACAAATATAAAAGTCTGATATACATATAACCAGGTTTACATTTCTTCAGTCGAAGGGCTTTCACTTTACAGCATTCCCTCTTTATGCGACATGCAACTGCAGCATGTAAGTTCTTGATAATAGCACAGAAAAGAAACTAGAAGCTAATAAATTAAGAGAACAAAGTTTCCCTTACTATCAGGACCAATGGCAGGTTGCTACAATGACAATGTCAATCCTTCCAAGACAAAAACAAATTTCCTGATGCTTTTTCAATGGTACAAGTTATACAGCATCGAGGAAGGATGAAGTCAGGGCCCATTTTATCCCTTAAGACACGAATTAAATGCCCAGTGTGATCTGCAGCAGACCAAAACTTAAATAGAGAATGCATAAGTGCAGTCATAATTACATAACATTCAGTGTTTTGAACACCACACTGCAAATTACAAATATACAACATTTGGTGCCAGCAATTGTTTGGACAGACTGACAAAAACCAATCATCGTACAGGGTGGCACAGGGTTAACCGACACATTTCACAACGCAATTTTGCCCTACGAGGGGTGGGAGGGAAAATCTGCATATCAAGAAGAAGTTACTGTCAAGCCATCCCAAAACTTGTTCAGTCACACAGTATGTGGCATGTAAATTAATGACGAAGAGTATTTTCACATACCAGGTATCTCATGGCCTGTACATTTGCCAGACCTCACAGTCCCAGATTTCTTCCTATGGGGATAATAGAAAGAATGCATATACAGAAATCGCCCACACACAATACAGGTGGTAAAGTGTCCAATTTGGAATGAAACTGCAAACATAAATCAACAACTGGTTGGCCGGGTCTTTGACAATCTCGTGAATAGTACTAGACAATGTCTTGCAAATTAAGGAGGCCACCTTCAAGATGTCTATCGAAAGTAACAAATACATAATAAACTGTTTGCTTTGTACAAAAAACTGGTGAATTTCATTTCAAACCCTTCTTCTTGTGTCAAGAAGTGTCAGTTGGCTCTGCGCCACCCTGTACAAAGCAGAAGTACTAACCACAACAATGAAACATTTGACACCATTCAGTGGTGGGAAAGGAAAGGTATGTGGTAATCTAGAGCCATAGGAAACCACGACAGGATGCCTTACTGAACACGTACATCTAGTGTATCCAGAGGTCTGTGTGCTGAACTTTCGATCAGGATGCCTTACGGAACACATTCATCCAGTCAGTGGCCACTCCTGACAGAAACTACAAACTTTAAAAAATCACATTTATTAACTGAATTTACTTGTATGTGTCTCTAAAATATAAAATTTGTTCAGTGCAGAAAATAAAACTGTTTCATTTAAAATATTCATTTTGCAGCCTTTTTCATTTAAAACTTTCATTTTGCTGCCTGAGGTGGCGTCACCACTTACCCCACCCCATGCATCTAGTCCCTCCAGATGATGTCTGTGCTGACCTTTCGATCAGGATGCCATACTGAACACATTCATCTAGAATCTCCAGATAATGTCTCGGCTGAACTTTTGATCAGGATGCCTTACTGAAGACATTCATTTAGTGCCTCTACATAATGTCTGTGCTGACCTTTCTGGCCACAGATCACCTATGGAAGGAATCTCCTCCTCAGGTGGTGGCACCTATAGACCAGATTGTTACCCCAAATCATGTATAATCACATGAATCATAGTCAGCACGGAACTTGCATTTTACAGCTTAATGGTGGATCTGAACCAAGTTATGAGGGCAGAAGGCTGGTATTCTTCACATTTTCTAAGTATTATCTTCAGCAAAGCTGAAGATTTCATTCTGTATGCAGATCTCTCTACATGATGGTCCAACAGTGTCTTACCGCCAAACCACCAGGACCCCTTACAGAATATTACCACAGATTAGCCTGCGCCTTGCAGGTGACATAAGGGTTCTGCAAGATGCGAGGTGTTGTCTCCATAACACGTAACAGCAGGTTATCCAAGTAGTCCTCAAGATCCTTCAGTTTCTTGGACTGATGTTCTACAGATGCTTCCAGACTGCAGACCATCTCTATCAGGTCCTACAGAAATCAAAATTATATTTCACTCGATGAGATCAAAACATTTTGAAATGGAAATTCAGTTATAGTGTTTAAACTAGTATGACACTACAGAATCCTGATATAAAGCTCTCAATCAACAAGTTTCCCACATTCTATCTCGATCTGCACGTTTCCCACATTCTACGTCAATTTTTTGTGGTCCCAGCCAAAGCCTACATATCAGTAATAATATAATTAACCCCAAATTTCTCATTTTAGTGTTGCACATGCATTCAGTGAACAAAAGTCAGTTCCTACATAAAATCTGCATCTCAGTTTGGTACTGGTATTTACAGGCCCTTGTTTGCTGAGAGACCTTGAAGGTTATGCATCACCTTGTTGATCCCGAGCAGGTACTATGCAGGAGTGAGAAGAGGCACCATGAAAGCATATCACCTGTGCACCTTGTGTGCCACCACAGGTAATTTCTGAGATACACATACTTCGCATTTAGAAGATTGCAATAGCCCTGTTATATGAGAAGATGACTTAAACTGCAGTCAGGCTTCACATAAAGTTCTCAGATGTTTTTCTAAGTGACAATATCTTGAAATCCACTGGAGGAAAGACAGTTGTAGTGAATGTAAACACAGGGAACATTACCATCTTCTGTGAAATGTCCTGTGTATTATCATAGCTTGTAACCAGTGTTCTGGGGAAACCCACTACCTCCATCTTCAAGTAAAAGAATATTTTGTACCCTGATAATGAAGCCAGCAGGTTCCACCAAAACACAGGTAACTAGCTACCGAACTATACGGTCACATCCCACAGATGGCGATCTTCACGATCACTGCTATGAAAAACCCATATCTTAAACATGGTGTTTCACTGGGTTAGCAAAAACATCACTGGCAATAACTCAGAGCTGGCGAGCCAAAACAGCACTGTAAGGATGAAGCCATGAAAGGATCCGAACGTTGCGCTTACCTCTCTAGACTTTCCTTCAAACCTACGCAGAACTTCTGATGGCAGCCTGCTGGGTGGTGACTGCACGGCCACCACATCATTTTCACGGCCAATGATTATCCTCTCTTCTGTCTGTGTAATATCTGTCACCTTGCTATCTATAGAAAAATTGAATACTTTACAGCTACACGCCAATAAGGGTTAAAAGATTTAAGCGTCCTCAGACTCAACACAGATGAAACGATTTCACAGCACACACCCACTGCCAGTTGCCTGTAAAACAGCAGAACGACACATGCCACAGCACACCAAAGTGTGTGTGTGTTTGTGTGTGTATGTATGTAAATATAATTACAACTTCAATTATTACAGAATATTAAAATTGAAAAGGTAATAAGCTTGTTTGACAAACATAAAATACTGATTTGTATATAAAATTATAAGTTTATACTGTATTTGCATTCAAACATTCATAGGATGTTGTCAATCCTTATTACGGAAGTATCCAATCTGTGTCTAGTGTGACGATATCTTGTACATGGAGGGATATACAAGTGGCACTCTCTAATGAAACTGTACACTCATGTATCACGTATAATCCCTTGCATTGTCTTTCCCTGATGATGGCTCAATCACAGCAGAAACATGTTGGAGAAAGTATAATGTAAAATAATGTGACCACATATATTGCCCAACAAGTGTGTTTTGTTAGAATCTAATAAATTTTTTTTTTCTATGGCTCGACAGCCCTATATGGGCCTGGGCCTCCTCATTTCGTCGAGGTTTCATGGTCACACACATATGAGACACACCACAGTCGGTAGGACTCCTCCGGACGAGGGACCAGCTCGTCGCAGAGACCTCTACCTGACAACACACAACACTCACAAGAGACAGACATCCATGCCCCCGGTGGGATTCGAACCCACGATCCCAGTAAACGAGCGGCCGAAGACCCACGCCTTAGACCGCACAGCCACTGGGATCAGTAGAATCTAATAAATAGTGAAGTAAAATATACAGAAGATGCAAAATACTGAAATAAAAAATATTAAGTTCCATTAATTTAGTAACTGTTCATTAATGCTGCCATATAAAATAACAGGTCCAATATCACAATATCAGCCAACTTTCACTTTAAACCTGACACAAAAAAAATTAACTTAGTCCAGAAAGTATTCGATCAAACCATGCATGTACAGAAGTGTGTGGCATCTACAAAGTCAGATAAAAATTATGCATGTTTTAATTTAATGTAAATACCAAAAAATCAATGGTTGCCAAAATGTCATGTAACAGTATGTAACAACTTACTAAGCTCTTGAAAATCTTACCTTTGTATAATTGCTTCAATTTTCTGGTGAGTTTAGACCCTTCCTTAGCTTTCTCTTTCTCATCTACCTTCCTTTCTGGTTCATCAGGCTCCAGTTTCCGCGGGGCAGGCACTGGTGTTTTAGGTGCAGGCACTGGTGTTTGAGGTGCAGGCACCACCAATATTTGTGGGCATGAAACTGGCTGCACAACTTCTATAACTGGGTTGAGTGTTCTAGCAGGTGCTGGACTAGCCTCCTTTGGGGTTGAAATGGGTTCTGGATCCTCCTTTTCTGGTTGACTAGTCAGAACAGACTTGTTCCTTGAAGAGGACTTCAACGTGTCCATGCCACCATCTGAGAAAATCATCACAAATATGAGATTTAATGACAGGCATATCCAAACTGTACATGACAGACAAAAAGTGAATTTACATAAAGTTTGAAAGTCTTACTGCAGTTTATGTTAACACTTTCACTGCCGGGCATTTAAATCCCCGACAGTGTTAAATTGCCAGCGATTTTTTGAATGTTAAACAACTAGTGCGTCGTCTTATAGATTATAAAATATAATTATATATAAAATTATATACAAAATGCATTTACTTTTTGTAGTTGTCAGCTAGGGATTAATAAAGATGTAAAATATGTTTCCTGAAAGAATTTATTGTGCGCGTGGCCTATTTAAGGCAAAAGAGCGGAGTAAATTTTAGATCGACTAAAGCTGGCAACTTAAAACGTAAATACTTAAATCAACCATGGTCGACTTTGGCAGTGAATGTGTTAAACTTGTTGCCTTCAGAGATGTGAGGCCATGCAGTCTGGTAAGAGTGTGTTGTTTCAGAACCTGCTGACCCAACCTTCACAATAAAGAAATTATTCTACTGTGAAGACTGTGACAGGAAGTTCCTCCAAAATGTTGGTACCTGTCTACTAAACTAATTACACAACATCTCAGATGACTTTTACATTGTTTAATCCATGCACTATGACAAAGTAAGAAACTTATCTAACACCAACAAATGCACTCTTCTACATTTTATTCATATTATCGTTCACATAGATCCCGCATGTTTTGCGGTTATTATAATGCCATCTTCAGGGAGCTGACATCAAAGTTTCTATAAAACTTACAGCAATAAAATACAGTAAAACCCCTATTTAATGAATTGCTAGGGGATTAGAATATATTTCACTAAATCGACGTTTTCATTAAATGGAGGTTTATTTGTTTATATGGAGCTACTGTCGGGACATGAAAAAATCATCACTAAATCCGGGATTTCACTAAATGTGGGAACATTAAATCGGGGTTTTACTGTATGTTACAATAAATGCACATATCTTGTGGTATTAATAATGCAGAATATTACTGGTTTTGGTTAAAATAGCACACATAAATGTAGTACAATGTTGGTGAAACCATTATACAACATTGTCTGTTAAAACAGATAAAAATTATACATGTTTATGCAGTAATTAAATCTTTGTGTATAGACATCTATTCATCCTTAATCCAAATTGGATCTCGTCCCTGTATGGTGTATATTGTATGGCCATACAATACACCCCATCCTGTACAAAAACAATAACACTTGTTTCCTTTCCATCTTCAGGTGGAAACGACATGAGATTCCTACTCAGGTTTAGCCTCTAAGCAGAGCTAGTCTCATCCTGTGGACAGCAGCTCTGCCTAAATAGTGAACAACAACCAGCCATTTTCCTGTGCGTGAAGTGTTCCATATCCATTCGTCTTTTGTTATGTGGCAACACTGCTAATCAGAGCATTTTGGTTTTGTACTTTCAAGTCCAATCAATAACCACTATTACTGCTATAAATACAGTGAAACCTCTATCCATCATTTCCCTGTGCACCACTTTCCCACAAATATAATTCATATAATAATGTCCCTAAAAATAGGACACTTCCTGCTACTGTCGTTCTCTCATGTTTATCATTTTCCTCCTATGGTCGCTTCAGAAATAATTGCCAGATGTTTCACTGTATCATAGACATGCGATATCATACAATTTTGTTTTTAGAATGGTTTATTTTGAAGCCTCATGGGTGAAGAATGGGCAGCACTGTGATGACTTTTCATTTGTCAAAAGCAACACGTATTCTTAAGATGCTCATAATAAACAGTTCATTTTACGGAAAACCTGGACGAAGATCAGGCAGTTTCGAAGTTTCACTCTTGCAAATCCTCAGGCATGCTTACCCTTTCCTTGTTTTCCATACAGCTTCTGTTCCCATTCATCTACAGTTCTGTTTGGTGCTGACTTCACAGGTGCAGGTGCTGGTACTGGAGTCGCAGTGGAGCGTCGCAGAACTTCGCCACCTGCCAGATTCTCAAGTGACCCCACAGCCGGTGTGACTGTATTCGTCTGATTGGCGTTGAGTGAACTGCCTGAGCTCTTGTGAGACAGGTCATCAAACTGCAACAGAGGTCAACAGATACCATCTTTATTAACCTAATAAGTTCTAGGAAGAATTCATAATGATCATTCCATTTAATTTGTGTGGTTAAGTTGACAACACCTACATAATAATAATCATACAACTTCCTGTGTATCTATTTGCATAATTCCCAGAGGAATGATGTTCATACTAAATTTCAAAAACATCTGTCAGTTCCAATGTTATTAACCTTTAAGAGCCGGCGATTTAAATGCCCTGTACTGTCAGCGGACCGGAGTTTTCTCTGGGGATTTAAACGTTTGTTGCAATGGTTAGGAAAATTTTGAATATCTTGAAGAATATTAACGCTGGATCTGTGAAATAAATCGTAATTACTCAAGTGAAGCATGGAGAACACGGTAATGTACATCATAGTTTATTATAAAATATTTTGATGCAAAATAAGAATGAACCACTTCCCTAAGAGACAGAAATTTTAGTCTTCTTTTGTTTCTTTATCGTGTCTGGACCATTAATGGAATTTTAGTAATATGTTATGTTTCGTTCTCTTTAGCCTTAAATTCTGGCTCCTTTCTCCTGAATTCGTCCCCACTTTCAAGGGAAAATATTTCTGTGAGGTTATTTTAACAACAGCGAAATGCTTTTCGTTGGTGTGATTTCTGTAAGGGTGTACTTACAAAGAGGTTTACAGTTTTACAACCATGAGGAATCTGACCTGCGAAAGGAAACGTACGTTTCTCGGTATTCCTACCAGTGGCCACACTCTTTCAGTGTTTGTCGCACAGTGCAGTGACCCTGTCGCTTGTGAAAATTATTTCTTGTGAGTACATAATCAGCATCATGGCTTGTAGAAGGCATATTCGTGATGAAGATATTGAATCACAGCTGATCTGTGATATTGATTCGGATGAGAACATCTAATAATAAGGTATGTAATAATTTCTGTAACAAGTAACTTCCTTCTGACGACGCATCATATACTGCCTTTCTCGGGTGAGCTATGTTTCATTCTTCCATCAAGTACGTAAGGGTAAATACAGCCGGAAGCTTTTAATTTCTTCGTATATTTGGACAAATATATTGTGAAAATGTATTGAAAATTTTTCTGTGAGTACAAGCACGGGCTAGAACAGTGAATAAGTTATACGATCACCAGAAAGGAGATCAGGGTTCGGTTCCCGGAAAGTACATAAATATATCTATAGACTCGTATAAATCTTAACTCGATACTACCGGCTTTTTAATCGATGGGTATCTGGGGAACATGAATGTACAGATGCTGGAGCAAGAAGCTGAATACGCTCTAAACAGTGTTAAATACATCATTTTATGGTATATTACCTCCGCGCCCCAATACGCCCCCTTGATATGAGGCACAACTCTAAAATTACCTTCAAGTCTGCTGTATGTATACATAATATTTACACACGCTTATTGCCCCGCCAATATCGTATTTAATGCGAAAAGTTTACATATATCTTTTTGGACAAAAATGTCCGTTTCGGCATTCAGACCTACACAAAAACGATGGACAAATTTGTCCGTTTCGGCTCTTAAAGGTTAAGGGTCTCAAACACATACATGGATACAACACCACACAAACATCTTCACTTGCAAATTAACACATGCAGAGTAACAATTTTCACACAGCCAATCACTTTTCTTTAATTATCTAAAAAAATCATAGGAATTAGACAAAAACTATACTGGCCATAAAATGTATCCATCATTTTTATCTACAAGATTTGGTAAGAACTATTTTCACCCCAATAAATATTTTGCAACTCACACTTGATTTAAGGTGGAAAAATATGCTTAAACTTCAGGAAATGGACTGAAGTGCGAACTGTATCTCTTGACAACCTGAGTTTTTCTGGCTTAGCGTGGACATTTAAATTGCTACCAAGCAAATATACAGAGACCAGCAAATGGCATGCTAGGCCATTCACCAGTACATTTTAGACTGTCCAATACTGTTGCCAAACTGTAATCAAAACTGGAACCTGTTAACTAATTTTGGTAAAACCCCAACATTAAATTTCTTAAAAATCTATTAACCACTCTCAAGTTGCTGTATATGGATAGATGGACAAACAAAAAGACATGGAGAAGCTAATATGCACATTTCTGAAAATTTTCAATAACTGGGTAAAAGAAGACAAACAATGATCTCTGCAGAACAGCAGAAAAGTTTGGAATCTACTACATCTAAAGAGCTCAGTTGATAAAACAAACAGTATTTATCGCAGACATTAATTAAGTTTCCTTGTAATGTCTGTCTTAATGTGACAATTTACTCACTGTGAAATCATCTTCGCTCTCTCCCTCACTGATAACCCCAGGATCTGCATCACCTGCAACTTGGGCGGACATTTGGCGGGAAGACCGAAACTCGCTGTTGGCATCCACTGTCACTTCCTTGTCACTTTTCTTACTTTTCTTCACTACAAGGGAATGCGACTATCAGTAAACAAAACTGATCTCTTAACAGGTATCAATATTTCCACACAAAACTTCTTTCTTGTGCACTGACTCAGCTAAGATGAATACAGCATAAAACATTTAACATATGATAAAATAGTTTTAATTACTTAACTTGCTAATGCAGTACTTCTATAACATCTTTCATATATTTTGAGTATGGCATTCTGCAACATGACACTGTGTATTTATGTACACATGTACTCATATTCTGGAACCAGAATAGTGTAGTCGGTACAGTAACTAGGCCACAGGCTGGACAGTACGGGGGTATGAATCCCGGTATGGCCAAGAGATTTTTCTCTTTCCAAAACATCCAGACCAGCCCACCAAGCCTGCTACTCAATGGGTACCAGGGTTCTTTACTGGTAGTAAAGCAGCTGGCGCGTGAAGTAACCACTCACCTCTATCTAGTGTTGAGGTTAACGAGTGGAGGTATAACTCCAAACCCCCACTACGCATTCATGGCGGGGACAGGAAAAACTTTACTTTTTACAGTTTCTGTACCAATGTTTTGTCAAACCTGCTGCCTCCATCTTCACTCTCTTACCCTGAGCATGGAACCAGCAGATTCCCCTGTAATATTAGTACCTATCTACCAAACACAGCATCAAAGCCCAGAAGACAGCCATCATTATATTCACTGCTGTGACAACTCAGATCTCATTTTACATTCTGCTGCTAGCCCAAAACTTACCCAAATTCTTGGCCAATTTCTTCAAGCCTTTCCTTTTCTCCAGACTGCCAATACTGAGCAAACTGCCACCTGAAACACAGTGCAACATTTGCAGAGCCAAACAGCTGACAACAAAAGCAATTTCATGCTATAGTTTTCTTACTTCAATCTTACCCACTGACTGAGCCATGTGTGACAGCTGACCCATGGAAGACCGGTGTGGTTTCTTGCTCAGATCCGTCAAGCTGCCGGCTTTCACCAGGAATGCAACACGCACCTCCAGCTCTCCTCTTGGTTTGTTTTTCTCCCTCCCAGGTTTACTCTTCAAATCATACCATCTGAAAAACACATTGAAAACTCAGAACAGAGAGGGAGGGGTTTGACATAAAATGGTTTAATCTGGCAAATGCATCCATGGACAATGATGATGATGATGATGATGATAATAATTTCAAACATTTCAGTACAGTGTTACATTTCAGAATGACTTGGAAGTTCAAACATAAATCAGGCTACGCACACCTTCCTGTGTCACTGAATGAATGTGTACTGTTTACACAAAAGTTGGTCAGGAAATAAGTTTACACTGCACATTAGTTTCGCAACTAAAGAACCTTGTAACATCCCACATACAATCGTGATCTGATGCCAAGCTATTATCATCCGTTTCTAACACTAATGCAAAACTTTGTTGGCCACCAATTTAAGGACACTGCAATGTAGAGTCAGCCATGGCACTAAGACTGATAACACATGACAATGACATCTCTCTACAGGAAACAGAAAGAATTGTCCCAAATATAAATGCCCAAACTGCCATGGGTACTGTGTTAAAGTAAGGGGAGAGCAGTACAATTAAATATAACTTGTTCTTATCACAGCTGAAAGCAAAGAATCCAAATACATATTTGTAAACTTATTTCTGATCCTCATAAATAAATGCTACCTTATAATTGAAATGTGTCACTCGCCTGTTTTTAGGTCGCTCATACACATCGAAGTCAGCCAGGGGGATGTTAATGATCCCCAGAAACTCATCAACTCCAATGAAGTTGCGGTGCAGAACGGTAAGCACAATTTCCGCCACGTTGCCCTGTTTTGGTATCTGTCTGCAGTTGCAACATAAAATGGAAATGGTTTTTTGAAGCAGATGTTCCTTAATTTATGACAACTAATGTACATAAAAAAGACATCTCTGACTTAAATAACCCTCAGCTAACACAGAAACCAGCCGTAACTACCCATGACAGATAACAAAATGATTTCATAATGTGGTCCACCTAGCCCCCTATCCAATTAGTACCAGAGGCTCCTTCTCTGGGGCTAAAACAGGCACAGTGTCAAGCTACAACTCACCTCCACCTAGTTCCAAGATTAACAGTATATACCCTACACCTCTATATGCATTCATGTTGTAGTAAAAAAAGGTAAAGTTCACCATGTAACAGTCCGTGAAGCCCCAGAAGGGGAGTAGAGGTATAACTCTACTCTTTCTTTAACATCAGTGCTAGATTGGGGTGGGTGGTTAATGCCACGCCCCAGCCGCTTTACTCCAGGAAAAAGACCCCGTACCCATTGTACAAGAGGCTAGGTGGGCCCCAAGCCCGGGTTTGGATAGATACAGAAAATCTCTCCCCCACCACAGTTCAAACCCCGAACCATTCAGCCCATAGCGAGTGACTCCACTGACAAACTATCTCAGCCACTCTTTACATTGGAGTAAAGGTAAACCTACCCCTTTACAGGCCTCAACAAGCCCTTAAGGCTACCAGAATTTCTAGGCAATAGTATGTTGCACTGCTTACACAAAAACAAGGACAACCTTATCTTTTACGTTTATTAGCCTAAAAAGCAGCAACTCATTGGTCTTTGTAATGGAATCACGATATGTTTTGTCTCACGTAGGCAATGAATATTTATACACTATTCAGATGTACTTCAGGCTTCAAAGGGCTGAACATTTTTTTCCACTACTCTGCACCCAGCAAAGTATTAAAGCAAACAATTCAGCACACACAGCACTTCCATTTCAGAAGCAACTGAGACTCTTATGAACACAGCAATGAGTGTCTCACGGACTCCTGCTTCATGCAATGTCTCTGGAAACAATATAAATGCCACTTACAGTTCACACTCCTCATGCCACTCCACATCTTGCAGTGCCTTTTCCTTCACTGATGTCTGATACTTTTCCTTGCCAAGTGCAATCGTCACAAACACATCGTTGGTTCCTGTGACATACACTCTGCTTTAGATATAATGGAGGACCGAAGTATTCTTGTACCTTCTGTTCATTCAAAACATATTTTTATTATCAGTCATTACAAAACCCCCATATACTTCTTTACCTCTGCTTCACACTGACAGCCAACACACATGAAATGTTTTAAATATTCTTCAATATAAATGACTCACCATGTTTTCCTTTTGTCAACAAGGCCCTCGCTCTCTGGACTGTAACAAATGAGAGCAACTTTAACTGAATTCAAATTCAGCACACAGTAGTCCCTCAGCCATCTGGACTATAGTGGGAAAAAGTGGTTCAGATAAATAAGCATAAGTACTGTACTGCTGCTGCTACTACTACTACTACTACAAAAAGACTGCACCTTCCTGCTTCATACTAACTCAATGGAGCACTGATCTTCTTAAGAAGCTAACAGTTCCTCAACTAGTCACAAAATAGGTCCAACTGAAAGAGCTATTTTCAGTATGTGCACCTAGATGATGGCCAAACACCAGGAACCATGTAATTCTGTGTCTTCTGCATGGATCCACAAATCTTTCAAAAATTCTAGGCACCAGACAGGTGACAAAGCAAGTTCTATACAGAGCAGACACAATTTTTTTAAGTAACCTGTGAACCTCACAGTTTATCTGTATCAGTTCATGACATGATTCTTGTATCTAACAAACAAACAAACAAAACCTGCAATAATTACACTAAAACTATTATGGAACATAATACAAAATTCAGTCACCTGGGTGAACAGGCACCTGAGACTTTTGCACCCCCGGGCTTCTTGGTTTTGATACCACATAGGACTGTAGGCTCAAACTGAACTTTTTAAGAAATATGCTGTCTCCAGCTTCAGGAATTATGTTCTGGCAGATGCTAACTTCAGTTCGAAAATAAGGTGCCGACAAAGGTATAGGACCTAAGATGGATGAGGTAACAGGGGAGTGGAGAAGACTACACAACGATGAGCTTTATGTTCTGCATGCCTCACCAAATATTATTCAGACGGTCAAATCAAGAAGAACCAGATGGGTGGGGCATGTGGTATGTGGACAGGAGAGGGGCATACAGGGTTTTGGTGAGGAAACCTGAGGAAAAGAGACCACTTGGAAACCCTGGGAATAGATGGTAGGATAATATTAAAATGGATCTTCAAGAATTTAGATGGGAGGGCATGGACTGGATTAATCTGGCTCAGAATAGGGACAGGTAGCAGGCTCTTGTGAATGCTGTAATGAAGCTTCGAGTTCCACAAAATGCAGGGAATTTCTTGACTAGCTGAGGACCTATTACCTTCTCAAGAAGGACTCTGCTCCACAGAGTAGGATGCTGACTTCAGTGAAACATCAGTGTCAAACACCAATCCTACAACATGTTGTCCAAACCTGTATGAATCCCATCTCAATGATACCTGCTGTGAGCCTGAAATCCTCTATTAATCCTGTTTGTAATACACCATCATCAGAACCTTACAGTATTAATTAAATGTGTTCAAATAAAACCTACAGTAAAGTCCCTATATGTAAAACTGTCATACAAGGAGTAGTGTCATAAATGCCAACAAGATCTATATTACTTGCATATAAACAGCTTGATCAAGATACTTCGGACTAACAGCTTACTGCAGCTCAACATATGGGGACGACTGCTTACAAAATATAACGCAACTTGCTCAAGAAATCTAAAGAATCATAAGGAATAGTGTTAGTGCACACATGCTGAGAATTCCATAATTCTTTCCTATCTCCTTTGTTGTCTCTATTTCACACAATAATATAAAATTTACAATCCCAGTTTCCAGGGATGTGAAACAGCATCACATCCCACAAGACCAGAATCCTTGACTACACTGCTGTAAAAACCTCAGAACACATAACATTTATTGGAATTAAATTAAATTAATTTAATTTCACCCTCTGAAACCATATAAACTGTAACTGCATTTTAATGTTTCTTATGTTGGTTAAATATACAATACAAAGACTGGTATCTAGAAGTCCTGTAATTAAGACGTCAGTTACAATTGCTCCTGTTTTCTTAAGATGGTGTTGGCTGTATGTCTGGCAACTAAGTACGTAGTTGCCAGACATACAGATAACACCATCACAAGAAAACAGCAGCAATCAAAAACTGACTTTTTAATTAGACAGCTTTTCTGAATACAAATTTACTAGATACCAGAAAAAGCAAACATAAATAACATGGACAAATTTTGCTACAGATGTAAAACCTGAAAAAGTGAACATCAAAACCAATAAACAAGAATGCGTAACAACTTTTCTAACATTTAAAAATAGGACATACAATTGCCCACAAGTACAGCAGGCAACAAAATACTCAAACTAAAACAAAGATTTTAAGAACTTTTAGACAAAACAGGAAGACATACAAACACAGAAACCACACATGAGAAATATAAAAAAGTTTTTATTCCAATGCTACATAAAGATTATTCTGGCTTGTACAATTGGTGATATATCACAAATTTAACACATACACACACACACACATATATATATATATATATGCATTTTATTTTATTTTGAGTTTTAAAGTCATGTATTAAAATGCTTGAGGATGGTCAATACGACCGAAACATGTAGCATATATTGACGGAACTAATAAAGATTGTTGTGGTTGATGGAAAAACGTATGTCAATCTTAATGTAATGCACCACAACAGGATAAATTCCACAAAAACAAAAGTAACTCATTCAGAACATTGTTGAAAGATTAATATTTTACTTGACATTAAATTCTTATTCTTGGTATTATCATTACAGGTAGACAACATGGAAGAATTCCAAAGAAATTTAGATATACAAGACAAAAGGACAAAGCACAGATATGACCTTCATGTGCCAAGCACTAAACATTAAGTATCAAAACAGGACTTCTTATACAGGAATCAAGTGGGTCAATCACCTTCCACAGCCAATAAAAGTTTAAATCATGATATCAACATAATTAAGCCAATATGAATATCTATAATCTGACTCCTAATCTGTACTAAAACTTAGCCGAAACAAAAATTTTAAATTGGCATAAATAAATGCAAAAGAAAATAGCAATATTTCCACAAAAAACATATGCTTTTCCTGTACCACAGTAAAGAGGCACTTATCATACTTTAATCTTGTATCTGTTAGTTATTTTGTGCTCACTTTTGTATTTGAAAATGTATTGTATTCTTATCATAGCACATTCTACATCCTTGGCTCAAGACTTATGAAGGATCCATTGAAAGAAAGAAATTTGTTCTAACCTCATCTAAACAGAAACAAGGAGGGGGGGACCAACATATACTGTATAAAAATAGCCAGAATTTGGGGTGAAATTCACAGCTGTCAAACTCTGTGCAAATAATTCACAGACTCGTATGACAGTAGTGTCTTGCCATCATGGGTACTGAAACTGTTTATCTGTCTTATACACATGCTAAAATTTACATGTTATAAATTCATAGTTCCACCTTACCTCCAACAACTTCCAAAGAAAAGTAGATTGCTGAGGTGAATAATTTCTTATCTGCACAATGAACATATTCTGCATGTTTAATATGTACTTCACACACTCATACTTCCTTAAGAAGTCCTAACCTGCACTGCTGCTGGCCACACTAATTCAACATTTGTATCAATGTCAACTACAGATACCCCACTTATATCTTTTCCATTTCTTATACAAAGCTTAAGAGCCACAGCACACACAAAGTTCAAATGGACGTTTATGAAGAGAACTGGGAAGTAATACCAATAATATAAATACATTATCATGAGATGCTAATCGTATATCATCCAGCGAAAAAAAAAAACCTTAAAATAAAATTTATTTTAACACGTTACTCATACCTGTCACTTGAACGTGCGTCGGACTCCACATACTCTCAGGCGCAAATTTTGTAACAAGTAGTGAACAGTAAACCGATATTAAGAATTACGTGTACAGCGTTTAGGTCACTAGCTCTTCGCTTGCATGACAATTTTACCACTGACCTCAAATATATCTCCCACTCCTCCGTGCAGGTCATATTATTACAACCAACGGGTTGTGTTGGGAGACGCATCAACTTCCTGTATGACGTACACGCATACCTTGCTAATTCTGAGTCTACTAAAGTAACGGAAACAAACACATCACCGACCAGACACTACTCTTGGATCCTCGGCAATATGGCGGCCGGCCGTAGCAAGTCATCCATGCCAAAGATTAATCCGTGCATTCAGTCGTCGGCAAATTGCCCAGGATTCTGTAGTGGAGCCAGAAAGTCAAATAAAAACTCACCAGAGCGACGGCTGTGCGCTGATCGGTCAAGCAGGGAAAAAACCACCCTATAATCTTACAATATGATAGCTACGCCCCTGGGTCACAGAACAGTTTGGATTTAGGAAACAAATAGCTAGTTAAAATGCTGCCATTAAGCTAAAAGATAGTATATTTAAGTCTATTAACCAAAAATAGTGTGGTGAAGGAAATTTCTGCGATTTGGCCAAGGCTTTCGATTCATTGAAAATTACATCAGTGTCAAATTTCGAACATAGGTATATTTAAAGCAGAATGAAATACCAGAGATACAGACAAAAATAAACAAGTGTAAGTTGGAGTACAATTACATATTTCATTACTTTAAGTAGCTCCCAGTCCTAATTGTTCGTGCAAGGACGTCATAATCACTTTGAATTGTGGAAAAGTCATTTTAAATACCCCAGGGGGTGGCGGAAGGGGCATTAATCAAATAGTCAATTCTAACAACGTAAATATTTTTGAAGGCGATATTTTTTAACGTAACTTCACTATGTATGCCAAAATACAGTTACGAAGTAAAAGTCTGTAAATAAATTTAGGATTAATAATTATGTTTTATAGTGTATATGGCATGTTCTGCAACCTTGACTTAGAACTGTGAAGGATCTATTTGATCGAGATCCCATCTTTTTTAAAAGAAAGCTCAAAACTGTGACAATAACAATCTTTAATCTTAATTCACCGTGCATTTTTATTATTTAAATAAACACTAACAAAATGCACAACTTTCAGGGCGCAAACAGCTCCCTATATCATGTTACTATCCAACGCGTTTCGGCTCTTTGCGAGCCATCATCGGGGATCCTTTACTAATATAAAAGTGCTTCACAAATGCAGCATCTGTTTGATGATTGTAAAATATGCACTATCTGGAGCTTGAGTTAAAAAACACATACGTCATAACCAAGGTTAAAAATGATTTGTTAAAATAACTTATTAAAACACTGTTCACTATGTTTATTGTGTAAAGGATGTTCGCGCTTTCTCGGGGTTTTTCATAAGATTGTGCACTACACTGTACTGTTTGCGATGGATTTTTGTAGACACTCGCGTTGTACGTAGTGTTGTTGTTGTTTTCTTCTCGTTGCGGTGCGGTTCTCTTGAAGGTGTAGTATATGTAATTATAAAATTTGATGTGAAGAAGACGTGGTTCAGGTGCAAGTATATTGTGGGGGTTGCGTCTAGAAGTGTGTCCGGTGAGGGTGAACTGTGTTGTAACACAGTTCACCCTCACCGGACACACTTCTAGACGCAACCCCCACAATATACTTGCACCTGAACCACGTCTTCTTCACATCAAATTTTATAATTACATATACTACACCTTCAAGAGAACCGCACCGCAACGAGAAGAAAACAACAACAACACTACGTACAACGCGAGTGTCTACAAAAATCCATCGCAAACAGTACAGTGTAGTGCACAATCTTATGAAAAACCCCGAGAAAGCGCGAACATCCTTTACACAATAAACATAGTGAACAGTGTTTTAATAAGTTATTTTAACAAATCATTTTTAACCTTGGTTATGACGTATGTGTTTTTTAACTCAAGCTCCAGATAGTGCATATTTTACAATCATCAAACAGATGCTGCATTTGTGAAGCACTTTTATATTAGTAAAGGATCCCCGATGATGGCTCGCAAAGAGCCGAAACGCGTTGGATAGTAACATGATATAGGGAGCTGTTTGCGCCCTGAAAGTTGTGCATTTTGTTGGTGTTTATTTAAATAAATGTGACAATAACATTTAGGCGGACGGAGGTGGGGGGAGAAGACAATATGTTTGACCCTTCACGCAATAGAAAAGCAGAAACAATTATTAATACTATGACGTAACTCATACGAAAATTAATATATATTATAAAAATTGAATAAATGATTATTATTTTTATTATTATACACGCACTCGGTTCACGTACTGATTTTCTTTACATATCCGTTCCTTATCCTTCACAGTTTCATTGTTGGATATTTTCATCTGTACAGGAACCGCTATTTCTAGAAGCATGGACGATAACCACAACTCTGGTCATGGGTATGCCGTAACTACTATCTTGCGTTTCATATCTTGACGTGTTCTTGTAGATTTATTAAGCACAGACACCAACCACTATTACGCACGTCACTTTCGTATTTTTGTTAGCGGTAGTTAAACTTACAACATATTTGTTTGCCGTGAAACAATGAACGATTTACATGGGGAAACACGCGCTGCATATACAGTTGTTCACACAGCTGTTACATGGGTTTGTATAAGGGTTAGATTTTGGTGTCAGCACTAGTGCAGTTACATCCTGGCAATCCATGAACGTCCGCCATACTGCATCGGAAGTATTGCTTTTGCATGTTGGGTAGGTTCTTTCTTCATTTACACTTCCTAATGGCTTAGTCATTAAATTTGAGACCAATAAAATCTTAAATAGGATTTTGCTCATTGACGCTGTGAAGGTTGGAGGACCAAAAGCCTTATACCACCTGATTTCAGCAGAGAAATGGGCTTTATTTAACACTTCACTCAGATAAAGGAACTCAAAGAGAACAGCCTTTTTCACTACTGTCCCTGTGTGTGTTTAAGTCCCCTAGTTGTCAACACGTTTAATCCTCCATGTAATGGCTTCCAGATATCATAGATTGTCTTCTTAAAAGTTGTTCTGATAATATTTACACTAAAAGGTTAAGATACCACAACGGAATAGGCAAGTCAGTTTGGAAAAATGACACTGCAGGGTCATATGCGACCTGAACACAAAATTCACACACAAGGGCTTATCAAAAGAAACTGCTAACATGGCCTCAGCAACAGCTCAGTGAGTACTGCACCTACACAAATCAAAAAGATTGTAACATAACTGCATATTTGGTAAAGTAACAGCTTCCGCAATAAATGAGAAGTGTTACGCAGTGGAGAAAGGTCAATATCATGGGAAGTAAATGTGGTTATTCACGCCATGAAGCAATCATATGTAACTATTGATCTGTTTTGCTACCGCCGTGGATCAACACATCTGGCGGATCAACCAGTATAAATACTCAAAGTCTCTGAACAACATAAAGATTTATTTATAACAATCAGCAAAGCTCAAGTTCGTACTTACAGTCTTTGTAGCACACAACATACAGAATAATTTACATGAACCCAACTCAATGCCTAATTATACAAGTAGCTATTTAAAATTTTTGGGTTGTTGCCCGGTGTCAATTTTTGGTGTGTGACCAACGTTTCAGGATCACTTGTTTGTCCCATCTTCAGGGTCTTAGGTAAAATGGTAAAAATGATCAAGGTACGAGTAGTACACATAGACAAGGAGGTACACGATTATCAGCTCAACCTAGGAAGTGGACCTATGTATCTACAAATCATCACACGAGAAAGAGTGTAGGTGATCCTCAAAAATCGGATATAACGTCAAACAACCGCTTTGAAGTGTTATCTAACCTTAATGGAAGTACAGATTATAACCATATAGAAATAGGAAGTTCTATCCTACTACTTCATCAAGGTTCAATAGTATATACATTAAAGCATCAAAGGCAAAACATAACCGTAAGGAAGTACCTTCTAATAAGCATAGATGTGATGTTCGGTGATCGAATGCTGGTCCAGTTGGAGTCGTAACAGCATGGGATAGTGTTGGAAACTATGGAAGCCACTAATATAAATGAATGTCATAGTGATGTAGTTCCAGTCAAGAGGAGTGTTTATGTGAATGGTGTTAATGTTCAATATATTCAGTCTAAGAACAAAAGTGGATGTCAGAAACACCAAATATTGATTCTAGGAGATAGTCATACTAGAGGTTGTGCCAGTAAAGAAAAAGATTATTTGGGTAAAAACTTTGAAGTGATCGGTTTTGTGAAGCCAGGGCCTGACAACGGTACATTAACATCTTCTGTAAAGGGTACTTCTGAAAAGTTGACAAAAATGATGTAATAGTTTTTTGGGGTGGTACTAATGATATTAGTAAAAATAATACCAAAGAAGGGTTGCAACAATTACGTATTAAATTTTGTAATGAATAAGAAGCATACACATCTTATCTTAATTAGTGCTCTGCAGAGGCACGATACTGTGGAATGGTCATGCGTAAATGAGGAGGTAATAATTTTTAATAGAAAATTAAGGAAACTTACGAAAAGTCAGAAACATGTTTCAATAGTACGTGCAGATTGTAATAGGGAGTTTTTCACCAATCATGGCCTTCATATGAATGCATGGACGTAATTTGAAAAGTACAATTCTGTGACCCCCTGATAATGGTTTTTTGAAAACCGAAACATATGTAGGGGCCTTTTAGATGATTTTAAAGAAACCTTATATTGGTTTTTTTTTTAAATTTGCATTTAGTTGGTAGTGAGACATTGGTTAGTGATAATGCATGGTGAACCCAGAATAAAATTTACAAACATTAATTTAAACTAATTTTGCAAAGAAAACTTATTTTATATATTTTATTTTATTACCACTAATATTAATGAATATTATTATTGTTTTAATATGACAAATGCTTTCTAGGCATATATATGTTTTATACTGTTTATTATATGTATATGGAGACTAGTTCCACATCTGTCAGGTCTTTTTTACCTACAAGAATCCATGGAATGTAAAATGAATGAATAAATGTTTTGGCCAACCTGGCTGTCTTTGAGGTAAAAAACAATATATATAAAATAGTTGGAAGAATATTCTATAACACTAAATCCCTCAACTTTAAAACCACCAATCTACTCTACAAAATGTTCAAAAAGCAAAATTGTAGACCATAATCAAGTACTTTACACAAAATAACCTTAAACTGGTAAAAGACAGAACTTCAAAACAGCTGGAATATGTAGCAATTCAAAATTCATTTCAATAACATAAACTCTTATATCCTTAATGTAAAACTGATATGTCATTTCTTCTTATAAAACTTTTATGTTGCTAATATTCTCACAAGTATTTTGTACATATTGTATATTATCTGAAGATGGCCACGTCAGCCAAAACATGTCATAATGAATACTAAATTCTGAAAATAATAAAAACTTGTGACTGGCAGGTTATTTCAACATAGTTTTTACACTGTCATAAACTTACACACCACACTCCTAAACCCTGCAAAAGTAGATACACAATCACATTGCTGTGAACACGTTCCACAACACTCGTCCACAAGGCAAATTCATCAAGCAAACTAACATGTAAATTAGACAAAGTTTGAGTCACTGATTCCGATCTGTATTTAGTTTTTCTACAGCACGTATATTTTTGAGATGAGGAGGGGGGTATGGCTATTTTCATATGAAAATTGGATTGAAAACTTTAATTTATTTACATAATATAATCATGTTAATTATGTTTATTCTTCTCAAAATATTCATGAAAAATATAATTAACATTTTTATAAACAGATCTGAATGCATCACAGGTTGTGATGCTTATTAGGAAAGACCATCTTGCACTGTCCTTGTTTTCTCAGGAACATTCCAGAACGTGCTACTGATGACTCATCTTGTTAAATAAATGCAGGTGTCATGATGGTGCTGCTTCTTATAAATCAGTGAGCATTCTTGACCAGTCTGCAGGTCCTTATTTAATTTTAAAGCACTGGCAAATTCTCATCATTTTTTATAATTGATCGTAGATTAGGCAGAAAATGCTTGCGGATTTACTAGAAAATGCTCGCTGATTTATTACAAAATGCTAAGCATTTAATTAGGAAAAGCTCGCTATTAAAGAGAAATGCTCATTCTTTATTAGAAATGCTACACTAACCAACATACAGTTATGATTGGTGCTGCTCTTAAACACTTCAATAAATCTTGTTCTATGCATGGCAAGATTATACCTACTGCTTTTGGTTAATGTATCTAGGCTTGCTAAATGTAACTAAATCTCATTTCCATGCTTGATTTTCTTTATTTTACGAAGTATAATGTTAGCCTATTGTTTCAGGTTAAATAAGAAAAAAAACATCATGCCTCAAAATTGTATGCAGTCTCTGAATTTTTTCATCTTTTGATCTCTTCTCCCGCTGACGCTCCTCGAGCTCCAGCTCCCTGTCCATTATTGCCATTTTTACCCTGCAAGCATTGGGAAAATGAGAAACACATGCAACATTTCTGGATGGAAAAGAAAGCTATAACTAGACGTATATTACACAATAATATAAAATTGTATCTTTGTCTACTTTAAGTCATTCACCCTGATTCAGACACGTCACGCTGGCTGTCTGGTTGCCTTGACAATTCTGTGATGATGATGTGGTGTGGAGTGTCAAGAGTTAAATTTCTTAAACAATCACATGCAACTGAATCAAATAAAAGCAAAAATTGTTAACACATGTGTCACAAGTCAAGATCCTCATGTGCATTTCTCATTGCATCAGCTATCAACATGAGAAACATATTAAAGCATTTATGGTGTTATGGTTTCATTAGCTAATGTAATCCCATGTATTAATGTGTCCACATTTCCTACACCTTCGTGAATTGCATGTGTTACTTATCCAACAGAGCTTGGCATATGAATTAGAGTGACTGTCGCTGATCCAACCACCTGACAACTTTTCATTCAGAGGTAAATGAACAAGGGTTCAAAGGGCTGGTGTGGAGACAGGGTTTCAACATACTGTTGGAAAAATTCAACTTCATCTTCCTGTTTTGAAAAGCAAATTTTCTGAACATACCAAGGTCATTCATTGGTGGGCCAAAGCAGTATATTCATCTTGATATATATCTCATAAAGAAGGTGTTCATGTGGAATTCGTTTACTAACACTAATTCATTCTAAGTGTCTGTGTCATAAGTTTCATTTGTGTACTCTCTGGTCATTGAGGTGGTTAAGACAATACAATTCCCTGACACCATGAATATAATTTGTGAACACACACCTGCTTAACCACCTCCCTACCCACTCATTCAAAGCAATATACAGTGAAATCCCAACACAGCACCCATGTATGTTAACACAATTTCCATATATTACAACATTTTGATTCATCACCACCCTTGATATGCCACTACAACTGGCAACCAAACAGTGGTGCCACATCAGGGTTTGAATGCAGGCCCATATCCCAAAGCAGCATGCAAATTAAAGTTTTGTCTCAAGCAAGTAACTTACATATTTATATGCGTGTCCTCCAAGCTCTTCACAGTTTCTTGAAGGCAACGGATCTTCTCTTCTGCATCTCGTCTGTCTTGGTGGTATTCCCTTCTCTGAAATTATGGCAGTCACAGGTCAGAAAATAATATTAATCAAAATATACATGCATCAAGTCAATGACACAGATCTTACTACACAGCCTCCAGCAAGGTTGTGTGTTTCTGTTTAACTGATTCATTTCTGTGATCTTCCTTAATTAATTTAATGAAGCTTGGAAAATCACATACATTACACAGCGTAGCGGTACAAAAGACATAATAGGAAGACACGGACAGAAACAGAGATGCCTCACTTTCAAGCAATATTTTATCATTTTCCTGGTCGCAAAGAAACACCTCAAAGTAACTTCCCTCCAGTTGCACTTACATCTGAGAAAGGAATCAGGGACTTTATCAAAGTCCAGTACAGCTACAAGAAGTTCATCATTAGCTGTAACAAATTACTGCTGGAATGGTTATGAACATGGTCAGCTGTGACATCATACCAAGCATAGCGACTGGTCTACTGGCCGCACAGCCAGCAAATCATTCCATTTATGGGAGGGGAAACAGATTTTCTCTTCTTCAAAGCATCCAGACTGGCTCTGGGGCCCACCCACTGTTTTGTTCAATGGGTAAAAGGGGGTATTTGCACAGGAGGTAAAGTGGCTGGGGAATGAAGCAGACCATTTGCCCCCATCCAATGTCAAGCTTAAGAATAAGTTAAGAGAAATCTCCACTCTAGCAAATCCCTTCCTGGCGTGCATGAAAAAATCTTTCACTCTAATGTATGTGTCATCAATTAAGTGGGGCTGCGCAGAAATCAGTAATTTAATTAGCTTGACACCAGAGGTTCTAAGCTATAAGACAACATGCACCAATACTACACCAATTTAAAGTAAAGAAACTACACACAATTCCATTTGATGCTCTATAAACTGAACTTCAAAGAAAATTGAAGAATTACATGACAATCAATCAATCAATCAATCAATCATTCTTTCATCAGTTAACTAATTCCATTTCAGAGAGACTGTTATCAGCAAGCTATGGCCATTCAACCCATTCAGAACCCACAATGATGGAATATTGCTCTCAAATCTTACAATAACTACTGCAGATCCATGAACAAATGGACTAATAGAGGGAGCGGATGCTCCGATGATACCGATTGTCCAGTACTTCCGAATTATGTATATACCGTATATTCTCGAATCTAATGCGCACCCTTTTTACAGTTTTAGAGGGCTAAAAAATCAGATGCGTATTAGATTCGCGTGCGGATTAGATTCGCGGTCTCGAGCTGGATTTTGGAAAAATGACTGAGCTGCTGTACGTGCCGTAAGAACAATACAATACAATACTCTATTATTTTATTATTTATTATTATAATTTATTATTCATCAGACTCACCGTCATCACTCATAACTCTCCACCCAGTCACTATCATCTTTATCTTCAACATCGTCCTCCCATACAATGTCATCTCTGCCGTGTGTCCGCCATAGTCGAACGTTGCTTTCATTAACTCCAAAAATTGCAGCGGCTTTGCGGTTTCCATTCTCCTCTGCGCACCGAATAACTTCACGTTTGAACTTCGCCGTATATGAGAGTCGTTTAGATTTCAGGTGTCCCTCTTCCATAATTACGGTACACGACAAATTGGAACAAGCACCTCCCACGTTTCAACAACTAAAGCTCAGCTGGCTTCAGGCGAGATTGCGCACGTCTGTTGAGAAAGGCCCTGCCTCTATCGGTATGACTCATCGGCCACAGGCGTAGCGTCGGATTTTAACGCATTGGTAACATCCAATATTATTCAATCAGTCGCCTCGTGGGCAAGGGGTGGTTGAAGGAAAGGTGCGGATTAGAATCGCGAACTAACTTTTTTTCGTTTAAGAAGTCGCAAAAAACTGGGTGCGTATTAGATTCGGATGCGCATTAGATTCGAGAATATACGGTAAATAGCCTAAAAATGCCAAAACAGTAATACAGTACTGTATATATAACACTAATGCATACACATATTACTGTACACAGCTGTCCTGTTAGCACTGTCAGTTTGTCTGGAAGCCATTGTTAATTGAAATTTAATGAATTACAGATAAATGTAATAAATCCATGATCCAGCTTATGAAAAGAGCAATGCACTACTACCACCACGCGAGTGTCAGCAAACACTGAGCGTGCGTCTGTGTCTGCCACGTAGCGGCCACTTCGCTAATTAACAGTCAAGACTGCTAATTTCACATATTCCCATTTCAGATGAACATTTTGGAACCAACAGATTTCGTCCATTACTTCTGAAATCCGTACATACGAGGTCCATTAACTCGAGGGTCTACAGTATACAAATTTTGAAGAACTTACTAAAAGTTAAAAAGAACATCATTCCATTTAAGACGCTTTATCCACTTTAACTCTCTAACAGAACACATTTCTCAGTCCTTCAAACACAAATATCCCTGTCACTGTGCCATACCTTTTCCTGTAGCTTTGACAGTTCATACTGGAGTGTGCAGATTTCTCTGTCTTTTGATACACTCTCCTGTTGACTGTCCTGGAGCTGCAGCTCTCTGTCCACTGCCATGTTTACCCTGTAAGCATTGTGAAAATGAGAAACACGTTCAACATTTCTGGATAGATTCACAGTAACATGTGATATCGGACTATATTGTACAGTAACATGTGATACTTTGCTCTGTAGTAGGACTTACATTCTTGAAAGTCTCTCATCCAGGTCCTTCATAAGCTGCACGTTACACGTACAGTCATGTTCTTTCTGAAATGTTAACAGACACATCTATGTCAGAAAAGAAATTCTCAATCAAAATCTACATGTAAAAAGTCTAGGATAATGGCTTTTATCACACAGCATCCAGCAAGTTTGTCTACTTCTGTTTACCAAATGCTATTTTTGATCTGCCATAATCAATTACATGCTTTGGAATTGCTGACATTTATGGCATATCATGAAAAGAAGAGACTAAACATGAGGAAGATGTGTAAAGAAGCATCCTGGCAACAATTTAGGGAAATAGTCCATTATTCTGTGATTTCAGGCTTCCACCATGGCATAAATGAGATCTTCGCTGTACTCGGATGTTAGGCAGTGTAGATTGGTAGTTAGTTGCCAACGTTTCGCGACAATCTATCAGTCCCATCTTCTTTTGCACTGCTTGACCCTTGAAGATAGGACTAATATGTTGTCTCGAAATGTCGATAACTAACTACCAATCTACACTGTGTAACATCCCAGATGAGCAAATATCTCAGCCTATTATTCTCCTGGAATCACAGAGGAATATCACAAAATACCTTTCATGTAGCTGGACTTGCATCCAAGAATGAAACTCGGGACTTCTTGAATATGAAGCCCACTGCAAGACACCAGATGTTCATTCTGAAGGTTATAATGAATTACCACAGGAATTGTTATAGATGATGGGGAGATGGGACATTACCGTCAGTAGACCAAATGGTCTACTGGCCACACAGCTAAGAAATCACGGTTTGATTTCTGACAGAAGCAACAGACTTTTCTCATCTCCAAGTATCAAGAGCAGCTCCAGGGACCACTCCCCAGCCTGCCTTCATGGTATGTGCAGGGAAAAACTTACATTCTAATTTAGGAATGATAAATCAGGTGGGACAGTGCAGGAATGAGTTACATAATTATCCCACCAGGGACCCTAATGGATGAGCCCCAGGCCATAAACACCAAGATAAAATGCACTAAGTCATCATTAATTTCAAATACAAACACTGCATACATTGACACCAATTAACATTCTATAATCTGCAGCTCAGAGTCAGTAAATAACAACAGAGTCAGTCAATCAATCCACGCTTCATTATTTAAGTCGTTAAGCAATTTAGTTGCAGACAGCCTTTCATATTCAGGCTAAAGACATTCAACTCACCGACGAATTCACTCAGTTTTAGAGGGCTGTCATGATGGTACATTATGGACATTCTCAAACTTACGCAATTTTTAAAAATGCAAAAAATACAGTGAAATGGTAACTTCTTAAAAGGTATGCCAAATTTTGCTTTGTAAAAATAAACGTGCAATGAGACAAAGATGGCGGAAGAATACCCCTGGACAATAACACAGGTGGCCAGCTGGTCACGCTGCAGCTGATCTGGTTCAGTGTGTTGGAGATGGGATTTCAACTGGACTCCCTTGTATATACATACATAGATGACACTATGTATACTCAAATTTGACTTGTGCAAAATATGATTTGTACCAGACCTTCCAGAAAGTAACTACTGTGTAAGTCAGGTAATATCTGTACAGTGACATCTTAGAAGAATTGCAAAGAATTTTGCAGAACTTACTGAAAGAATATCACGCCCTTGAAACCTCTGTATGTTTTCACTCCCTACCAGAAAAGCCCAATCAGTAATCTGCACTGACTAGCTACATGGTGGATAACTGGTTTAACTCTTTACATACACACAAATTTATCTATGTGCCACTGCATCCACAATAAGCTTTGGAAATCACCTAGTGTTCTACCCAATGAGCACATAGTTCTCTTTCACCGGGGATACAGCAGCATGGCGTTACTCCATTTGCCACACATTTTCATGGTGTTGCTTACTTAAAGAACTATACTTAGCTTTCAATCTGACTGCAGTACCACAACATTTGAACAAGTCTCGCTGTTATTATTGACATATAGTTTATACTGCTTAAAAATAATGAACAGTCACCTGGCATCAAGGGATGGGAGATGGTGAGACATGTTTCTGTGGTTTATCTTCTCGGATACCAAACAAATGTGGAACTGAAGGGCCAGTAATTTTAAAGAAATACAGGCATTATTTCCCTAGTCATAGAGCAACCTGTGAGTGAAGTTGACCTCTCCCCTCCAACCAGTGCTGGGGTTGTTAAGTACCTGAAGCTATTCCTACACTGCCATATATTTTTGTGGTGCAGTGCTTATTAAGCTTGAATTTATTTCTACATTCTACTTATAGCTATGAATAAAAAGATGCCGTTTGCACATCCCACGTGACTTATTTTTTAAATTAGAAATGGCTGTACCAGAAGTCAGATGGCTAGTTGCTTGATACTAATTGTGAAGGCCAGGGTTCAATTCCAGGGCTGACAGTCAGACAAGTCTCTATTGTTCCCCTCCTGTCAATTATTATTACACAAATGCCCTGTTTTCATAATTCACCTAGCATCCATGCTATACAGTCCAGATACTGTCAGCACAGCTAATTAAACATATAAGCAACACACTCATGGCATATGTGTTGCACACAGCAGTACATGTTTTTAAATTTCTTTTATGGTGCTATGACACATGGATTAAAACAATTTGTCTAAACTTTTACCATCATCCCCATTTTACAACTGTCTTTTTCATTTTAATGTAGGATTTGAACCTGCTAATTGGGATACAGCAGCTCCCCAAAACAGACATTTTTAGCCCACCATTAACACAGCTGGCAGCCATATTAACAATTTCATGTTTTTTCTCTTGTTTTCATGGTTTAAGGGGAGCTCTACCTATGTACCTGATAGAGTATATTTCCATTCATCATACAAAATACGTGCCACTTTCCGAAATGCAAGTCAGTAGTTAAAACTAATGAGCACATTTTTTCTTGTGTAGGACAGAATCAAACTTTCTCAGATGAGCAAAGTCAAGCAACAACACAACTACAAAATGCAGGTACAAAAACAGAAAAAAAGGAAGATTATAACAGACTATCTGATGTCAAATCTTTTTTTTTAAGGTTAACCAGATTCTGTTTAGGTACTACAGACAACACCACATTACTTTTCAGTCCATATCCTCAGAAAACAAAACTTTTTCTGTAAAAACCAAGTTCCACTGTATGCATGCTTTACTGTATGGCAACTCAATGCTAGCTGTGTTGATGTGTAACAACAGTTAATCTTCACATGGTTCGTGCAGTTAATAGTCGAGGCGAGTGCACATCTTCACAATCCTCATAAGTTACCCCCAAGGAAGAGACTGTGGCTATTTATTTTGCGTATTTTTCCAGTAATCATTACAAGTAAGGCCTACACATTCAGGATTAAGCAAGATGAAATAACTGAAACATGGACTGCGTTGCATTCATCTAGTTCAGGAAATGGACCATGAGGGGGGTTTTGTGAAAATACTAACAAACTTAGCATTCCACAAGAGGCACAAAGCTTCCTGACTCACTGAGCAATTGCCTACATCACAAGTAATTGTTCTGTGAAGTACGCCTACTTTCTGTTGAGTTTTGTCCACTACCTATGTGAGGATATGTCTTGAATTCTATGCAGTGAAACTAAGAGAATGTCTATTGACCTCTTGTGCAAGAAGTGCCACTGCACGTTCCCTGCACGTCTGGTGCTTGACAGATGGCAGCACACAACCTAGAACGCAGAAAAGTTAAAATTGTACTAATTATTATACAAGAAATTCATTTTCATTCTTCTAATAATGAAATGTTGAAGGCTAAGATGGTCTGGGAGTGTGGCTTGAAGGGGGAGACAAGGAATGCACACAAAAACCACTTCCAAAAACACCCACTTCAAAGAATGAAATGTCCTTCCCATATCTGATTTATCTTAAAGGAAAACAAAATTCCCTCATACATATTTTAAGCATTTTGCTGTAATATGAGCAATTTATAAATCTTTCCCAGGGAACACCACTGAGAAGAAAGATGTTGATTTTAACCCTTCTCTCCAATCTGTGTTTACAACCCCAAAACCATGAAGAATAGACTAATGCCTAAATTTTAAACATATACAAATTTTTCTCTAATTTATTATTTGGAGATACAAATTTATGGCTCATTATACATGTATATTGAGTTTCAGATCCGATTTCCTGTGAACCTGTCATTTTGAGTGTGACTGAATGACACTCTGTAATTATTACACACTGTGTCCCTCTTACCAAAAGGATGAAAACCTTGGGTATGAACATGCGTCCAGAAATGCTTCCTTGCTGAGCTATCAGAACACTGTGGAAGCATTACTCATCATGGTGGAACATTTGGTGATGTGATTCTTCATCAAAAACGTTTGTTTACACTAAAACATCTACTTCATACCGGTTCACATCACACAAAATACGTATCACAAGGCAGTTTGCAGGCTTCACATGCTTGTGTTTCATAGAAAATGTTTGAAGAACACACCTATGCTATGGATGCAGGCCTCAATGTGTCCTCGTATCGGCTCCCTGATACGCCCAAAACATCCTCTGTGCATTGCAAACTGCATCATGGCATACAACAATGCAATCACTGCATTCACGGAGACTCTCCACACTTAACACTGAAGATGCATATACCAGAGATTTTACATATCCCCACAAACAAAAATCCAGTGGATTTGGTCACAGCAGCCTAGAGACCACTCCATCTGTCCACCTCTACCTACCCAACACACGTTCACAGTGTAATATACTAAGTGTTGAGGCATGGTATGTATTAAGGGTACTGGATTATTTGTGTGTGTATATCATAAACTCGATTATGTAAGCAAACCCTGAATTACGTCATGAAACACCAGAAACCGAAGGTTCAATAGTGCCAAACATGATAAACCTCGCATGCTCACAACCCATCCCCATAAGACCCATAATAATGCTGTCCTTGCATCTCCTTTTCAGCCATCCATCCAGTCACTTTCCAACTGTTTTTCCCACCAATATTTCGTATGCACTGAACCCACTTGTGGCTTCTATATTTAACCATCCCACATATACTTGTTGAACTGTATCACTAAGTTCCATGTTAAGTACACTTATTCTCTTTCCATTTCAAACATTTTTACCAAACCCATTATTTCCAAATTATTCAAACACATATTCTGATAAATTAAGATACTATATTTACACACACAAACAAACTGAACACTGTATAACTACATACACATACACACATAGCCTACAAGTCTTGATGTTTCACGCTTTATAAATCACACACAATAAAACCACATATGACGTACACCTGATTCTTTTTTCATTTCAAACTTTATATTGATCCCTTTGTCTTCCATTATTCCAACGGATGTTTTCCTGACAAATTACAATACCATGTTTCCACAACCACACACAAAACTGAAAAACGCATTTTACAGCTACATGCACATACATACATAGTTTACATCCCGTCCTGCTCCACGTTTTATAAATCACACAAGATAACACAATAGACTACGAAACATAGCAGATGAATTTCGTTTACTGTGGCTGTCAGTACGACTGATGGGAAACATAAATTTGGATGATGGTGAATGAAGTCCTTTTAATTACTTCCTTCCATGTAACACTAAGATTTAAAAAAAGATTCAGTAATATAGATTAGTGCACTTACCTGTAGCAATCCACTGCATTGCATGTCTGACGCTACAATACCTCGTATTATTCATAACAGATGTCGCACGAAGTAGGTACACGTCGCCAAGCCACGTGATCTTCTGGACCAATCACAAAAAAAGCGCCAACCTTTCATTGTGACCCCTGATTGTAATGGATCGTGTCTCCAATAGATTGGTGCAAGAATAATTTAAATTGGTTATTTATTCTCTTTCGTCTGTGGAACGGTAAGATTTTAATTTATGAAAGCTTAGCATAATCCTACATGATGGGCCGTGTAATTTTGAGATGTACTGTATCGCGTTGTATTCTGTTTCTTTCAGTAAAATGCGTACCTGGAAGAAGTGCCACGCACTTGGGTGCGATTCGACACACAAAGATGGAATGCAATTCTTCAGATTTCCAAGGAATCCAATACGGTATGTCACATGCAATATCGTAACTTAAGCAGATCTCATCTACGTATGTGTAATAAAGGAAATATGAATTGTAGTACTGTGGACTGTGAGTCTGTGCTCGGTTACACGGCGTACAGTAAAGAAGACCAGTCACATGTAGTAAATTATTTTGTTTCGCATTAAAATATCCATACATGGCTAGAAACTTCATGCAAGTATATGTTGAAGCATGAGAGCAATCAGTATCATTTATTAAGATATGCAAAAATTATTCTCACTGTGCATTCATAATAATAATTTTTAAGTCATTAATACTACGAGAATACAATGTAAATGTATCCCATTTGCATGAAATTCTGAACCCAAACTTCCTGACTAAAAATATTAAAAATGCAAACATTTGTAATATAATGTACTTTTCTTTTTGTCTGTCCAGTGCCAAAGTATGGGCAGAGAAAGTCGGCCAGCTGTGCGGTACTGACTGCAAAAATGCTGTGCAAATATTATTTGTGCAGCAAACATTTAGCAGAGATCGATTTCTGCACTTCTGAAAGGGTACGCCTGAACCAAGTGGCAGTTCCACATGGCTCAGATTCCTTTTCACATTCAGTCCCACAACCTTTGGAGTCTGCCTATTATATCACTTCTCTGAATTCCATGTCATACCACCCACCAGAACCTACGGCAAGGCGTCTGTGTCCTCCACTAAAACACCTGTGCCCACAGATTATCTAGTATCTGTGCCTGTCTATGCAGGCCGTCCTTCAACTTCTCGTCAAATCCCTGGGTTCCATACACCACCACCAGGAGTGAGAACTTTTGCAGTGGAAGAAACCTTTGAAAGAAATCTATGGTGTCTGTGATGATACATGGACTCATCTGCGCATGTCCGGTACCCCCCACCCCTAGTTAAACATACAACTCGAGCCTTACAATCATTCTCTCTCTCTTGAGTGTTCCGCTGCCCATGCCGGATGGATTGGACAGCCACAAATCACAGATTAAAATTTTACAGATTGGCAACACCGCGGAAACGTAAAAGTACAGCGCCGTATGCGGCAACTACGTGCGTTACATATAGCCGGCGTGCCTCACTGGCTGAGAGTAAAGCATGCTCCTGGTGGTAACTTATGGAACTATGTAGATGACACCGGTAAAGCAACCTCTTGCCATATCATACGTGCCAACCCTCCTTATCATCGCTCATATGGCACTAAAGAATTGCGAAGTTCGAAATTATTACAAACCAAGTAAGTACACTTACTAGGTAACATTATTTTCCATTATACTTTCTCCGAAATATTTCTCCTCCGATTAAAATATAACGTACAATAATACAGTATATTTATTGCCTAATACGTTGGTTTGTAATAGTGATGCAGTGCACGGAATTTGACATGTCACAAAATTCCTCACATTTACGCACCCATTTTTGAAGACAAAAACAGACATCACTCGTTGCAAGCAAACGCTCCAAGTGTAGTGGAGACGGAAGACTTCACACTATGGGAATCGAGCAGGCACAGACAGGTCCGTACCCGTTCCGTCACGTCGACCATTCTCGCTCGGCAACGGAGACGTTCCTGTCAGTGGAACAACCCCCTTTAACCACATGAGAGAATAGTGTGAATCGGCCCTTATTCTACTGTAAGCAGGAGGCCCATCCTGTTACAACATTGTATTTTATTGTTCATAAAACATTCTCTTGTGAAATATAAAGTATATAAGTTACTAGTAACGTATATTATTTGGGTCTGCTGCATAATGTTGGGCCACAGGTGCACTTGTACTAAGAAGTGGATAAGTGATGTCAGTGCCTGCCTCACATGTCCATGGTCTTCCTTGTTTTACTATGATCTGTGTATGTAACAGATCTATACATAAGTATTATGCACAGGGCCACAACACAGACATCAAGATACAGGGGTCACTTTGGTTTTGTGGGATCATACAGTTCTGTGTGATGGTAAGTTCTCTTTTATCGTGGAAGTTTGCATTTTATTCTTACACATTTATTTATGTAAATAAATGTTGTGTTGTTTCCTGAAGTGCGCAGTGTTTGAAGGCAGAGTCGGGTGTTACTTGACTGCATGCCATCCACATAGACTGCGACATGTAATTCTTAGCGTTCTGTAGGCACCCAACATGGTATATTACAGAAAGAAAAATAAACTTATGAATTTCCATAACTTGGTACATACTCACATGGAACCAAATCTTGATGTTGTACAGAACTCATCAAGTTCTTCACTACAAATGACATTGGTGCCATCAGATATTAAGTTATGAGTTCTAAAAGGGTATTCAGTGTCTAATGAATTTCGAAATTACTGAATCGGATAAAATTACCAGATTAAAAATGCATTAAACAAAGTATTAATATCTGATCAGAAATCCATTACGTATATTAAGAGTGACATTATTCTGGGGACATGATATAAAAATGTCTTCTCTTACACTGCTGAAGCATGGGCTGACGATCAATTCACGTCTCCTGCTGCTACAAGTTCGCTGTATCACAAGTCACGTGGTACAACAATGGCTCTTCAAAGTGGGTATGAAGAACATGTGTCAGTTACTGAACTGCCGGACAAAGTAGCTTTCTTTGATTTTCTTTGGCTTTCTTTTTTGTCCATCTATTCTTGCAAATCTTGAATAAGGGTGGGGGTATTTTTTGTGTTAAAGGAATTAGGTAATGATGCATATCATTCTAGAATGTATGTTAAGAATTTGGATATATGGTAACCTGGTGCTTTCCTCCAACTGATAACTGGCCTTATAGGTTGTATCATTTTATGTATTTTTATTAATACTTTGAAGGTAGGTGGTGAGGGGTTAGGATAAATATTATTTTCCATTTTCCTGAAACGAATATTTCATTCCTGTTTAAAGTATGTCATATATACAGGGTCATCGAAATAGAATTCCGGGATTATAAAAACGCGTCACTCAAAAACTGTTGAACATATCGAAATTATTCAAGTGTTAAAATGCTAAGGAATGTCTGAAGTTTTTGTCTTACCTTAGTATGTTTCGATATGTGCTCCATTTGTCGTTCGGCAGACATAAAGACGATATTCGATCTCGTGCCAAGCCCGCTGAATTATGTCTGGAGTTACCGTTGCGATGGCTGTTGCGATCCTATCCCGTAAGTGCTGGAGATCCCCAATCTTTTCACCATATACACAGTTCTTGACGTATCCCCCCCCCCCCCAAAAAAAAAAAAAAAAAAAAAAGAAGAGAGAGAGAGAGAGAGAGAGAAGTTCCAGCGGGGTAAGATCTGGGCTTCTGGGAGGCCAGGGAATTGGTCCGCCCCTCCCAATCAGCTGGAACTTCTCTTTCAAGGCTCCGCGCACAGGCGGGCTCTCCACGTCTTCAATTTGTGGGAAAACAAAGTTGAAGCAACTCCAGGTAGATGTCTCCAGTAATGGTGCTCTCCGTAAAAAAGAAAGGGCCTACAAGACGATCACAGAGCAGCCCACACCAAACATTCACTTTCGCAGAACCACGAACGTACTCGTGAATTTCATTGGGTTGCTCTGATCCCCAAATTCGGCAATTATGTCGGTTAACGCACCCATTCGCATGACTGACACTGGAAGACCGCTGGCCATGCGCTGCGCATCTCAAGGTCGCTCGCTACCCCCACCCATTAACTCAGCGTGTCCAAAACTTACTTACGTTCTTTTGTCTCATTTTAACACTTGAACCATTTCGATATGTTTAACAGTTTTTGAGTGATAGGTTTTTATAATCCCGGCATTCTTTTTCGATGACCCTCTAATTGAACTTTACGTTACTTGTACCGTACATATTAAATTATATATATGTTATGCAGACAAATGTACACTGTTTTATGTTATTTAACACAATTTTTATTAAATGTTGCCCAACATGTTTCTAGCCTATATACGGCTCATATTCAGGGGCGCTTTCGTTGAAATTACAACAGCTATATTATTGGTATATATATTGAACATTGTTAGTAGGATCGGTGCTAACCTCTTTTAACTCGTTTTGTTGAAAGAAATGAACAAATGCTCGTGTGGCGAACTTTGATACGAGCATCATCAAGCAGGAGATAAGACATATCACGTCAACAGTGGGAAATTTTGGTCTATCTTGAAACTGCAATGTACAATAATTCAGCTTGACAAAAGAATGATACAACACTACATATACATTTATAGCTAGAAATTTAAGTGGCATTGCTTCTTCACTGACTCAAATGTTACGTTATTCATTTCAATACACTGCTCTCAACAACTGTGTGTGTGTAAATTACTTTTATGTGTACAAATGTTTTGCAGTATTCATGAAATAATATGAAATATATTGATACTGATGAAATAACGGCTTGTCATTTCTTCCTCGAAGACTAAATACAGTCGACCCCCGTTATAACGACATCGGTTTATGCAACACCTCGTCTATATAGTCAGACATTCTGTGGTAGCAATTAAATCTCACTGTTAACCATGACATTATACTCCTCGGTTGTAAACACTCGTTTATAACGACAAAAATATTCAGTCCCTTTCGTGACGTTATAACAGAGTTCTACCGCACTTTACCAGAACCTGCAATATGAACTGATAGCATTAGTGTCGTAACTCCTAGGACTATGTTTCAAATAAGAAACACTGAAACATTCAAAATAATTTATTTTGCCCATTTTCACAGTACAATAATATATCGATTATTTGAGGCAATGCTTCATACAGTAAGTAACAAAATATGTACCCCACAAAAGAAATTTGTTACAAGTATGGCTGATGCCAAACCCAGAAATTCATGTAGCAGTCTGTACATATTTTCATTAGTGAAGTACAATGCAAATAACCAAGAAAAATTTCAAGGATGCATGTGTAGACAACAGTAATACAAGGTACAAATGTAGACAGCAGTAATACAAGGTACAAATGAAGACAGCAGTAATACAAGGTACAAATGAAGACACTCCCCGACTTACGCAACAGTTACGTTCCGGAAGCTGCGTCACAAGGCAAATTTTGTGCAAATCGGAATTAATCACACACATGGTCAACTAAATACGTATATACAAAAGAGTCCCGTTGAAATCCAAATCAAACACACTGGAACCTAATCGGCCACAGCATGACTTGTCCTTCGCCAGTGTCATCGCCCAGCAGTACTCTTCTGCCACCTTTGTCTCATTGGGCTTTCAGTCCCGCAATTAAGAACATGGCGCGTCAAATGTTTATTTTTTAGTTTTTTTTCCTAATTGCGTAAGTCTAAAAAACTTGAAACTAAGTCGGGAAGTGTCTGTACTATAGGATCCAAGCAGAGGTTTACTGATATTAATGTATCGGCCTACCACAGTGGACTGTCTGTACTGTGTTCATACACATGTTGCCAACCTTTCATGCTTTCAGAAAAATGCACACATTATCAAAATGTTCGACAGTTGAGCATGCACACTCAAATGTCTGATAAGGGAAAAGGCTCAATTTAAAATAGCCTTAAGAAGATATACAAATACACACTCCTTTAACAATGTTGACATATTTATAATGTTACATGACTCATTAACTTTATTACAAATATATACAATGGTTTTACTGTACGCAGAGGCGTAGCTAGGTGTTCTGGTGCACGGGGCAAGTAAACACAATGACCGCCCCCTAAGAGAAATTAGCAAACTTTAGAACCACCTCAATTATATAATGAATTTCCTTTTATTAGGCTCAGTAACTTTAACATTTGTTGGGGGAAAAAAATCAATATTTTTTATTTATAAACATTAATTTTGCAATCCTTCGGACTCTGCCATCTGGGGTAACGGCACCACCATCCCCCCAGCTACGCCCCTGACTGTACGTCAAACATAATTATTACAGTATTTTTTATTCTATTGGTTCAACATCTTTTGTATTTTTATGACTTGTCACACTGACTACAGTTTGGGTCCACGTACGTATGAGTACATTTGCAGTGGCTATTATGAATTGTACTTGCTTCTGTGCTTTGTGTATTCTGAATAAAACACATCCTACGGTCACAATTATAACTTTCGAAAGTTTCATATCTAAACACAAATAATCTGTGATCAAAACATATTTCTCACAGAAGACTTTCCACTCTAAGCTGTACTTAAGAATTATGAGTATTAAACTTTTTCTGTATCATATGGTTCACATAGTCCAGTAAATTTCAGTAAGTGGAGTGTGGATGGATGCAAATGAAATCTCTGTACTTACAATGTCTTTAGAAGAGTTCTGCAATTCTGAGCATCTTCCTCCACCTGATGGATGCACGTGAAATGAAGCTGGTGAAGCCAGTTCACAAGCACACACTTTTATACAGCAGAGAGAGAAGGTCTTCTGCAATGCCAAGATTTCGTTGTATTCATTGGTTTGACACTAGTGAAGCTAGGAGGCAGAATAATGAAGCTTATGTTGTGCATTCCCTGTGGTTATAACAATTCTATGTCGTACTTGCCAGCAACCTACACTTTTCAACACCGAGGATCCACAATTGTGGGGTAACCTGTGAACCTCACCGTTATCTGGCTCCATGAAAACCGACAAAACATTTTTGTGAGTATAAAATAGCAAGAGTGAAAGTGAAATATTTCCTATGCACGACATGAAGGCGTTTGCCATTGTGGAGGTGTATGTCCACTTATTGTTAAGCGTGGCACTGGAAGGGAGCATATGGTCTGCTTCATGCACCAGCTGCTTTACCTCCAGTGCTAGTGCCCCCTTTCACCCATTGAAAAACGGCTAGGTGGGTCCCAGAGCCAGTCTGGGTGCTTTGGAGACAAGAAAATCTGTTTCCCTTCCCATAAATTGAATGATTCGCTCGCTGTGCGGCCAGTAAACCAGTCGCGATGCTCAGTACGATGTCACAGCTGCCCACGTGCCATAACCATTACAGCAGTATATTGTTATAAATGAATGATAAAATTCTTTTAGCTGCTCTGGATTTTCAAGAAGTCCCTGATTCCCTTCTGAGATGTAAGTCCAACTAGAGGGAAGTTGCTGTGTGGGTTTTCTCTCTGCCAAGGAAAATGATAAAAATATTGCCTAGAAGAGGGGCATGGCTGATTCTGTCAGTGTCTTCCTAATTTGTCTTTTGCATGATTCACAGCGTAAAGTATGTGATTCCAAAGCACCGTTAAATGAATTCAGGGAGTTCAAAGAATATTATCTGTTAAACAGAAGAACACAATGTTGCTGGAGGTTGTGTGGTAAAATCTGTCATTGACTTGATACATGTAGCTTTTGATTAATATTGTTTTTGACATGTGACTATCACAACTTCAGAGAAGTGAATATAAAGAGCGGCATAAAAATGCAGAAGACAGGATTCATCTGGAAGACTCGATTGAAGAGCTTGGAAGGCTCTTATATAAATACGCAAGTTAGTTGCGTGCGAAGGGACGTATATATATATATATATATTATATATATATATATGTGTGTGTGTGTGTGTGTTACTTTAGAATATGGGCCTGCAGTCAAACCCTGATATGGCACCACTGTTTGTTCACCAGATTGTGGCGGCATATCAAGGGTGGTGGTATATCAAAACGCTGTAATACATGGAAATTGTTTTAACATTCCGGATCGTAGAGTGTTTTCGTAGGTGTTCAATACATTCCGTGAACGAGCACGTCAACATATGGAGGAACAGGAAAACATTCTTGAATTGGTACAGCGTAGCCCTACTACTAGCACGCGAAGACTCTCTACACGTCTCGGCGTTTCACGAACGCGTGTATGGCGAACATTGCATGAAGACGTCATCACCCACAGCGTGAGCAAAATCTACACCCACTCTCAATTCAGTATAAATTTAACCTAACCGTTAACTAGGCCTTAATCTCTGAATTAAACTAACATAACGACGAAATATTCCGAATCAATACCACCAACATCCGCTACTAGACGTCTGGACGTCTAATAGCCTCCAGAGAGAGAGAGAGAGAGACAGAACAGAGACCGAAGACCACCACCAGCGCGACCACAGACACTGGAAATTCTTATGACCACGCCGGCAGTTTGTATTGCAACATCGGCCCTTTTCACGGCCACATAGTCCACTTTTATGGCCAAAACGGCCCTTTTCAGGGCCACACCGGCCAATTGTATTGCCACATCCACAGTATCTAAGGAAGTTAGTGAGTTAGTAAGTTAGTTACTAGGTAAGTAAGTAAATCAGTAAGTTAGTAAGTCAGTAGATAAAGTAGTAAGTTTGTAAGTCAGTAGCTAAAGTAGTAAGTTAGTATGTTAGTTAATGAGTTAGTAAGTTACTAAGTTAGTAAGTAATTTAATAAGTTAGTAGATAATTAAGTTAGTAACTTAGTAAGTAAGTAAGTAAGTTAACATCATAGCATATTCTGTATTAATTACGTACAGTATTATATTTACGTTATTTTATTTTAACTACATTTCTATTATTCAGTCAGCCAGAAAACATTCCTGTAATAATTCTGTGTTCCACCACTATATTACTTTAGCTCGAAAACACGAATTCCAGATAGCATCACATCCCTATCTGAACTAGAGTCTCGGATGTGGATATGACATCCTGTGCATGACGTCCAAAACTCCCAAAACTCGGAATTTCACATGAAGCAGCAGCATTATTTGCTCAACAATCAATCAAACTTCCAAATCTTGCTATCATATCATTACTTGAAAAACACTATGGTGAATTAACAGCCCAACAACTAATCGAAACATGTGCAACAATAGACACAGTAACACAAACACCAAATCAAAATGGCCTAGTTGAGACTCTTCAGCTTGTTAAAAGTATATTGGCTGTTCAAATAAAGAAATCACACAGCAGCACAGGCATTAGGATTGAACAAGACAATGATTATTTAACTTGCATTGAACTTTTTGCGACAGCCATTGACACTCAGCCTACACAGTCTGAATTCACTCAACTGGACTCCAAAATTGCATGGGATGAAATCGTGTGCGATGCATTGAGCCTTGATATCACAACAAATTCTCAGGCAAAAACCTATATTATGTTAGCCCAGAAATATGGACTTGAAGCAACACATGAACTAAGCAAAATTAAATTAACTTCACCAGAACTCTTTAGAGAATTAAACCGAGTTCTCCCAAAAGGAAAAAATGACATCAGCTTTATATACAGATGGGTTAACTTTCTCAATAATCATGAGTGAAAATGATATATCGGGGTGTTATGGTGGACTATTGTTTCTGCTTGCATTTTCACTTTCCAGAACATCAAACTTCCGTTCGCAAAGTTGGAACCGCAGATTCACTGACATTCAGAGACAACTATTAACAGGAAATTCACTACTAAACTCACTTTCTGAAACATCTGCTCGTGAGTTGAGTACCTTGATTGATGCAAAAATTAAAGATGGATTGAATCCTGAGATTTTGGCAAGAGAAATCTTAATGATTGTAAATCAGTCCTTCACTCATATTCCACAATTAGTTGCAGTTTCAAGTCAAACTGAATTCAAAGGATTAGCACCAATACAGTTAACTGGAAGAGCAATATCCAAACGTTCAGAAATTCCTTGGGAAGCATTGCTTGAAAAATTCCCCATTTTGTCTGAGGAATTAACGCTTGCAAACAGATATGTGACTGAAATTGGTAATGATGTGTTTGCAGGTATTAAGTTTGGTGGCATTGCTCAAACAGGTCCTGTGCCTCACCGTGGCGAGGGGGTGTAACAGTGAATGGTGCCTGCTTCTATGTGGAGCTGCTGCAAATACATTGCAATTGTTTGTAGCAAGACTGGATAATTGTAAGCTGACGTTTCGAATGTATATTACTGGATTTTGAAATGACCTGTCAATTTCCTGTCATATTCCACATATTTTCTGGACACCTCTTTGTTAAAACATGTTATTACCCGCCATATTTATGTAGAAACTTGTGTTACAACTTCATACTAATTGGTCACCAAATCAACTAATAATTTCAGTGTAACTGATCATAATCTGGTATCGGTTTGTACTGTATCTGAAACAAAAAACTGTCACTGCATACAGCAGCAATATTAACTGGCATCCTTCACTGGCCAAAGTAGGACATGACCAAAGCTCGAAATGTCTGATATCCGAATAGAATCCACACAAACAACCACTCACTTGCGACTTCCGTTAGGCGCCAGTACGTAAATATCCTATAAGACAATATTAATATAATTAAAGTTAAAGTTCACCGTAAAACAGACCATGGCGGCCCAGAGGGGGAGTAGAGGTATAGCTCTACTCCTTCTTTAACCTCGACGCAAGATGTGGGTACGTGGTCAACGCCACGCCCCGGTCGCTTTACCCCGGTAATGACCCGGTACCCGTTATACAGGAGGCTGTGTCGGCCTCAGGGCCAATCTCGACGGGTGCAGAAGAGAAGATCCGTCACCTTAAAGAAACTGTGAGGGAGCTTGAGGACTCAAATATAAATATGTACGTTACTTGCTTGAGACAAAACTTTAATTTGCATGCTGCTTTGGAACATGGGCCTGATATGGCACCACTGTTTGTTCACCAGTTTGTGGCGGCATATCAAGGGTGATGGTATATCAAAATGCTCTAATATATGGAAATTGTGTTAACATTTCGGATCGTAGAGTGTTTTCGAAGGTGTTCAATACATTCCGTGAACGAGCACGTCAACAACATGTGGAGGAACAGGAAAACATTCTTGAAATGGTACAGCGTAGCCCTACTACTAGCACGCGAAGACTTTCTACACGTCTCGGCGTTTCACGACCGCGTATGCCGAACATTGCATGAAGACGTCATCACCCACAGCGTGTGCAAAATCTACACCCAGGGGACAGTGCCGTGCGTCTAGAATTTTGTCATTGCTTACATACTAATCGCCAATTGCTTCCATTAATGCTATTCACTGATGAAGCTACTTTCATCCGAAACGGAGTCAACAACACACGTAAAGCGCATCGATGTGTTGTATACCTGTATGCATGAACCCGGAGCAGACCGCTGGCACAGTGTTTATTAATTGTAATAATTTGTTTTGTCTTATCTTTACTGTGAGCTGTGTTGGTTTCTCTAATCTGACATTGCCTAGTCCACAGAACAGAGTACGCATGGTAATTAGACCTTGTACGAGGGCATACTTCGGTCTGACCGATCCGACCAGCAGCGAGAATGAGAGACTGCCCAGGATTCTGGTGTATGACTCTGCTCTGCGGCATGCATGGCTGGAGTGCGGGAGCGCCTCGCTGTAGACTTTGACGAATAAAGACCCGAGTTACATGAACTGCTGCGTTTGATCACAGAAACACGCCGAGGGCCAGATTGGTCTCAGGCAGCATAAGTAACAGGCAGATAGGAAAAGGAGCTACGCTTAGTCACTTGGATATATTTAATGATATGTTTAGTTGTTCCGTGGCTCTCGGTATATCTCTCTCCGAGTAGCCAGCTTCGGTTTCTCCTGTCAGTATCATTCAACCAATCCTCCACACTTATTTACCAGTCACAGGCTCCATTTCATAGTATTACTTGGCAGCGTCGTTAAATGTAAGACTTAAAACTATCAATTCTGCTGCTATAATTTACAGTTTTTGCTAAGTTATATGCGGGCTAAATAGTGAACCTCTAAGCTTATTACATTTCAATATTTTCGTTCCATCTACGCCTTGGTATTTCAAGTTTTCTCTTTCGGCCGGGTATTCCCACCAAAAATCGTCTCTGCATTTTTTCTCCACACCATCCCCCCCCCTCATGCGTGCTATATATCTAGCCCACCACATTATTCTGAGGTTGCGTTGTAGGATGGATATGTTCAGACTTGATTTTCTTTTTTTGGTAGGGCGAGGGATTGATTTTTGTAGGACGATGATGAACATGTTCAGATTTGTTTCTAGCAGGATAGGATAGGATGTTGTTCTCTCTTAGGTTCGAGCGTTTTGTGTACATATGAAGGGGCGATTTAAGACAGATTACTTTGCTGTTACGGGAGACGACCAAGGCGAGTGGAAGCGTGTTTTACTGTGCGTGATAGTATATTTTGTTGAAAACAGAACCAGTACCTGAAATAAATGAGAACAGTGTGCGTGTAACTAACTGCAAGTAGTTGCGAGTATTGTGCGCAACTAACTACCAGTAATTCCAAGTAAGTGAAGAATCATAGGACTTGTTATATTTTATGGCTAATAAAATATAACTTATGGACAGGCAGATAGCCTCTACTTCTTCTGAAGTTACTTCGGTAATAGAGGAACGAACTGGGTTGGAGGCTATCTCGCGTGTCATAAGTAATGAGGTGTGTGAAAGTGCAGAGGAACTACCATTCTCTATTTTGGTTGACACTGAGAAGTGTTTTGAGAAATTTAATGCCACCGGGCGTCGCCAGATAATAAAATTTAAGTGCCCGGGTAAAAACCAAGACCCATATACGTATCTGGATGAATGTACAAGTAAATTAACGAAGTACGTTGTAAATGCAATTCCTGGCAGGGATTTTGTGGGGACGAAAATAAGAAATAGCGATAAAGTAGTTTCCATAAGTTTTCGGCGATGTGATCAGTTTACATATCATTTAGTTTGGGAGGCTATTGGGAAAGTAGTTCAGAGCAATGCAGTGTTTGGATTGACCGACAGACGGGAGGTGTATTTTGACCATGTGAGAATGCCCTTAGGTGAGGGGAGAGTGAAGACGAAGGGGCGTTCTCTGGATATAATGGATGCCGTGAAGAGAAGTATAGTGGTTGTGAAGGGTACTTCCCTGTGTTTACCCCACGCACTCGTTATTGCCATGGCGCAGGCGAATGGTGACCCGGAGTACAAGGTCTATAGGAATGGTAACAGATTGGAGAAACCCGTTAAAGAACCGCTTAGGGCCTCAGGCGTGGATTTGTCTGACGGTGGAGGCATTGAGGAACTTAGGCAGTTTCAGGAGTTTCTTTCAGGCTTCAAAATTATACTTTACGACGGACTGAGTCCGGATAGTCATTTTTACTGGAAATTCCATTTCGGAGAAGAAATTGTACCTACTTTTTGACGAGGAAACGGGTCACTACAATGTTATCACAAACATCAAGGCCGCTATGGATAAGAAGTTCACATGCGACGCTTGTGATACCCTGTACGACAAGACACACAAGTGTAAGTATGCCTGTTCTCTGTGCACTGCCTTACCTCCCTGCAGTAAGGGCACTGAGAGGTATTGTGACACATGCAATCGGACTTTTGCGAGTGACACCTGTTTTCAGAATCACGTGACCCTGAAGGTACAGAATAAATTGGTCTACAAGTGGAAACGTGCATGTAGGAGTTGTTGTGCTATTGTATAAGGGAGCAAGACTCATGAATGTTTCAAACCGTTTTGCTCCGTGTGCAACAGACATCAACCTACAGGACATCTATGTTACATGAGCCCTCTGAAACAGGCCAAGTTATCAGATCGTTTCATGTTTGTCTTTCTTGACGTTGAAAGTACTCAGGATCTCGAAAGGGAGAATGGGTGCTTTGAACATGTGCCGAATCTGGTATGTTGCCATCAGACGTGTCCTAAGTGTGAGTCTGTTGCTGATATTAGTGTGGATTGTGTCCAGTGTGGGAAGAGAGAGCACGTGTTTTGGGGTCCTGATGTTATTGGAAAATTTGTCGATTATCTACGAATCGACAGGCCGTTTCTGGACAAAATATTTGTTATAGCACACAATTCTCGGGGTTATGATAACCAGTTCCTGCTGCGACGCTTTCTTGGATTGAAATGGACGCCGAAACTGATCATGGATGGGACTAAAATCCTATCCATGTCAGTAGAACATCTAGAATTTAGGGATTCCCTTAATTTCGTACCTATGGGGCTCAGGGCAATGTCAAAGGCTTTCGATCTGAGTTGTAAGAAGGGTTACTACCCTCATTTTTTCAATACCGATCAAAATTTAAATTATGTAGGTCCCGTTCACGAACCTAGGTATTATGGGGTTGGATTTCATGTCGACGGAAGAGAGGGTCCTATTTTTGGAATGGTATGAGACAGTGAAATTTAACATTTTTGATAACAAGCAGGAGTTGGTCTCATACTGCATAGATGACGTGAATGTTTTGCGTATGGCTTGCTGTTCGTTTAGGAGTTTGTTTTTTAAATTGGTTAAGATGGACCCATTCAGGCAAGCCATCACGATTTCCTCCATATGTAACAGGGTGTTTAGGACACTCTTCTTGAAAGCAGACACAGTAGGAATCATAACCCGAGCAAGTTACCGATTGGGGGATAAGCAGTCGATAGAGGGTTTGAAATGGTTAGCATTTATTGGTCGCGATAAGGAAATTGTTCACGCGGGTAACGGGCGGGAAGTACATTTGGGTGGGGTACCTAATCTAAAAGTCGACGGGTACTGCGCAGAATCCAATGAAGTTTTTGAGTACCTAGGATGCTTTTGGCAAGGCTGTCTCTGTCTTCCCAACAGACATAAACCTATCGGCAACACTCAGAACACGTTGCATACCAGATACGAGGAGACCATGGCCAGACTGAAGAGGATTGAAGATGCTGGGTATAGAGTCGTCTCGATTTGGGGCTGTGAATTCAGAAAAATCTTACATGACAATTTGGAATTAGAAAATGAGCTGAACTCACGCCCCTTACTTAGAAATTTACCCATGAAAGTACGTATTGCTCTGTACGGGGGAAGAACTGAGGCCACTAAGATGTGGTATAAAGTCAAGCAGGGCGAGGAAGAGATACGTTACGTAGACGTGATCAGTCTTTACCCGTACATTTGCAAGTATGGGAAATTTCCTGTAGGCCACCCGACAGTGTACGTGGGTGATGACTGTCCCGCCGACTGCTTGGCGAGGGAGGGGATAATGAAATGTAAGGTTCTTCCTCCCAGGAAGTTGTACCATCCTGTCCTTCCGTATAGGACCAATTCCAGACTGATGTTCTCTCTGTGTTCCGCCTGTGCTGACAAGACGCTGCAAGAGGACTGCCGACATTCAGATGACGATCGGTGTTTAGTCGGCACGTGGGTCGTCGATGAGGTACGGAAGGCAGTTGAGAAGGGGTATGTTGTGATTGATGTGTACGAGTTTTGGGAGTACGATGTGACCCAGCTGAGAGGAACGGAGGGCGGACTCTTCGCCGGATACGTGAACATGTTTCTGAAGTTGAAGCAGGAGGCGTCAGGTTATCCATCTGATGTGGTCAGCGAGGAGCAGAAGACGGAATACATTGAGAACTACCGGCGCTCAGAAGGAATTGATCTTGACAGGGCATCAATTTCGAAGAATGCAGGGCAGAGAACTTTGGCTAAACTTCAACTAAATTCAATGTGGGGTAAATGGGCGCAAAACGAAAACATGACCCAGACCGTACTTGTTTCTTCCACGGAACAGTTCTACGAGCTCATAACGAGTCCGGGTATTGAGGTGACTAACCTCATATTCCCGAACAATGAAGTGGTATGGGTCTCCTGGAAGTACGCAGAGGAGAACGTGACCCCAGGTAGAAATGTTAATGTGGCTATTGCAGCCTACGTAACAGCATTGGCTCGTCTAAAACTGTATAATTTCCTGGAAGAATTGGGCGAGTCTGTCCTCTATTGTGACACCGACTCTGTCATCTTCGTTCATAAAGTAGGTGAACAGCCCAAGGTCAAAACCGGGTTTTGTTTGGGGGATCTGACTGACGAACTGGAGGAGTATGGTCCTGGTTCGTACATTGAGGAATTTGTATCTGGTGGCCCAAAGAATTATGCATATTCAGTCCTCACACCTGGCCGTGACATACGATCGTACCAGTGTAAAGTAAAGGGCATTACCTTAAATTATGAAAATTGTGACTACAAGCAGTTAATAAAATAAGAACATCGTGCTTGTGACTACAAGAATTTCAAAAAGTTAAATAAGAACATCGTGCTATTGACTGCAAGCAGTTAATAAAATAACAACAACATCGTTCCACTGACTACAAGAATTTCAAAAAGTAAGTGAAAAATCATAGGAATTGCTATATTTAATGGCTGATAAATTGCTTATGGACAGGCAGATAGCCTCTACTTCTTCTGAAGTTACTTCGGTAATGGAAGAAACAACTGGGTCGGAGGCTATCTCGCGTGACATAAGTAATGCAGATAAACTACCTTTCTGTATTTTGGCTGATAGTGAGAATTGTTATGAGAAGTTTAATGCCACCGGGCGGCGTCTATTAATAAGGTTCAAGTGTCAGGGTGAAGACGAAGACCCTTATAGGTATATGGATAAATGTGTGGATGAATTGGTGAAGTTTGTTGTGAATGAAATTCCTGGGAGGGATCTTGTGGGTATGCGAATCAGAAATATTGAGAATGTGTGCGATAGAGTAGTTGGTATAAGTTTTCGGCCGTGTGATCAATTTAACTATCATTTAGTTTGGGAAGCTCTAGGTAAGGTAGTTCAGAGCAACGCCGTGTTTGGTTTGACAGACAGGTTGGAGGTCTGTTTTGACCACGTCAGGATGCCCTTCGGTAAGGGGAGGGTGGGGACGAAGGGGCGTTCTGTAGATGTAATGAGTGCTGTGAAGCGCAGTATAGTAGTGGTGCGGGGCACTTCGCAGTGCTTAGCGCACGCACTGGTCATTGCCATGGCACAGGCGAATGGTGACCCGGAGTACAAGGCCTATAGGAATGGTAACAGATTGGAGAGACCAGTAAAAGAACTGCTTAGGTCCTCAGGGGTGGATTTGTCTGAGGGTGGGGGGATTGAGGAACTTAGGCAGTTTCAGGAGTTTCTTTCAGGCTTCAAAATTATAGTTTACGATGGACTCAGTCCTGATAAGAGTCATTTTAACTGGAAATTCCGTTTCGGAGAAGAAATTGTACCTACTTTTTGACGAGGAAACGGGTCACTACAATGTCATCAGTAACATCAAGGCCGCTATGGGTAAGAAGTTCATTTGCGAGGCTTGTGATACAATGTACGACAAGACGCACAAGTGTAAGTATTCTTGTTCTCTGTGCACTGTCTCGCCTCCATGCAGTAAGGGCACTGAGAGGTATTGTGACGCATGCAATCGTACTTTTGAAAGTGACACCTGTTTTCAGAATCACGTGACCCTGAAGGTACAAAATAAATTGGTCTGCCAGTGGAAGCGTGCATGCAGGAGTTGTGCTATTGTGTCAGGGAGCAAGACTCATGAATGTTTCAAACCGTTTTGCTCCGTGTGCAATAGACATCAACCTACAGGACATCTATGTTACATGAGTCCTCTGAAACAGGCCAAGTTATCAGATCGTTTCATGTTTGTCTTTTTTGATGTTGAAAGCACTCAGGATCTCGAAAGGGAGAATGGGTGCTTTGAACATGTTCCGAATCTGGTATGTTGCCATCAGACGTGTCCTAAGTGTGAGTCTGTTGTTGATGTTAGTGTGGATTGTGTCCAGTGTGGGAAGAGAGAGCACGTGTTTTGGGGTCCTGATGTTATTGGAAAATTTGTCGATTATCTACGAATCGACAGGCCGTTTCTGGACAAGATATTTGTTATAGCTCACAATTCTCGGGGATATGATAACCAGTTCCTGCTGCGACGCTTTCTTGAATTGAAATGGAAGCCGAAACTGATCATGGATGGGACTAAAATCCTATCCATGTCAGTTGAGCATTTAGAATTTAGGGATTCCCTTAATTTCGTACCCATGGGGCTGAGGGCAATGTCAAGGGCTTTCGATCTTAGATGTAAGAAGGGTTACTACCCTCATTTTTTTAATACAGATCAAAATTTAAATTATGTAGGTCCCGTTCCCGAACCTAGGTATTATGGGGTGGATTTCAGGTCAGGGGAAGAGAGGGTCCAATTTTTGGAATGGTATGAGACAGTGAAATTTAACGTTTTTGATAACAAGCAGGAGTTGGTCTCATACTGCATCGATGACGTTAATGTTTTGCGTATGGCTTGCTGTTCGTTTAGGAGTTTGTTTTTGAAATTGGTTAAGATGGACCCGTTCAGGCAAGCCATCACGATATCCTCCATTTGTAACAGGGTTTTTAGGACACTCTTCTTGAAAGCAGACACAGTAGGAATCATAACCCGAGCAAGTTACCGATTGGGGGATAAGCAGTCGATAGAGGGTTTGAAATGGTTAGCATTTATTGGTCGCGATAAGGAAATTGTTCACGCGGGTAACGGGCGGGAAGTACGTTTGGGTGGGGTAACTAATCTAAAAGTCGACGGGTACTGCGCAGAATCCAATGAAGTTTTTGAGTACCTAGGATGCTTTTGGCAAGGCTGTCTCTGTCTTCCCAACAGACATAAACCTATCGGCAACACTCAGAACACGTTGCATACCAGATACGAGACCATGGCCAGACTGAAGAGGATTGAAGATGCTGGGTATAGAGTCGTCTCGATTTGGGGCTGTGAATTCAGAAAAATCTTACATGACAATTTGGAATTAGAAAATGAGCTGAACTCACGCCCCTTACTTAGAAATTTACCCATGAAAGTACGTATTGCTCTGTACGGGGGAAGAACTGAGGCCACTAAGATGTGGTATAAAGTCAAGCAGGGCGAGGAAGAGATACGTTACGTAGACGTGATCAGTCTTTACCCGTACATTTGCAAGTATGGGAAATTTCCTGTAGGCCACCCGACAGTGTACGTGGGTGATGACTGTCCCGCCGACTGCTTGGCGAGGGAGGGGATAATGAAATGTAAGGTTCTTCCTCCCAGGAAGTTGTACCATCCTGTCCTTCCGTATAGGACCAATTCCAGACTGATGTTCTCTCTGTGTTCCGCCTGTGCTGACAAGACGCTGCAAGAGGACTGCCGACATTCAGATGACGATCGGTGTTTAGTCGGCACGTGGGTCGTCGATGAGGTACGGAAGGCAGTTGAGAAGGGGTATGTTGTGATTGATGTGTACGAGTTTTGGGAGTACGATGTGACCCAGCTGAGAGGAACGGAGGGCGGACTCTTCGCCGGATACGTGAACATGTTTCTGAAGTTGAAGCAGGAGGCGTCAGGTTATCCATCTGATGTTGTCAGCGAGGAGCAGAAGACGGAATACATTGAGAACTACCGGCGCTCAGAAGGAATTGATCTTGACAGGGCATCAATTTCGAAGAATGCAGGGCAGAGAACTTTGGCTAAACTTCAACTAAATTCAATGTGGGGTAAATGGGCGCAAAACGAAAACATGACCCAGACCGTACTTGTTTCTTCCACGGAACAGTTCTACGAGCTCATAACGAGTCCGGGTATTGAGGTGACTAACCTCATATTCCCGAACAATGAAGTGGTATGGGTCTCCTGGAAGTACGCAGAGGAGAACGTGACCCCAGGTAGAAATGTTAATGTGGCTATTGCAGCCTACGTAACAGCATTGGCTCGTCTAAAACTGTATAATTTCCTGGAAGAATTGGGCGAGTCTGTCCTCTATTGTGACACCGACTCTGTTATCTTCGTTCATAAAGTAGGTGAACAGCCCAAGGTCAAAACCGGGTTTTGTTTGGGGGATCTGACTGACGAACTGGAGGAGTATGGTCCTGGTTCGTACATTGAGGAATTTGTATCTGGTGGCCCAAAGAATTATGCATATTCAGTCCTCACACCTGGCCGTGACATACGATCGTACCAGTGTAAAGTAAAGGGCATTACCTTAAATTATGAAAATTGTGACTACAAGCAGTTAATAAAATAAGAACATCGTGCTTGTGACTACAAGAATTTCAAAAAGTTAAATAAGAACATCGTGCTATTGACTGCAAGCATTTAATAAAATAACAACAACATCGTTCCACTGACTACAAGAATTTCAAAAAGTAAGTGAAAAATCATAGGAATTGCTATATTTAATGGCTGATAAATTGCTTATGGACAGGCAGATAGCCTCTACTTCTTCTGAAGTTACTTCGGTAATGGAAGAAACAACTGGGTCGGAGGCTATCTCGCGTGACATAAGTAATGCAGATAAACTACCTTTCTGTATTTTGGCTGATAGTGAGAATTGTTATGAGAAGTTTAATGCCACCGGGCGGCGTCTGTTAATAAGGTTCAAGTGTCAGGGTGAAGACGAAGACCCTTATAGGTATCTGGATAAATGTGTGGATGAATTGGTGAAGTTTGTTGTGAATGAAATTCCTGGGAGGGATCTTGTGGGTATGCGAATCAGAAATATTGAGAATGTGTGCGATAAAGTAGTTGGTATAAGTTTTCGGCCGTGTGATCAATTTAACTATCATTTAGTTTGGGAAGCTCTAGGTAAGGTAGTTCAGAGCAACGCCGTGTTTGGTTTGACAGACAGGTTGGAGGTCTGTTTTGACCACGTCAGGATGCCCTTCGGTAAGGGGAGGGTGGGGACGAAGGGGCGTTCTGTAGATGTAATGAGTGCTGTGAAGCGCAGTATAGTAGTGGTGCGGGGCACTTCGCAGTGCTTAGCGCACGCCCTGGTCATTGCCATGGCACAGGCGAATGGTGACCCGGAGTACAAGGCCTATAGGAATGGTAACAGATTGGAGAGACCAGTAAAAGAACTGCTTAGGTCCTCAGGGGTGGATTTGTCTGAGGGTGGGGGGATTGAGGAACTTAGGCAGTTTCAGGAGTTTCTTTCAGGCTTCAAAATTATAGTTTACGACGGACTCAGTCCTGATAGAGTCATTTTTACTGGAAATTCCATTTCGGAGAAGAAATTGTACCTACTTTTTGACGAGGAAACGGGTCACTACAATGTCATCAGTAACATCAAGGCCGCTATGGGTAAGAAGATCATTTGCGAGGCTTGTGATACAATGTACGACAAGACGCACAAGTGTAAGTATTCATGTTCTCTGTGCACTGTCTCGCCTCCATGCAGTAAGGGCACTGAGAGGTATTGTGACGCATGCAATCGTACTTTTGAAAGTGACACCTGTTTTCAGAATCACGTGACCCTGAAGGTACAAAATAAATTGGTCTGCCAGTGGAAGCGTGCATGTAGGAGTTGTTGTGCTATTGTGTCAGGGAGCAAGACTCATGAATGTTTCAAACCGTTTTGCTCCGTGTGCAATAGACATCAACCTACAGGACATCTATGTTACATGAGTCCTCTGAAACAGGCCAAGTTATCAGATCGTTTCATGTTTGTCTTTTTTGATGTTGAAAGCACTCAGGATCTCGAAAGGGAGAATGGGTGCTTTGAACATGTTCCGAATCTGGTATGTTGCCATCAGACGTGTCCTAAGTGTGAGTCTGTTGCTGATGTTAGTGTGGATTGTGTCCAGTGTGGGAAGAGAGAGCACGTGTTTTGGGGTCCTGATGTTATTGGAAAATTTGTCGATTATCTACGAATCGACAGGCCGTTTCTGGACAAGATATTTGTTATAGCTCACAATTCTCGGGGATATGATAACCAGTTCCTGCTGCGACGCTTTCTTGGATTGAAATGGACGCCGAAACTGATCATGGATGGGACTAAAATCCTATCCATGTCAGTTGAGCATTTAGAATTTAGGGATTCCCTTAATTTCGTACCCATGGGGCTGAGGGCAATGTCAAGGGCTTTCGATCTTAGATGTAAGAAGGGTTACTACCCTCATTTTTTTAATACAGATCAAAATTTAAATTATGTAGGTCCCGTTCCCGAACCTAGGTATTATGGGGTGGATTTCATGTCAGGGGAAGAGAGGGTCCAATTTTTGGAATGGTATGAGACAGTGAAATTTAACGTTTTTGATAACAAGCAAGAGTTGGTCTCATACTGCATCGATGACGTTAATGTTTTGCGTATGGCTTGCTGTTCGTTTAGGAGTTTGTTTTTGAAATTGGTTAAGATGGACCCGTTCAGGCAAGCCATCACGATATCCTCCATTTGTAACAGGGTTTTTAGGACACTCTTCTTGAAAGCAGACACAGTAGGAATCATACCCCGAGCCGGTTATCGATTGGGGGATAAGCAGTCGACGGAGGGTTTGAAGTGGTTAGCATTTATTGGTCGCGATAAGGAAATTGTTCACGCGGGTAACGGGCGGTAAGTACATCTGGGTGGAGTAACTAATCTAAAAGTCGACGGGTACTGCGCAGAATCCAATGAAGTTTCTGAGTACCTAGGATGCTTTTGGTATGGCTGTCTCTGTCTTCCCAACAGCCATAAACCTATCGGCAACACTCAGGACACGTTGCATACCAGATACGAGACCATGGCCAGACTGAAGAGGACTGAAGATGCTGGGTATAGAGTCGTCTTGATTTGGGGTTGTGAATCCAGAAAAATCTTACATGACAATTTGGAATTAGAAAAAAGAGCTGAACTCACACCCCTTACTTAGAAATTTACCCATGAAAGTACGTGATGCTCTGTACGGGGGAAGAACTGAGGCCACTAAGATGTGGTATAAAGTCAAGCAGGGCGAGGAAGAGATACGTTACGTAGACGTGATCAGTCTTTACCCGTACATTTGCAAGTATGGGAAATTTCCTGTAGGCCACCCGACAGTGTACGTGGGTGATGACTGTCCCGCCGACTGTTTGGCGAGGGAGGGGATAATAAAGTGTAAGGTTCTTCCTCCCAGGAAGTTGTATCATCCTGTCCTTCCGTATAGGACCAATTCCAGACTGATGTTCTCTCTGTGTTCCACTTGTGCTAACACAATGCTTCAAGACTGCAAACATTCTGACGACGATCGGTGCATAATCGGCATGTGGGTGGTCGACGAGGTGAGAAAGGCGATTGAGAAAGGCTATGTGTTGATGGTAGTATACGAGTTTTGGGAGTATGCTGTGACGCACATCAGATATAATGAGGGCGGACTCTTCGCTGGATACGTCAATATGTTCCTCAAGTTGAAGCAGGAAGCGCAAGCAGTGCCACCTTTTGTCATCATGAAAGGGGTTAGGAAGAGGGATGCCTACTCCAAAGGAATGCCTAATGGGTCAGTTGTGCACATGTCCGAAACCGGATATATGACGTCCAAAGTATTTTCTGCGTTCCTAGATCACATTTCTAAGCACAAACCGCAAGGAAGGATACTGCTGATAGTCGATGGCCATTCGTCACATTGCAACGACCCAGACGTGCTTGATAAAGCATCCCGGTTATGCGTTCAAAAGATGTGCCAACCCCCACATACCACCCATAAGTGTCAACCACTTGAAGTGTCCTATTTCAAAAGCCTTAAACATTTCTATAACGAAGCCTGCAGAAACTTAATTCGTCAGCACCCAGGAAGGAGCATCACAAAAGAAGACTTTGGTGAATTGTTGAAATTGGCGTGGGATAAGTCAGCAACTTCTGGTAATTTGTCAAACGGATTTCTTAAATGTGGTATCTATCCGTATAACCCTGACATGCTGGCAGAGAATGTCTTCGAGTATCAGCCTGCACCATCAGTGAATGGCGGTGATGGTGTTCGCCTGGCAAAATATACTACTGACTCTCGTACATCCACATCCACACCTACGTCCTTTGAGGAACTATCGCCTCTCCCAAAGATTACATTTCCAAGTGACCCCTCTATTCGAAAAGGAAGGAAGAAACAGGAGTCGGCAGTTGTAACGTCTGTAGACTTCCGGGAGAGACTAACGGAACGTAGACAGAAAAATGGAAATCAGAGCAGGTCAGTGCAAAACAACAAAACGACTGGCCGTCATTCAGAACGACGAAGAGGGATGGACGGACCCAGTTGCTCAACCAGTATCAAGTGACGAAAATTACTGCGGTGTGTGCAATGGTTATTTTTACGACGAAAAAGCTGGTGAACACTGGGTTCAGTGTGTTGGGAACTGTGGAAGATGGTTCCACGAAATTTGCGTGGAAAATGGGACAGATATGAGTTTCATCTGTGATCTTTGCTTGTAATTATAGCGTGCCCCTGATGTAAGGCACATGGCTAAGTATTTTATAAACTAAAGCCTCGTTAGTAAAGAACTTCCAACATGTTAACATCTCGCGCACAGGTGTCTAAATCTCCCTAAACGCAGGGAGAAGTCGACATTTTGCCTGCATTTGGTTTCTGATGGATAATTCTGTTTCCCGTGAAGTTACATGTTTCATTATTTGAATACAAATAAAAAGTACTTCCATGAAAATTATTTGAGAGTGTGTGTTTTGAATTATGGGAAATACGTGCCGAAATAACACCTTATTTCTTAACGTGTCGAGATGTCCCTAAATGACCTTATATTTAGAATTATCTAAAAAGTTGATCTATAACATAAATACCTACAAAACATAATACTTTCCTAATTCTATACCTCTAAATGTAAATGTTTTCGTATTTATAATAATAATGTTAATTCAGTATTTTACTTGTTTTTAAGCGTAATCTCATGAAAATGGCTGCAAAACAAAATGTGTCAATCGTCACAAAAAGAAGTGCAGAACTATTTTAGAAAGAGGACTCTTTCAAAAATACACTTCTTATTGAGTACATCTAAATCTGATGATGCTTGCATAGTTCGACAGCTAGAACGTTGATTCGTAGTTGTAAATGAAGTAATGGTTTTAGATTCCTTAAAGTATGAGAAATTTCTCTACGTATTAGGGGTGTTTTAGCTTTAGTATGCTCTGAGTCGAAATTCTAAAAATTATGTGAAGATGGATTTTTTTCAATGTAAGTTCATCGTTGTACAGCTAAAAACCTGCACTACTGATAAAGGATTAATCAACCGTGTCTAATAAAATCACAATTTAGATGTAGCGATTTGGTTCCATGTCTCTATATACCTTCATCTTATGCTGAAACTAAGTGCATGTTTCCTCAAACTCTTATCGTATTATTGTGTCTTCTTAGGTTTCTCTCAGAATTTTGAGTTTTTGTGTGGTTGTTTTTACTATGGTAAAGCTTTCAAAGACTAAAAAATAGACAGATGACCTTTAAAGTGAACATGCTGTGCTGTATCGCACTTCGCTCTATGTTAACTAAATTAAGAAAAATCGTTCATTCATGAAAGTAAAAATATGCTCGAGAATAAATTCAACGTCATGAAGGTCAAAACAACCCTCCACACGTCCTGTACAAGTATCGCTATGTATAAAATCTGTGATACATGCACTAAATACGAAAACCGAAGGAAAGTATTCGCTATAGCACACTCGCCTCCTCCCCTAATATAACTCTGCGTTTTTTCTATACCATAGAGGGTTAAACGGAAATAGTGTTTAAAGACAAAGTAGTAACTGTATTGTAATAATAATAGAATAGTTGGTCAGAACTGAATATAACGCACATTTCGATTTCCTTTCCGTACGTCACGTTAAATGTTCAAAATAAATTTTAGTACCTTTCTAACTATATACTTTTCGTTTCTTCAGGGAGAGTTATCTAACATGTATATGCTTATGTCTTTTGATAGATCGAAATCAGCTCCATTTCAAGGAAGTTACCTCTACCTGTGTTATCAGAATCGTAGACCTACAGTACAATACAAAATACCCTTATAATGAAAGCTGAGAGGATGTATAGATAGTAATGTGTATCCATACTGCTCCATGAGGAATACTTCAATCACGTCTGTTAGAGTATATTTACCTAGACAATATACTAATGTGTTTAGTGAGTGCAATATTAATGTTATTAATATCATGAAAATAAAATTACACCTATTGCACCCCGGTGTCTGTAAAAATCTGGTTCATACATATTGTCCTTAAAAGTTCCTAGTGTATGTGTCCGTGGCTATGATACCAAGTAGAGGAAATGGGACTTTGAATGTACATACCAAACGAAATGAGACTAAATGGTACTAAAAACATATAACAGGGTACTGTGTGTTAGAGCATTTGAGATCTTAATATTCTAATATACGATATATGTCTTTACGATTGTTATTGTCGATAAAATAAAAACGGTTTTAACATATCTGATGTTAGGTATGAGCTAGTGTTATTACCATGATTTGAAACAGAGATATCTAAAAAGTGTTTCTTTCAACACCAGATAGGACATAATCTCCTTAAATTAACTGAACCCTATTTCGTGTTATCAGCCCTCACAAATAATACTGGTTAAAGACAGGCATTTCAAGTTCTAAAATTCCTCACTTATAATAATATAATAATTGATCATTAGAGTGAAATATCAAGTACCGCGTATTGTACGTGAAAACATAAAACCTGAGCCTATCGCATTGATTCAATTACTAGTCCACATTCCAAAGTATCAAAATAACCCTCCTAACCTCTCCGCTAAAATCTGTCTACCTACTGGCGCCTCTTAGACCTACAAGTATCGAAGGGTCTAGGGTACTTGTTTGTCATATTAGTGAATTCTAAATTCAGAAATAACTTGTCGTTTACAACTGTATAACGGTATCAGTTCCGACCATTCCTGTGGACAGTACTTAAAATGTCAGTCTCACTGAGATATTCGGTGGTGATACATTTCTACTAGCTTCATCCTAAATCTTACCTCATTTCATAGACTGAGTAAGTAAGTTTTAAATTTAGTTGATACCTACGCATCATATTTAAATATCTATAAAGTAATTATTCACCGTATTTTCTACAAAAAAAAAAATAATAATTTTGAAATTCTATACCTCTATGTATAAATATGCTCATAAATGGGAAAGCTACAACTAGTATCAATACTTCTAGACCGATGGGGTATGTACTTGTTATATTAGAAAGTTGAGACATAAAAAATAACTTTGTTAATAAATAGTAGTATCAGATCGTACCGTTGGCACTAACAGTATTTAAAATTTAGGTCTCTCTGTAATGGTCTGTAATGCCGCATTGTATCTTATGTCATAGCGTTGGAAATTCTAAATCTTCATCATTTTGTTATGCAAGTAAGTTTTCAATTTAATTCCCCTGTTAAACAGTAAATGTATATCAATTTACGTCATGCCTGATCAATCTATAGTCAATCTTAAATCACCTTCATAATCTCTTTGTCAAATCTACCATCCCTCAAGTGTCTCTCAGATAAACAAGTTTCAATGGTTCTAGACCTAAAAGCTATGTAGTTGTTGTATTAAAAAGTTAAAAATCCGCAATAACTTTGTGAATAAATAGCTGTATCAGTTCGTACCGATGTTATCAGCAATATTTAATATTTCGGTCTTTCTGTGCCAGTCAGTAATACTGCATCGCATTTCAGTTTCACAGTGGTAACAGCTTGGAGTTTTCTCGTTTCATAAAAGACCGTAAGTTTTTAATTTAGTTCCTACCTGCATAGTACATTTAAAAATATCTATATCTACAATACATAATAAATTCAAAATTCTAAGACCCTAGATGTAAATGTTTTCAAATTTATAATAATGTTAATTTAGTATTTTACTTTGTTTTTCAGCGTTATCTCATGAGAATGGATAAGAAACGAAATGTGTCAATCGTCTCGTTGTTGGAATCACGACGAATTAATGCAACGCCATTCAGTTTAACGGTTGAGAAAAAGGGTTTTCAACTTCAATTGTGTTCAATCTTCGGACGCTAAACAAAAAACAACGCATAATAGCTGTGATGTATAGAAAAGAAACATTATCGAAAGATGAAAATCGTAAAAACTTTTATCGCCGTCTTCGGATGGCAATGATCTCGGGGTCATCTCGCTTCCTGCCGTACAATGTTGTTCCAACGCCATCCGAAGACGGTGCGCACACGACGTATGTGTGCATGGGTGTGCGCACATGGAATGTTAAAAAAATAATGGAGAAGTTTGTGTAATTGTGTTCGTAATATATAAGTTTATATGTTTTATATATATATATAATGAATTAACTCACAAGTAAAAGTAAGTTTTTCAACCTTTAATCTTTTGTTCTCTGTCCTATGTCTTGCTACCAGACCATACCACCTCATTGGTTCCGTAAATTCTAAATGTTAAAGTGATTATCTTTTGACTAAGTGGTATATATTTTTAGTTACAAATTCATAAAATAATCAGCCTAGTCTCAAAGCTGTAAGATGCGTATAGCAGATACGTTTTCTAGATAATTAAATAACAAAATTCAACATAGTAGCGCAATAATAATAATTACTACAGCCTGTGAGTGAAGATATATTTGTTATGGTCCTATAACTGTCACTGGCGTACTGATTCTAAAATGAACCAGTCATCTATTATATCTCATCGTTTATTATAGTCTGAATTACTCTTCATATGCAAGCACCAGGCCTGCAAATGTGTTAATGTAGATATTTACGTCACATGTACGTAGTGCTATAGGTCTTATGTTTAATAGTTAAAACAAAGCTTACAAAGGTTTAACACATCAATAATCATTTCTATGCTCAAACACATATTTTCTGAATAAGTGCGTACAAAGTACTTAGAGCTGTAGCTTTCGGTGTGCCAGGTCCCGACTTAATCGAGACCTTAAAATCGTTAGCGTAAGCAAAATCCTCAGTTCAGAATAAAGAGTCTGTTATCGAGTCCAGCAATGCGGTAAAACGCAGGAATGGCTAAACAGACCAAGGGACGTCGACTTGCGCTCCGCGCAAGTCTCCGCCCTTAGTTAGCACTTTGGTTGGTTGGTTAACTCTTGCGTGGTGTGTTGTCAGCTGCGCACAAGTCAAGAAGTGAAAAGTCTATCCGCTCTGTGGCTTAAACCAAACCTTTTAGTGATATATACGATACGGAAATGGGTTTCTGGAAGAAGATGGAGTTTTGGAGTAGACGCAACACATCTTCAAAGAACCAGAACTTAAGTACAAAGTATAGAAATATTAACTTTAAAATGGGGATATGTTACTGGCTGTGTGACAAGCCGCATATCGACACAGCAGTGTGGAACATCACTTGATCACAAGAAAGGTAGCTTGTACATTTATGAACATTTTAGGACGCCTGACTTATTGCTTCAACACTTTTGTGAATCATCAGAATTGACATTAAAATATTCTACGTTGTGTAACACACTGATTTTATGTGCTGTGTGTGTTTACAGCGCGGTACGAACTCTAAATTCAGACCTCAGTTTTACACAAATATCAATGAACTATCCCCTTCAATTGGTCAGATATATGCAATTAACATTATTAAACTCATTATATTTGAGGAGAAAAGTATTTATATTTCACGATGGCTTAATTAGGCGACTGCTTAAAACGTTTCTAAGCATGGTAAAAGTTTGAAGTTTTGTTTAGGGGCCGAATGACCAGACGGAATTCTGCTGCACACAGAATAATGTTACACGGTAGCAAGCAGTTTTCAATGCGGAGAAAATATGTGCCTTTAAGCGAATTGCGTCTGGGCCTGAGATATTTTTTCGGCTTTAAACTGGTAGAATGGATGTACTAATAGCTAACAATTCCGGACTTCGCTACAACATCGTGTCATTGAACGGAAAGGGACGCAAGTGGAGAATATGAAATGCAAATAGAAAGTCATAATTAGAATAATACATAACATCAATATTCAAACATTGCCACTGATAAAAGGCACAAACTTACACACGTGATCAATGTTACAGCACGCTGCGACCGTCTGCGACGAAACATGTACAGACAACTGACTGAGAGTCGATGTCAGCACTCAGGTTGACATGTACCTGAGACGAAGCCAGCACTCAGGTTGAGATGAACCTGAGTGGCGACGCATTTGTCCAAACGGAGAACAGGTAAGTTACAACATATAAAATCAATGTAGGTTATCAAGTGCGGTTATTTTGACACGCTGTTATTTCAAGACGATATTTGTGTTTGCACTCAGTGATCACACAGTGTTGAGGTAACCAGAGACATGCGCACTGTACATCGGCAAGTTGCAGGCCTTAGCTGGCTCAGTGTGCAGAAACTGGCAGTTCTGGAATAACGAACGTAAAAATGGAATTCTAAATCACTTGATCAGTCTATAAAAACATTGTCATTTATGTTCATTAGCAGAACTGTGTTGTCTGTTGGTCCAGTCGGAAACCATTATTTTTATGCTAATCACGTTTCAACGAATTAATTAGCATGTGTTTAACAACTCCGTACGCCTATTTGTGTAACTCTCATTAAAAAGGTACTAATTACCAGGGATCTACGAGACATCAGATGCTGTTCAGATCAACTACTACTCATTTCAAATATCACAAAACATAAAATAGGGACTGAAAGGTCGTAGAAACGGTGTTCTGTGCAGGTGGTAACCCACGTGGCCGCATATAAAAACATATCAAGACCATCATTTTTGGTTCTCCGTAAAAATTGAGTACCCAGTGCTGAGTGAAAAAGCCATCAAAATTTTGATTCCATTTGCAACAACCTATTGTGTGAAAAGACATTCTCATCTGTTACGGCAATTAAAAACAAGTACCGTTTCGGCTTGAAATACAAACGGCTCTCCGTGTTGCAGTGACGTCATTGGAGCCAAGAATCCATAAACTTATTCCAATCAAGCAGCAACAAATATCACACTAATAATTTTGTTATAATTAAACAAGTGCATTTCATATTAATAAAATGGAACTTTTATGATCATTATTTTATAGATGTTTGTATCTTTTTTAAAAAAAATGAATGTTAGTGGTCCGCGGGATTCAAAATTGTGAGTTTAGTGGTCCGTGAGGTCCGAATGGTTGGTGACCGCTGTTTTAGACGATAGTACGAAAAGGACAAAATAACCTAGACTTTCTGCAAATGGATTACCTGAACAACTTAAGGATGTTCCTTTGGCTACACGGATTGGTATGTACTTTCAGCATGACGGAGCCCCTTCTGTGGTCATATCTCATGGAGTTGGCTGGTTCTTGTATAGACCGGCAAATACACAAACTTTATCAACTGCACGACGAAATGATTAAATGGCGAAATACATGTCTGGAGGCTAAAACCTTCTGTACACCACCACAGACAAATGCTATTGACTTTGAAACATTGTACGACGAAATAATGTATAAAACATTCCATTAATAAAATGTAAGAGACACCATTGTGTACATGTGAAAAAAGAAAAAAAATGTGTTCTTCATTTGAGTTTAATAAAAAAACCTTTTCCTATCCTTTAAAAGAAAGAGGTAATTGGCATAGGCAGTATTCGAACCTAGGATCTTGTGATCATAAGTCCTACACCTTACCACGCAACTACCTCTTTCAGTTAAATATACCATTATATTAAGTTTAAAAGGCGCCATGTAAGCAGCCACATTGTCTTGTAATAAAATTCAAAAGTAGCGCGGGTATTCCAAAATTCAAATATAACCGCGGCATTTCAAAAATATACCGCGTAGTCACATGTTGTATAATTCAAATTTACCGCAATTTTCAAATCTGTCTTGTATAAATTCAAATTATACCGCGTATAGCTTAGGTTAATGTTACGGCGCCAGACTGTCTGGTAAGTTATAGCACACTGTAAGTATAAGGTTAGGTTTATGTTCAGGCGCCAGACTGTCTGGGAAGTTTGTTTATGTATAGGCGTATAATTACGTAATTTATAGGTTAATTCATCAATAATTAGATCAATTCATTAATAATTAGATTAATTAATCATTAATTACATCAATGAATCATTAGTTACATCAATTAAACATTAATTAGGTCAATTTGCGTGGGTGGAAGTGCGCGCAGCCGCCATATTTGTTTACATGTGACGTCACTTCCGGTCACGTGACTTTGTTTACATCCGCCATCTTTGTTTACATCTGACGTCACTTCCGGTCACGTGACCGCTTCCTGCAACGTGATTGGTCCGGGGGCGGGACCTGCCATACCTCCAGTATTACTATTACTATAGCTATCTAGAATACCTCAGTGATCTAGAGAGGTGGTTGAGAGTGTGGAGTATCGCCATCAATGTCTCCAAGAGCAATGCTGTGCTCTTTGCGAAGGCGGGGTGGAGGTTCTCCAGACCTCGACCGGTGCAGCTCCTAGGAGAGCCAATCCGATGGGTCGACACAGCCCGTTATCTGGGAGTGATCCTTGATACACGGATGACCTGGTCGCCTCACATCGTCCAGGTCAAGAAGAAAGCTGCCCAACGACTGGGTATGCTTAGCTCTCTCCTCCACAGGAGAAAAGCGGTCTGTCCATCAGGAACGGGGTTCTGCTGTATAAGCAGCTCATACGGCCCATGATGGAATATGCGTGCCCCATTTGGAGGTCTGCTGCCTGCACCCACCTCAGAAAGCTGCAGGTTATTCAATCAAAGTGTCTTCGCATTGCTACTGGTGCACCTTGGTACACGAGTAACGTGCAAATTCACGAGGATTTGGGAGTTCCTTTCTTTGCTGAACACATCAGAACTCTAACCGAGAGCTTCGACCCAAAGTTAGCTGGTGTGGGGAACCCCTTACTTGAGCAACTCGGCAGACATTTACGCTGACCGAGGGCTGAACCAAGTCGCCTAGCGCAACCTACGGGGACAGGTCAGTTGATATGTCGAGGCCCTTAGTGGCCAAACCGACACTGAATCGTGTCTAGCACCTAAAACTAGGCGCCTTTCGAATACCGTGACTGAGGTTTTCCGTAATTTTCCTCAGTTGTAAGGTGAATGCCGGGGTATAACAAAAAGTCGGGGCACGGCACGCACTCCCCCCCCCCCCTCCAACGGTAGGGCTAAATTAATCGTGTGTAGGTTTTAGACCCTTCGCGAAATTAATTGTGAAAAAGCCACTCTGGGTTCAAATCCCTGAGAGCCATCCAACCAGAGCATTCCCCCCACTTAGAATACTATACGCTCTTAGAGCTGTAGCTTTCGGTGTGCCAAGTCCCGACTTAATCGAGACCTTAAAATCGTTAGCGTAAGCAAAATCCTCAGTTCAGAATAAAGAGTCTGTTATCGAGTCCAGCAATGCGGTAAAACGCAGGAATGGCTAACAGACCAAGGGACGTCGACTTGCGCTCCGCGCAAGTCTCCGCCCTTAGTTAGCACTTTGGTTGGTTGGTTAACTCTTGCGTGGTGTGTTGTCAGCTGCGCACAAGTCAAGAAGTGAAACGTCTATCCGCTCTGTGGCTTAAACCTAACCTTTTAGTGATATATACGATACGGAAATGGGTTTCTGGAAGAAGATGGAGTTTTGGAGTAGACGCAACACATCTTCAAAGAACCAGAACGTAAGTACAAAGTATAGAAATATTAACTTTAAAATGGGGATATGTTACTGGCTGTGTGACAAGCCGCATATCAACACAGCAGTGTGGAACATCACTTGATCACAAGAAAGGTAGCTTGTACATTTATGAACATTTTAGGACGCCTGACTTATTGCTTCAACACTTTTGTGCATCATCAGAATTGACATTAAAATATTCTACGTTGTGTAACACTGATTTTATGTGCTGTGTGTGTTTACAGCGCGGTACGAACTCTAAATTCAGACCTCAGTTTTACACAAATATCAATGAACTATCCCCTTCAATTGGTCAGATATATGCAATTAACATTATTAAACTCATTATATTTGAGGAGAAAAGTATTTATATTTCACGATGGCTTAATTAGGCGACTGCTTAAACGTTTCTAAGCATGGTAAAAGTTTGAAGTTTGTTTAGGGGCCGAATGACCAGACGGAATTCTGCTCTACACGGTAGCAAGCAGTTTTCAATGCGGAGAAAATATGTGCCTTTAAGCGAATTGCGTCTGGGCCTGAGATATTTTTTCGGTTTTAAACTGGTAGAATGGATGTACTAATAGCTAACAATTCCGGACTTAGCTACAACATCGTGTCATTGAACGGAAAGGGACGCAAGTGGAGAATATGAAATGCAAATAGAAAGTCATAATTAGAATAATACATAACATCAATATTCAAACATTGCCACTGATAAAAGGCACAAACTTACACACGTGATCAATGTTACAGCACGCTGCGACCGTCTGCGACGAAACAACATGTACAGACAACTGACTGAGAGTCGATGTCAGCACTCAGGTTGACATGTACCTGAGACGAAGCCAGCACTCAGGTTGAGATGAACCTGAGTGGCGACGCATTTGTCCAAACGGAGAACAGGTAAGTTACAACATATAAAATCAATGTAGGTTATCAAGTGCGGTTATTTTGACACGCTGTTATTTCAAGACGATATTTGTGTTTGCACTCAGTTGATCACACAGTGTTGAGGTAACCAGGGACATGCGCACTGTACATCGGCAAGTTGCAGGCCTTAGCTGGCTCAGTGTGCAGAAACTGGCAGTTCTGGAATAACGAACGTAAAAATGGAATTCTAAATCACTTGATCAGTCTATAAAAACATTGTCATTTATGTTCATTAGCAGAACTGTGTTGTCTGTTGGTCCAGTCGGAAACCATTATTTTTATGCTAATCACGTTTCAACGAATTAATTAGCATGTGTTTAACAACTCCGTACGCCTATTTGTGTAACTCTCATTAAAAAGGTACTAATTACCAGGGATCTATGAGACATCAGATGCTGTTTAGATCAACTACTACTCATATTCAAATATCACAAAACATAAAATAGGGACTGTAGGTCGTAGAAACGGTGTTCTGTGCAGGTGGTAACCCACGTGGCTGAATATAAAACATATCAAGCCATCATTTTTGGTTCTCCGTAAAAATTGAGTACCCAGTGCTGAGTGAAAAAGCCATTAAAATTTTGATTCCATTTGCAACAACCTATTTGTGTGAAAAGACATTCTCATCTGTTACGGCAATTAAAAACAAGTACCGTTTTCGGCTTGAAATACAAACGGCTCTCCGTGTTGCAGTGACGTCATTGGAGCCAAGAATCCATAAACTTATTCCAATCAAGCAGCAACAAATATCACACTAATAATTTTGTTATAATTAAACAAGTGCATTTCATATTAATAAAATGGAACTTTTATGATCATTATTTTATAGCTGTTTGTACCTTTTTAAAAAAAATAATGTTAGTGGTCCGAGGGATTCAAAATTGTGAGCTTAGTGGTCCGTGAGGTCCGAATGGTTGGCGACCGCTGCGTTAGAGTAAGAAGACCTGAAGTCCCTGTGCCTATTTGAGCATTATGCTTAGAAGACATAGACAGGAGTGCATGCATTGCTCTGTGCTAACATTTTTATAAATCCTTATATGACTTAAGTTATTATTATAAAATTTTTCAAAGTGAGCAGGTAGGATGTTGAGTAGGCAGGTGCATGTATTATTTCATGTTCAGAAGGTATGTTCAGTATCTCAAAGAATTATATTTTCATACATGTGATAATAATTGGAGGAAACAAAATGGATATGCTGACAAATGCTTAGAGTTTGTGTTAGTATAAAGATTCCGCTTGAACAACTTTAAAGGATTAGAGACGCTCTGAAATTATAATGCAGCAGTATTTAAAATGTGTTGGTCATTTGAGAGCTGCTGCGAAACAAGAGGCAAATTGTGTCACAATTCTTCCTTGAGAATATTTTTCTGACATAGATGTGTCTGTTAACATTTCAGAAAGAACATGACTGTACGTGTAACGTGCAGCTTGTGAAGGACCTGGAGGAGAGAGTTTCAGGAATGTAAGTCCTACTACAGAGCAAAGTATCACATACATATTACTGTGTAGTATAGTCCTATATTTTTCCAAGTGAGCAGGTAGGATGTTGAGTAGGCAGGTGCATGTATTATTTCATATTCAGAAGGTATGTTCAGTATCTCAAAGAATTATATTTTCATACATGTGATAATAATTGGAGGAAACAAAATGGATATGCTGACAAATGCTTAGAGTTTGTGTTAGTATAAAGATTCCGCTTGAACAACTTTTATGCTGTGATAGATGTGAAGGCAATATTCTTACAATATTTTTGCAATTTTTTACAATTCAGTTACATTTTTTGACACCATACATACGTTATCATTAGAGAGCTAGGTAAACAACTCTCTGATATGTACTGAATGAATCAATATGAACCAATTTAATGAAACTAAGATCACGTTTTACGTTATTTTCCAATGTATGTCTAGGTAAAGTGGTCTGTTTGTTCACAAAACTTATGTGTTTATCATTTTCCCTATTTGCGCAGCCAAGAGGAAAATGTGCGTCTGACATGCGAGCTGAAGAAGTGCCAGGAACACCTACAATGGAAGGATAGATAATTGGAGCGCCAGGCCTTAGAGCTACAGAAAGAGGTATGCTAGTAAGGGAAGTGGATCTGATATGTGGAAGGACTTGCTATGGTACTGCGCTAGGTACTTAAAGCAAGCAGGGTTCTCAAGGGCAAGTCCACCAGTATTTCTATAAGTGTCATACGATTTCTTTGTATTATGCCACTGACACAGCCAGGAAGAATCTGGGGAATTTCTGAATGAGTTGAATGTCTGGAATGGAATTCGTTAGCTAAGGTTTGATTAATTGATTGTGGTGTAATTCTTTGATTCTATTTGAAGTGCAGATTACAGAGCATCAAATGGTGGAATTGTGTGTAGTTTCTTTACTTTAAATTGGTGTAGTCTTGGTACATGGTGTCTTACTGCTTAGAACCTCTGGAAGTTAATTAATAAGAAGCTTATTGACCTAATTAAATTTCTAAATTCTGCACTGCCCCACTTAATTCATCACATGTACATTAGGGTGAAACGTTTCCTATGCGCACCATAAAGGCAGTTGCCAGAGTGAAAGTTTATCTCCACTTATTCTAAAGCCTGGCACTGGACGGGGGCAAGTGGTCTGCTTCATTCCCCAGCCCAGGCTGAGTGGGCCCCAAAGCCAGTCTGAATGCTCTGGAAAAGGGAAAATCTGTTTTCCTTCCCATAAATTGAATGATTCACTGGCTGTACGCCAGTAGACCAGTCGCTATCCTCAGTGTGATATCACAGCTGCCCGTGTTCCACAACCATTCCAGCAGTAATTTGTTACAATTTAATGATGAAATTCTTGTAGCTTCTGTGGAATTTGAAGAAGTCCCTGATTGCCTTCTCAGACTTAAGTCTAGCTGGAGGGAAGTTACTCTGTGTTTTTTTCTCCCTGCCCAGGAAAGTGATGAACTATTGCCTGAAAGTGAGGCCTAGCTGCTTCTGTCTGTGTGTTCCTAATTTGTCTTTTGTGCTGATACAGTGTAATGTATGTGATACTAAACCACAATTAAATGAATTAAGGAAGATCAAAGAATAGAATCTGTTAAACAGAAGAACACAATCTTGCTGGAGGCTGTAATAAAATCTATGTCATTGACTTGATACATGTAGCTTTTGTAATATTGTTTTCTAACATGTGACTGTAGTGTAGCAATTTTTCTTGTCTTGAGATTTGTGTAATTTGTGTACAAAAGTTATAATGTAGAACACCAGTACCTTGAAGGCAGACAATATGCTGACGTTTGTGAAATCAAGAACGTGAAGGACCGATGAAGAAATGATGCGTAAGCATTTTATTAATTGAAAACAGACTTTAGTAACGCTTGAACAAGGTTGTTTAACCTCGGTAGTCAGCAGTTATGATGGCACCGAAGGTCTTTTCCTATCGCAACTTGTTTATAAACACATGTAATATTGGGTATAAAAACGCTGGGAAATTAAGGGAGCAGAGTCAGAAAGTCCAGCCAGAAGGTACCACGTAGAGAGGACCACGGACGGTCTCGTGGGTCCGAGTTACGACAAATCGACGGCAGAGACTCCGACAAGCTACGATACCATAGGGTCATGGCGACCAATACCATACATCTGGTCTACATCTGCGCAGTTATAAGTTTTCAAGGTAGGAAGTCATCGAGTTGCCTAAGGTACATGGTGGTCTAGTTAGGGAATGTATTCGAAAGTACAGTATTGTTTGGTACGCCTCGCCCAATAAGTTTGATTAATGTAACTTTTTTTAGTAATATATTTCAAAAACCCAAATTGGTGCTCTCATTATCTCTAAACTCCCACGACTCTCCGAGCCTGATAAATTAATAACAACAGAGACTGATCTCTCGCAGTCTCCACAGTAATCAATAACAATCAATTATTCCGAGAGATGGTGGCACGCTACCGGGTCGGGATTCTGGACTATAAGCCCTGACGCCTGGTCCTCACAAATTCATAGTGACTCAGCTCACGACTTTCCGAAAACAGTTGGAAATCGGAAGATCGGGAGTTGGGGCACAATAGTGACTATCATAATCACAGAGAAGTGAATACGGAAAAAAAAAACCTTAAAGAGACAGAAGACAGGATCCGTGTGATGGAAGAATCATTGAAGAGCTTCGAAGGCTTGTACGTGAATATTTAAGTCAGTGGCATGAGAGGAAAGTTTACTTACATGTTTCTTCAGAATATGGGCATCATCACATCATCAACATTACAGAACTGTCAAGCCAAGCAGACAGACAGCCAGCGTGACGTGTCTGAATCAGAGTGCATGACTGACATGTTCTTGGACTTTGTCCCAGGACAAAAGGAATGAGAATACAAAGGCACGATTCAATTGTGAATAGGGTGCGAAATAAACTTAAGACTAAGTCGCCGTTGCTCTCATGCATGAACAAAACTTCACCGTTGAGGAAGGCCAGGTGTTCAAACCAGATATAGTGACGATTTTGGGAGAGGTGGGTTACGTAATTGATGTGACAGTACGGTATGAGGATAGAGATTACATCCAAGGATGCCTCGGTGGAAAAGATCAGGAAATACGAGGCCCTTAAAGGGTACCTGAAGGATTTATATCCACAGCTGAATAAGGTAGAGGTTTTGCCTCTTGTCTTTGGTAGCAGAGGGGCCGTGCCAGGTAGTACTGTTCACAACATGGGATTGTTAGGTTTTACGAAACGTGAAATGGTCCACATCTCTCGCAAAGTTCTAGCCGATTCACTGATAATAATCTCTAATTTCTTAGAGGTTTATTGAGTTAGATATATAGGACGACTGATTCTTCCCTAACTAAAATATAATTTGGAATGTGCATTACTTATAATTTATTGTATTTATTGACATATCCGTAGTAGTCTGTTTAGTGGATTTAGATCGTTAACCATTCTGTGACGTCGCTGATGTCAATATGTACCAGTGGCAGAATGCTGACTAAGAACAAAATAATTTTAAACAATAGACAGCACTAAGATATTCTGCAAACTGGAACGTGGCCCACGGTAGGCCAATATACCGGAAAGGGAAAATGACAAATCCCCCCTTAAATAGACATACATCGCACAGTAATATAAAATTAATCTAAGTCTAGGCAGAGCACTCTTCTATCCAGAAAAGTTGCATGTGTTTCTCAGCACTTTCACTACAATTTCTTACTACCTCTCATGGATAGTGCGTTCTAATTAGAATATTTACGGTTTGTCAACAGGAACAACGGCCTCGACACAGACAGACAGAACAGACACCGAAGACCACCACCAGCGCGACAACAGGCACCGGCAATTCTTATAACCACGCCGGCCGTTTGTATTGCAACATCAGCCCTTTTCAGGGCCAAACCGTCCATTTTTATGGCCATAACGGCCCTTTTCAGGGCCGCACCGGCCAATTCTATTGCCACATCCACAGTAACTTAGTAAGTAAGTTAGTTAACATCACAGCATATTCTGTATTAATTACGTAGAGTATTATATTTACGTTATTTTATTTTAACTACATTTCTATTATTCAGTCAGCCAGAAAACATTCCTGTAATAATTCTGTGTTCCACCACTATATTACTTTAGCTCGAAAACACGAATTCCAGATAGCATCACACCCCTATCTGAACTAGAGTCTCGGATGTGGATATGACATCCTGTGCATGACGCAGGGTTACATATCCCCCCTCCAGGTCCTGTGCCTCACCGTGGCGAAAGGGTGTAACAGTGAATGATGCCTGTTTCTATGTCGGGTTACTGCAGATATCAGAGATATATTTCAAGTGCTTGTGGGAAGACTGGATAATTTTAAGCTGATATTGTGAATGTATATTACTGGATTTTTAACTGACTTTACAATTTCCTGTCATATTCCACATATTTTATGGACATCTCTTTGTTAAAACATGTTATTACCCGCCATATTTATGTAGAAACTTGTGTTACAACTTCATACTAATTGGTCACCAAATCAACTAATAATTTCAGTGTAACTGATCATAATCTGGTATCGGTTTGTACTGTATCTGACACACAAAAACTGTCACTGCATACAGCAGCAATATTATCTGGCATCCTTCACTGGCCAAAGCAGGACATGGCAAAAGCTCGAATGTCTGATATCCGAATAGAAACCAATCCACACAAACAACCACTCACTTGCGACTTCCGTTAGGCGCCAGTACGTAAATATCCTATAAGATAATATTAATATATTTAAAGTTAAAGTTCACCGTAAAACAGACCATGACGGCCCAGAGGGGGAGTAGAGGTATAGCTCTACTCTTTCTTTAACCTCGACGCAAGATGTGGGTATGTGGTCAACGCCACGCCCCGGTCGCTTTACCCCCGGTAATGACCCGGTACCCGTTGTACAGGAGGCTATGTCGGCCTCAGGGCCAATCTCGACGGGTGCAGAAGAGAAGATCCGTCACCTTAAAGAAACTGTGAGGGAGCTTGAGGACTCAAATATAAATATGTACGTTACTTGCTTGAGACAAAACTTTAATTTGCATGCTGCTTTGGAACATGGGCCTATCACAATTTCAGAGAACTGGACACGACAAGGATTTTAAAAAAGCAGAACAAAGGGTCCGTCAACTCACTGAAGGGATTAGAAGGGAGGTACATGAATATGTAAGTCCATATTCTTAAGTAACATGTAAGTAAAATTTCCTCTCATTTCAGAATATGGAACTGCAGTCAAACCCTGATATGGCACCACTGTTTGTTCACCAGTTTGTGGCGGCATATCAAGGGTGGTGGTATATCAAAATGCTCTAATATATGGAAATTGTGTTAACATTCCGGATCGTAGTGTGTTTTCGTAGGTGTTCAATACATTCCGTGAACGAGCACGTCAACATGTGGAGCAACAGGAAAACATTCTTCAAATGGTACAGCGTAGCCCTACTACTAGCACGCGAAGACTTTCTACACGTCTCGGCGTTTCACGAACGCGTGTATGGCGAACATTGCATGAAGACGTCATCACCCACAGCGTGTGCAAAATCTACACCCAGGGGACAGTGCCGTGCGTCTAGAATTCAACCTCGTCTTCGTAAGGTTGTGAAAAGCAAAGTTCCTAAGATAGCGAGGTCATACTTGGTCCCTATAATGTAGCAATATTAAATGTTATGGAATTTTTGTATGGAAATTGTGTTAACATTTCGGATCGTAGAGTGTTTTCCAAGGTGTTCAATACATTCCGTGATCGATCACGACAACATGTGGTGGAACAGGAAAACTCTTGAATTGGTACAGCGTAGCCCTACTACTAGCACGCGAACACTTTCTACAGGTCTCGGCGTTCCACGAACGCGTGTATGGCGAACATTGATGAAGACGTCAACACCCACAACGCGTGCAAAATCTACACCCATGGGACAGTGCCGTGCGTCTAGAATTTTGTCATTGCTTACATACTAATCGCCAATTGCATCCATTAATACTATTCACTGATGAAGCCACTTTCATCCGTAACGGAATCAACAACACACGTAACTCGCATCGATGTGTTGTATACATGTATGCATGAACTCGGAGGAGATCGCTGGCACAGTGTTTATTAATTGTAATAATTTGTTTTCTCTTATCTTTACTGTGAGCTGTGTTGGTTTCTCTACTCTGACCTTAGTAGTATTACTGTAGGTATAGTCCGTTTTGCAATGGAGTTGCTTCTCCCTATTGTTGTTTTTCCCAAATGTAAACAATTCCCCAACTTACAGGTCAAAAACCTTGTAGGATGTAAACAAACCCCCTCCCCATCGATTAGTGATATTTCCTGATGTAAACCTTGAGGTTAATGACCTTATTAGAATGTAAATAAGCCCCCACCCTAATTAATGGTTGTATGATAAACCCTTACCCCTTAGATTAATTACCTTTTAGGATTAAACAAACTCTAACCTCTAGGTCAACGACCTTTGAGGATGTAAACAACCCCCACCCTAATTTCCGTGCCCATTTTAACATTCATCGGAATTAGCCAGTGCCGTCAGCCCATGCGATAGAAACGTGGGTTCAGAACTTTGAAGAGACTTCGTCGACGACAAAGAAGCCTGGAAGACCAAAATCAGTGCGAACTCCCGAAAACATCGAGCGTGTAAGAGTTGCGATCGGAAGAAGCCCGCGTCGCTCGGCTCGCCGGCATAGCACCACACTTCAAATTTCCACCAGAACCGTAAGACGGATTGTACACAATGATCTTCACCATCACCCGTACAAAATTCAAATCGTTAAAGCTCTCAATGAAGCAGATCATGCCACCCGAAGACGTTTCTGTGAAGAGTTTTTGAATTTGGTTGATCAAGATGAGGACATCGTACACAACTTATGGATGAGTGACGAGGCCCATTTTCATGTCCGGTTACGTCAATAAACAAAACTTCAGGTTTTGGAGTGACGTAAACCCTCGACAACTCCATCAGCAACCTCTCCATTCCGCGAAAGTTACTGTGTGGTGCGCTATGTCTTCATCGGGGTTCATAGGACCCTACTTTTTCGAGGATGCTCTTGGAAATGCTGTGACCGTGACTTCGGAGAGGTATGCATACATGTTGGAAAACTTTTTTACTCCACAACTTGCTCAGTATGATGTAAACGAAGAGACATTTTTTCAACAAGACGGAGCTACCAGCCACACAGCGAGAGTAAGCATGAATATTGTCAACGGCTTCTTTCCAAATCACGAACGATTAAGTGGTATGGGTCTCCTGGAAATATACAGAGGAGAATCTGACCACAGGCAGAAATGTGAATGTGGCTATTGCGGCTTACGTCACAACAGGAGCTCGCCTAAAATTGTACAGTTACTTGGATGAGTTGGGCGAGTCTGTCTTCTATTCTGACAATGACGCTGTTATCTACGTACATAAAGTAGGTCAACAGCCCAAGGTCAAAACCGGGTTTTGTTTGGGGATCTCTCTAATGAACTAGAAGAATATGGTCCTGGTTCATATATTGAGGAATTTGTATCTGGTGGCCCCAAAAATTATGCATATTCAGTCCTGACACCTGGCTCTGACATACGACCGTACAAGTGTAAAGTAAAGGGTATTACCTTAAATTATGAAAATTCTAAGGTAGTAAACTTTACTTCCATTAGGCACATGATTCTTGAAAAGGTGAACATTCGCATGTCCACAGTCCAAAGAAAATAAAACGGAAACATGTAGGCACTGTGGTGTCTGAACCAGAAAGCAAAGAGTACAAGCTGGTGTTTAAGAAGCGCCGTCTTTTACCCAACTTGTCCTCGGTACCATATGGCTACATGTAAGTTTTAAGCTCAAGAGTACAAATTTATTTAGCTGTGCTAGTAACTGTATAAATACTGAGTCATTTTGCATTTCACTTCAGTTTAGAGTATGACGTTAAAGTTACAACATCAATTTACGCTAATTGTAGCCGGTCCGAGTGCATGCGGAAAGTCAACGTTTCTTATTAAACTAATACAGTGCAGGGAGCATCTTTGTGACACGGTGTATGATAATATTGTCTGGTGCATAAGGCTAACATCCTCACCTCGTAAAAAAATCCAAATGTTAAAGAAACTGCAATGAAGCCTCGGAATCAGGACATAGACAGTAGACGGACTGGATACGGAAAAGGACAACGAGATAGGAAGTGGAGAGGAAGGAACGATGTTACCTTAGCCACATGGAATGTAAGAACACTGGGAAAACCAGGGGTCTTGAGAGCAGTGAAGGAGCAACTGAGCTAAAAAAAAGGGCAAGAATGAGATGTGTAGGGCATGTACTCATGTCACTTGCGTTAACATTGTTTGCTCTTATTTGGTTCAGTTGCTTGTGATTGTTTAAGAATGTAACTCTTGACACACCACACCGTATCATCATTACAGAACTGTCAAGCCAGACAGCCAGCCAGCGTGACGTGTCTGAATCACAGTGAATGACTTAAAATAGACAAAGATTCGTTTTATATTAGTGTGTAGTAAAATCTGTGTCATTGACTTGATGCATGCAGATTTTGATTAATATTATTTTCTGACCTGTGACTGCCATAATTTCAGAGAAGGGAATACCACCAAGACGGGCGAGATGCAGAAGAGAAGATCCGTCGCCTTCAAGAAGCTATGAAGAGCTTGGAGGACTCGCATATAAATATGTAACTTACTTGCTTGAGACAAAACTTTAATTTGCATGCTGCTTTGGAATATGGGCCTTTAAATGATTTATTCAAAAAGCCCTTAAACGGTAGAATTCCGTGTACAACGTTTGGCGAGCATGAAATTAAGACCGGTGATGCCAAGCCCGTGAAGAGACAACAATATAGATGCCCATATGCGCTCAGAGAAGAGATGCACAGGCAGCTGGAAGAGATGAAAACCAGAGGAGCAATCACAGAAGCTATAAGCGATTGGTCAGCGCCGGTGATACTCGTAACAAAGAAATCAATCGACCAACAACCCAGGTATAGGTTTTGTGCCGATTTTCGTGGATTAAATACGGTGACCCAAATACCCGTCCATCCCATGCCCCTAGTACAGGAGAATATAGATAGGCTAAATGGAAACAAATATTTCACCTTAGTAGACATGGAAGATGCCTACTATCATATTCCGATCAGAAAAGAGGACAGACATAAGACTGGAATCATAACAACCTTCGGCAGTTACCAGTATCAACGGTTAGCTTTTGGAATGGCCGGAGCGCCTAGTACTTTTACGAGAGTGATAAACAATGTGCTACTTGGATTGGGAGAAACCATGTGTCTAATTTTCATGGACGATATTTTAATATTTTCCAAGACAATTGAGGAACATGCGAATCGGTTAAGAACAGTGAAATTCGACTCCATACTGATGCGAGTGATATAGGGATCTCAGCAGTCCTGACTCAGATTCAAGATGGCGTAGAGAGACCCATCAGTTTTGCCAGCCGACAGTTGAACACGGCGGAAAAGAAAATGTCGGTAACGGAAAAAGAGTTATTGGCGGTAACATACGGAGCCAAACAATACAGGTGCTATTTGTTTGGCAGACCATTCGTTTTAGTAACTGATCATAGTGCACTCCGATGGATGTTACAGCTGAAAGAACCGAGCGCCAAACTAACCAGGTGGGCCCTAAGACTATCACAATTTCAATACGAGGTCATACACCGACCAGGTAAACAACACATCGTGCCCGATGTTTTGTCACGACACGTAGCGACGATACATACGACGGACGAAGAACCGGTAGATAGAGCCGTTATGAAGGCGGAGCAAGATACGGACACCTTTTGTAAGAAAATTAGGAGCCAATTAGACACCTTATCCGAATACATGGAGGACCTAGACCAGGGGTGTGGAACGTCCGGCCCGCGAAATCATTTGGTCTGTCCCTGCCAAGGTAACCGCAGGCGGGACTCGAAATTCAATATATCTAGGAGCTTTTTTCTTAGCAACATAAATTTACATTAAGTGAATCATAATAATTACGTAAATTTTGAGGGACAAGCAAGGAACGTCCATTACGGGATAGACAGGACACATACGAGTACATGACGGGACAGACACAACCACCCACTGCTTGAGTTCTATAAACGTTACATAAGCAATGATGAATTTCCCACTTTGAGGAGACATGCATTGAAATATGCATATGTATTCGGAACAACTTACTGCTGCGAGCAGTTCTTTTCAAAACTTACCATCGCAAAGAGTCGACTGCGCTCCAGACTGACCGACGCAAATCTGGCAAAGCAGTTGCGAGTAGCAACATCATCAATACCAGCTAACATCACACGCCTCACCAAAGAGAAGCATTTCCAGCCATCACATTAGGGGTGAGTTAATTAAATGTTTGACCAAATATAGCAGGCTAATTTTTAAGTTGATAATTTTGTATGGCCCGCGAATGATGTTATAAACATCCAAATGGCCCTTGGCAGAAAAAGGTTCCCCACCCCTGACCTAGACGAACTTTTTTATCGAAAACGGACACGTGGGAAATTAAAATTAGTTGTTCCTAAGAGCTTAGTCACGAAGATCATTAAACAGCATCATGACTCCCGCTATGCAGCGCATGCAGGAATTAGGAAAACACAACAATGGTTCAGAACTAAATATTACTGGTCCAGATTACATCAAGACGTAGAAGACTACATCCAAAAATGTGACAAATGCGCACGACTGAAACCAGGACGCAGGAATGCCCGAAGCCAAAGGACCCGGAGATATTTTGTCAATCGACATCACAGGACCATACAATACCTCGAAGGAAGGGTATCGGTACCTATTAACATGTATAGATCATTTTACGAAATGGCCAGAAGCCATACCGTTGAGGGACCAAGAAGCCCCAACCATTGCGCGGATCTTGATAAATAACATTTTTTTCAAGGCATGAAGTATATAACACCGTTTTAAGTGATCGTGGACGGAACTTCACGTCCGAACTCATGAAGGAGACCTGTTCGTTATTAGGAGTAAGGAAAGTGTTTACCAGTCCGTACCACCCGGAAGGAATGGACAAATTGAGAATTTTCATCGAGTATTAAACAATGGCCTAGCGTGTGAAATAGGTGGAAGAGGGAATGATTGGGTTAAATACGTTGATTTAGTATTATGGGCGTATAGATCACAACCACAGTGTCACGGGATACTCACCATTTTACATGTTATATGGAAGGGAGATGGCCGGATCAGGAGACAAGGAATTATCAGCCTACCTTAGGAACAAGCACGAACATACAGACGCTAAGAAATGGGTGGACGAATTAGCTTGAATATGAGGAAGTTAGAGAAGACAGAAGTTAGAGAGAAAATAAGAGACGGAAGGAAAACCCAGCATAGATACCATGACCGGAAAGCAAAAAGGACAGAATACGAGCCAGGAGATTTGGTTTATTGGGGAAAAAAAAAGATTAAGGGAAGGAAGTTGAGCGAGAAATGGCTAGGACCGTATAAGGGTATAGAAAAGTTGTCAAAGGAGGTATATAAGGTAGAAGGACCCCGAGGAAGAACCAAGAATTTAAATGTAGGGCAATTGAAGAAATGTAAAGCCACTCTGGAATATATAGGTGATCAAAAGGCGCGAGAAAAGGGAACGCGTAGAAACATACCATTAAGGAAAGGGAGCAGCGATGACGATACTGACGAGGGCTCCGACTTAGACTGGATCCGAGAACAAGACAGGAGTAAAATGACACTCCCTAGATTGGACGAGACCCCTAGGAACGGACAAGAACCAGACGAGGAGGACGCCTCGAGTAATGAAGAGAGATTAGAAGGCAGATATGATTTGCGTCCTCGCCAACACATTAACTATAGGGAATAGAGGATTAGAGTGACCCTTAAGAACAGGAAAATTGTAAAAGAGAGTTGTTTCTTTTTATAGGTGCGAGAGCTGAATCCACAGAACCACCTCCACCAAGTCAGATCTCGATAGGGACAGCCTTTCTGTACAAGCATGAGATGCAAGTCACAGGAATTTTTGGAACTTGGCATTGAATATAAACATATCCAACTATGGGGAAATGGCCCGAACCGCACTGAGGGACGCAAGCTAATAAATTTGAATTTGGAATTCAGGGAGAAATTAGAAATTTACAAACGATGGCCAGGGAAATTGTTCGAAAAATAAATAACGTAGAATCAATTTTAATGGGAGGACCACGCGTTGAAAGAAGTATACTATCCATAGGTGGACGGATGATGAAATATGTTTGGAACGGCTTTGACGACCGATATCGCCTCGATAAACACTAGAGTAGAGGCGATGGACCAAACCCAAGGGAAGTTAGTACACGACGTACAAAATCAGATTACTTTATCCAAAATTTGGGAAGGCCATATTAGTACAAATTCATACAAGTTAGGACTCTTGATGAAACAGGTCAAATTACAATTGAGAGAATCAGAGCGATTACGAAAGAATATTATTCGATGGGAAAATGATCCGAAAACTGAAATAGGACAAGACCGCGAGACAAACAGTTATTTAAGAGAGATAGACGTCCATCTATTGCGAGTATATACTGATGTCGCCGAATTGGCAATGGATTGAAGCTAGCAGCCTTTAACCGGTTAGCGGCAATGTTGATGCCCGTGGACAGGTTAACGGAGGTTTTACAGCAGATTTCCGCACACCTGCTACAGGGACTCAATTTCATGCGCCCAGTAAAATCAGAGTTTATGTATGTGTTTTATTCTATCATGTCAGTCCATGCAGTAACTTACGATGGGTTGATTAGGTTATTAATACAAATACCATTAAGAGAGACACAGAGTACCCACACCGTTTATAAAGCAATTCCATTACCTACTTACTCGCATGAATTAGGAAGATACATCCAAATTGGTCGTATTGATAAATGGTGCGCGGTTTCGGCGGACCATCGGACTTATTATGAATTGGAAGCAAGATACCAAAGCCAATGTAAATTTGGACACGTAGATTTTTGCGAGATCACCTCACCAAGGATGGATCGCAGCCACGATTCATGCTTGGGCGGATTATATTACGGTAAGGATGAGCAAATTTTAAAGTATTTTGAAAAATTTATAGTAGGGCAGAAATTTAAACCAATAATAGGACGAGTAAAAACCAACCATGGCCTATAGGTATACTCGGTAGACCAATCCTATACCTTCGAAGCAAGATGTGAAACCGCCCCGACCACTAGGGAAGTTGTACTGGAGGATGCAGGTTGGGTAGTACAGCCGGAAGGATGCATTTGGGTCCAAGAAGAAATGACATTGGAGGCCCGACGGAGCTTTCATTCCGATTATACAGTGGAACGGAACCCAGTGCTCCTACCTAAAATCAGAACATTGTTTTTGACCCTCGAACACCAGGTGTTGCAGGAACAACCTCGTGCAGTAAAGGGCATTTTGGAAGAATGGGACACCTTAAACGTAGACAGCGGACAGACTATGATTTCAACCAAACAACTGATTACGCAGCTACAAACGCGGCTGAGGGAGAACAAGAATCAGCGGGACGCCATACTGATTGCGACTGCAGTAATCGCGGCACTGATGGCAGCGACCGTGATCCTTGTGTGGGTGTGGAAAAAGGGATTTTTCCACAAATCAGCGGCTAACGACGGAAACAGCTCACCAGCCATGGATGAAGATCAAGATGCGACTGACAACGGAACGCCCAAGACTCAACGGCCGGAGTCTCGTTTCGTTTCACCGAGTTTAAATCTACCATCTGTATAATGGATCGAGATGAAAATGTACATATTGTAATAAGAATTGTATATGTGTAAATGTAAAATTGTACATAATCTTGTTAAGATTAGTCCAATTTTTAAGGGCGGGGTGATGTAGTGTAGCAATTTTTCTTGTCTGTTGGTCCAGTCGGAAACCATTATTTTTATGGTAATCACGTTTCAACGAATTAATTAGCATGTGTTTAACAACTCCGTACGCCTATTTGTGTAACTCTCATTAAAAAGGTACTAATTACCAGGGATCTACGAGACATCAGATGCTGTTTAGATCAACTACTACTCATATTCAAATATCACAAAACATAAAATAGGGACTGTAGGTCGTAGAAACGGTGTTCTGTGCAGGTGGTAACCCACGTGGCTGAATATAAAACATATCAAGCCATCATTTTTGGTTCTCCGTAAAAATTGAGTACCCAGTGCTGAGTGAAAAAGCCATTAAAATTTTGATTCCATTTGCAACAACCTATTTGTGTGAAAAGACATTCTCATCTGTTACGGCAATTAAAAACAAGTACCGTTTTCGGCTTGAAATACAAACGGCTCTCCGTGTTGCAGTGACGTCATTGGAGCCAAGAATCCATAAACTTATTCCAATCAAGCAGCAACAAATATCACACTAATAATTTTGTTATAATTAAACAAGTGCATTTCATATTAATAAAATGGAACTTTTATGATCATTATTTTATAGCTGTTTGTACCTTTTTAAAAAAAATAATGTTAGTGGTCCGAGGGATTCAAAATTGTGAGCTTAGTGGTCCGTGAGGTCCGAATGGTTGGCGACCGCTGCGTTAGAGTAAGAAGACCTGAAGTCCCTGTGCCTATTTGAGCATTATGCTTAGAAGACATAGAGAGGAGTGCATGCATTGCTCTGTGCTAACATTTTTATAAATCCTTATATGACTTAAGTTATTATTATAAAATTTTTCAAAGTGAGCAGGTAGGATGTTGAGTAGGCAGGTGCATGTATTATTTCATGTTCAGAAGGTATGTTCAGTATCTCAAAGAATTATATTTTCATACATGTGATAATAATTGGAGGAAACAAAATGGATATGCTGACAAATGCTTAGAGTTTGTGTTAGTATAAAGATTCCGCTTGAACAACTTTAAAGGATTAGAGACGCTTTGAAATTATAATGCAGCAGTATTTAAAATGTGTTGGTCATTTGAGAGCTGCTGCGAAACAAGAGGCAAATTGTGTCACAATTCTTCCTTGAGAATATTTTTCTGACATAGATGTGTCTGTTAACATTTCAGAAAGAACATGACTGTACGTGTAACGTGCAGCTTGTGAAGGACCTGGAGGAGAGAGTTTCAGGAATGTAAGTCCTACTACAGAGCAAAGTATCACATACATATTACTGTGTAGTATAGTCCTATATTTTTCCAAGTGAGCAGGTAGGATGTTGAGTAGGCAGGTGCATGTATTATTTCATATTCAGAAGGTATGTTCAGTATCTCAAAGAATTATATTTTCATACATGTGATAATAATTGGAGGAAACAAAATGGATATGCTGACAAATGCTTAGTTTGTGTTAGTATAAAGATTCCGCTTGAACAACTTTAAAGGATTAGAGACGCTTTGAAATTATAATGCAGCAGTATTTAAAATGTGTTGGTCATTTGAGAGCTGCTGCGAAACAAGAGGCAAATTGTGTCACAATTTTCCTTCAGAATATTTTTCTGACATAGATGTGTCTGTTAACATTTCAGAAAGAACATGACTGTACGTGTAACGTGCAGCTTGTGAAGGACCTGGAGGAGAAACTTTCAAGAATGTAAGTCCTACTACAGAGCAATGTATCACATACATATTACTGTGTAGTATAGTCCTATATTTTTTCAAGTGAGCACGTAGGATGTTGAGTAGGCAGGTGCATGTATTATTTCATGTTCAGAAGGTATGTTCAGTATCTCAAAGAATTATATTTTCATACATGTGATAATAACTGGAGGAAACAAAATGGATATGCTGACAAATGCTTAGAGTTTGTGTTAGCATAAAGATTCCGCTTGAACAACTTTTATGCTGTGATAGATGTGAAGGCAACATTCTTACAACATTTTACAATTTTTTACAATTCAGTTACATATCATAGTTTAAAAATATAACACTTTTAACACCATACATACGTTATCATTAGAGAGCTGGGTAAACAACTCTCTGATATGTACTGAATGAATCAATATGAACCAATTTAATGAAACTCAGATCACGTTTTACGTTATTTTCCAATGTATGTCTAGGTAAAGTGGTCTTTTTGTTCACAAAACGTATGTGTTTATCATTTTCCCTATTTGCGCAGCCAAGAGGAAAATCTGCGGCTCGTTTCGGAGCTGCAGAAGTGCGAAGAATACCTCCAATGGAATGAGCGAGAATTGCAGCGCCAGGCCTTAGAGCTACAGAAAGAGGTATGCTAGTAAGGGAAGTGGATCTGATATGTTGGAAGGACTTGCTATGGTACTGCGCTAGGTACTTAAAGCAAGCAGGGTTCTCAAGGGCAAGTCCACCAGTATTTCTATAAGTGTCATACGATTTCTTTGTATTATGCCACTGACACAGCCAGGAAGAATCTGGGGAATTTCTGAATGTGTTGAATGTCTGGAATGGAATTCGTTAGCTAAGGATTGATTAATTGATTGTGGTGTAATTCTTTGATTCTATTTGAAGTGCAGATTATAGAGCATCAAATAGTGGAATTGTGTGTAGTTTCTTTACTTTAAATTGGTGTAGTCTTGGTACATAGTGTCTTACTGCTTAGAACCTCTGGAAGTTAATTAATAAGAAGCTTATTGACCTAATTACATTTCTAAATTCTGCACTGCCCCACTTAATTCATCACATGTACATTAGGGTGAAACGTTTCCTATGCGCACCATAAAGGCAGTTGCCAGAGTGAAAGTTTATCTCCACTTATTCTAAAGCCTGGCACTGGACGGTGGCAAGTGGTCTGCTTCATTCCCCAGCCCAGGCTGAGTGGACCCCAAAGCCAGTCTGAATGCTTGGAAAAGGGAAAATCTGTTTTCCTTCCCATAAATTGAATGATTCACTGGCTGTACGGCCAGTAGACCAGTCGCTATGCTGAGTGTGATATCACAGCTGCCCGTGTTCCACAGCCATTCCAGCAGTAATTTGTTACAATTTAATGATGAAATTCTTGTAGCTTCTGTGGAATTTGAAGAAGTCCTGATTGCCTTCTCAGACTTAAGTCTAGCTGGAGGGAAGTTACTCTGTGTTTTTTTCTCCCTGCCCAGGAAAGTGATGAACTATTGCCTGAAAGTGAGGCCTAGCTGCTTCTGTCTGTGTGTTCCTAATTTGTCTTTTGTGCTGATACACAGTGTAATGTATGTGATAGTAAAGCACAATTAAATGAATTAAGGAAGATCAAAGAATAGAATCTGTTAAACAGAAGAACACAATCTTGCTGGAGGCTGTAATAAAATCTATGTCATTGACCTGATACATGTAGCTTTTGTAATATTGTTTTCTAACATGTGACTGTAGTGTAGCAATTTTTCTTGTCTTGAGATTTGTGTAATTTGTGTACAAAAGTTATAATGTAGAACACCAGTACCTTGAAGGCAGACAATATGCTGACGTTTGTGAAATCAAGAACGTGAAGGACCGATGAAGAAATGATGCGTAAGCATTTTATTAATTGAAAACAGACTTTAGTAACGCTTGAACAAGGTTGTTTAACCTCGGTAGTCAGCAGTTATGATGGCACCGAAGGTCTTTTCCTATCGCAACTTGTTTATAAACACATGTAATATTGGGTATAAAAACGCTGGGAAATTAAGGGAGCAGAGTCAGAAAGTCCAGCCAGAAGGTACCACGTAGAGAGGACCACGGACGGTCTCGTGGGTCCGAGTTACGACAAATCGACGGCAGAGACTCCGACAAGCTACGATACCATAGGGTCATGGCGACCAATACCATACATCTGGTCTACATCTGCGCAGTTATAAGTTTTCAAGGTAGGAAGTCATCGAGTTGCCTAAGGTACATGGTGGTCTAGTTAGGGAATGTATTCGAAAGTACAGTATTGTTTGGTACGCCTCGCCCAATAAGTTTGATTAATGTAACTTTTTTTAGTAATATATTTCAAAAACCCAAATTGGTGCTCTCATTATCTCTAAACTCCCACGACTCTCCGAGCCTGATAAATTAATAACAACAGAGACTGATCTCTCGCAGTCTCCACAGTAATCAATAACAATCAATTATTCCGAGAGATGGTGGCACGCTACCGGGTCGGGATTCTGGACTATAAGCCCTGACGCCTGGTCCTCACAAATTCATAGTGACTCAGCTCACGACTTTCCGAAAACAGTTGGAAATCGGAAGATCGGGAGTTGGGGCACAATAGTGACTATCATAATCACAGAGAAGTGAATACGGAAAAAAAAACCTTAAAGAGACAGAAGACAGGATCCGTGTGATGGAAGAATCATTGAAGAGCTTCGAAGGCTTGTACGTGAATATTTAAGTCGTGGCATGAGAGGAAAGTTTACTTACATGTTTCTTCAGAATATGGGCATCATCACATCATCAACATTACAGAACTGTCAAGCCAACAGACAGCCAGCCAGCGTGACGTGTCTGAATCAGAGTGCATGACTGACATGTTCTTGGACTTTGTCCAGGACAAAAGGAATGAGAATACAAAGGCACGATTCAATTGTGAATAGGGTGCGAAATAAACTTAAGACTAAGTCGCCCGTTGCTCTCATGCATGAACAAAACTTCACCGTTGAGGAAGGCCAGGTGTTCAAACCAGATATAGTGACGATTTTGGGAGAGGTGGGTTACGTAATTGATGTGACAGTACGGTATGAGGATAGAGATTACATCCAAGGATGCCTCGGTGGAAAAGATCAGGAAATACGAGGCCCTTAAAGGGTACCTGAAGGATTTATATCCACAGCTGAATAAGGTAGAGGTTTTGCCTCTTGTCTTTGGTAGCAGAGGGGCCGTGCCAGGTAGTACTGTTCACAACATGGGATTGTTAGGTTTTACGAAACGTGAAATGGTCCACATCTCTCGCAAAGTTCTAGCCGATTCACTGATAATAATCTCTAATTTCTTAGAGGTTTATTGAGTTAGATATATAGGACGACTGATTCTTCCCTAACTAAAATATAATTTGGAATGTGCATTACTTATAATTTATTGTATTTATTGACATATCCGTAGTAGTCTGTTTAGTGGATTTAGATCGTTAACCATTCTGTGACGTCGCTGATGTCAATATGTACCAGTGGCAGAATGCTGACTAAGAGCAAAATAATTTTAAACAATAGACAGCACTAAGATATTCTGCAAACTGGAACGTGGCCCACGGTAGGCCAATATACCGGAAAGGGAAAATGACAAATCCCCCCTTAAATAGACATACATCGCACAGTAATATAAAATTAATCTAAGTCTAGGCAGAGCACTCTTCTATCCAGAAAAGTTGCATGTGTTTCTCAGCACTTTCACTACAATTTCTTACTACCTCTCCTGGATAGTGCGTTCTAATTAGAATATTTACGGTTTGTCAACAGGAACAACGGCCTCGACACAGACAGACAGAACAGACACCGAAGACCACCACCAGCGCGACAACAGGCACCGGCAATTCTTATAACCACGCCGGCCGTTTGTATTGCAACATCAGCCCTTTTCAGGGCCAAACCGTCCATTTTTATGGCCATAACGGCCCTTTTCAGGGCCGCACCGGCCAATTCTATTGCCACATCCACAGTAACTTAGTAAGTAAGTTAGTTAACATCACAGCATATTCTGTATTAATTACGTAGAGTATTATATTTACGTTATTTTATTTTAACTACATTTCTATTATTCAGTCAGCCAGAAAACATTCATGTAATAATTATGTGTTCTACCACTATATTACTTTAGCTCGAAAACACGAATTCCAGACAGCATCACATCCCTATCTGAACTAGAGTCTCGGATGTGGATATGACATCCTGTGCATGACGCAGGGTTACATATCCCCCCTCCAGGTCCTGTGCCTCACCGTGGCGAGAGGGTGTAACAGTGAATGATGCCTGTTTCTATGTCGGGTTACTGCAGATATCAGAGATATATTTCAAGTGCTTGTGGGAAGACTGGATAATTTTAAGCTGATATTGTGAATGTATATTACTGGATTTTTAACTGACTTTACAATTTCCTGTCATATTCCACATATTTTATGGACATCTCTTTGTTAAAACATGTTATTACCCGCCATATTTATGTAGAAACTTGTGTTACAACTTCATACTAATTGGTCACCAAATCAACTAATAATTTCAGTGTAACTGATCATAATCTGGTATCGGTTTGTACTGTATCTGACACACAAAAACTGTCACTGCATACAGCAGCAATATTATCTGGCATCCTTCACTGGCCAAAGCAGGACATGGCAAAAGCTCGAAATGTCTGATATCCGAATAGAATCCACACAAACAACCACTCACTTGCGACTTCCGTTAGGCGCCAGTACGTAAATATCCTATAAGATAATATTAATATATTTAAAGTTAAAGTTCACCGTAGAACAGACCATGACGGCCCAGAGGGGGAATAGAGGAATAGCTCTACTCTTTCTTTAACCTCGACGCAAGATGTGGGTACGTGGTAAACGCCACGCCCCGGTCGCTTTACCCCCGGTAATGACCCGGTACCCATTGTACAGGAGGCTAGATCGGCCCAGGACCAATTTCGACGGGTGTAGAAGAGAAGATCCGTCACCTTAAAGAAACTGTGAGGGAGCTTGAGGACTCAAATATAAATATGTACGTTACTTGCTTGAGACAACACTTTAATTTGCATGCTGCTTTGGAACATGTGACTATCATCATTTCAGAGAAGTGGATCCGACAAGGATTTTAAAAAAGCAGAAGGGTCCGTCAACTCGTTGAAGAGCTTGGAAGGCTCGTGGTGAATATGTAAGTTACTGGCATGAGAGGAAAGTTTACTTACATGTTACTTCAGAATAAGGACCTGCAGTCAAACCCTGATATGGCACAACTGTTTGTTCACCAGTTTGTGGCGGCATATCAAGGGTGGTGGTATATCAAAACGCTCTAATATATGGAAATTGTGTTAACATTCCGGATCGTAGTGTGTTTTCGTAGGTGTTCAATACATTCCGTGAACGAGCACGTCAACAACATGTGGAGGAACAGGAAAACATTCTTGAATTGGTACAGCGTAGCCCTACTACTAGCACGCGAAGACTTTCTACACGTCTCGGCGTTTCACGAACGCGTGTATGGCGAACATTGCATGAAGACGTCATCACCCACAGCGTGTGCAAAATCTACACCCAGGGGACAGTGCCGTGCGTCTAGAATTCAACCTCGTCTTCGTAAGGTTGTGAAAAGCAAAGTTCCTAAGATAGCGAGGTCATACTTGGTCCCTATAATGTAGCAATATTAAGTGTTATGGAATTTTTGTATGGAAATTGTGTTAACATTCCGGATCGTAGAGTGTTTTCCAAGGTGTTCAATACATTCCGTGAACGAGCACGTCAACAAGATGTGGAGGAACAGGAAAACATTCTTGAAATGGTACAGCGTAGCCCTACTAATAGCACGCGAAGACTCTCTACACGTCTCGGCGTTTCACGACCGCGTGTATGGCGAACATTGCATGAAGACGTCATCACCCACAGCGTGTGCAAAATCTACACCCAGGGGACAGTGCCGTGCGTCTAGAATTTTGTCATTGCTTACATACTAATCGCCAATTGCATCCATTAATACTATTCACTGATGAAGCCACTTTCATCCGTAACGGAATCAACAACACACGTAACTCGCATCGATGTGTTGTATACATGTATGCATGAACTCGGAGGAGACCGCTGGCACAGTGTTTATTAATTGTAATAATTTGTTTTCTCTTATCTTTACTGTGAGCTGCGTTGGTTTCTCTACTCTGACCTTAGTAGTATTACTGTAGGTATAGTCCGTTTTGCAATGGAGTTGCTTCTCCCTATTGTTGTTTTTCCGAATGTAAACAATTCCCCAACTTACAGGTCAAAAACCTTGTAGGATGTAAACAAAACCCCTCCCCATCGATTAGTGGTATTTCCTGATGTAAACCTTTAGGTTAATGACCTTATTAGGATGTAAATAAGCCCCCACCCTAATTAATGGTTGTATGATAAACCCTTACCCCTTAGATTAATTACCTTTTAGGATTAAACAAACTCTAACCTCTAGGTCAACGACCTTTGAGGATGTAAACAACCCCCACCCTAATTAATACATGTTACGATTTAATAAATATTAAACTAATTAAATATGTACATGAAATGATAATATTAAATATAATTAAAGGATTTTTCTCGAAGTAGTTAAATAAATTAACTGTAACTAAACGTTACAGCGTAAGCTGCTATTTTATTTTTGTAAACGCGCTAGTTTGTAAATGCGCTAATTTTAAATAATTGCAAATGCATATATTAAACTGTTGTTTTTAATTTTAGCATTATTACGTAACTGAACTATTTTTTACAATTGTTTTTTTTAAACAAACTTGTATTTAACTTACGTTATGAACAGCGTAGGTTTACCAAGCGACTGACGATCTTGAGGGTATGGTGTCCAGTGTTGCCCGGAATAAAAATGCCTAAGGTGATATGCTATTTTTTAAAATTAGAAAGTAGGTGACACGGATTGTTTACTATGACTCATTGAGACTATAAAGTTTGTTTACAAACACAAAAAATAAATATCAGAAAGTAGGTCGCCAGACGCATAATGCATTTAATAATAGAATTACACTTTGACAAGATACCCTCAGGGGGTAGACAGAGCGTCGCCAGCATGCAGGTGTGTAATGATAAATAAAAATACAAGCAGCAGGAAATGACGGAGGAAGCGTATGTAAGTTACCTGCAAGAAGAATGCGGATATTTTTAAGGGTGGCGAAGGGACAAACTAGGTCACTATATTTTGATGACTAATCAAATAGCAATGAAATGTGAAAAGTAAACATGAACATGTCCAGACATGTTTTAGTAGGAGGGATGGTGTTCTCTATTACGTCCGCGCATTTTGTATATTAGAGCGCGTTTTAAGACAGATTACTGTACTGCTACAGAAGACGTTTGAAGACAACTGGAAGCTGCGTTTTACACTTTGTGGTTTGATCTATTAAAAGTAGTGAAATCATAGGATTTGTTATATATCATGGCGAAGAAAATGTTTATGAACAGGCAGAGAGCTTTTCCTTCCTCTGAAGTTCCTTCTGTAATGGAAGAGCGGATGGAGTTGGAGGCTGTATCACCTGACATAAATAACCAAGTGTCAGACACAGCAGTAGAGACACCTTTTAAGATTCTGGATGAGACTGTAAAATCCTTTCCAAAATTTAGCGCGACCGGGCGTAGCTTACTAATTAAGTTTAACTCTCTAGGTGAAAACCAAAACCCTAATATATATCTCAAGGAATGCATTACAAAATTAACCAATTACTTGGTAGATGAAATTCCTGGTAGATATTTTGTTGGAATTAAGATACGCAATACTGAAAATGTGAGGGATAAGGTAGTTGGCATTAGTTTTCGGCGTCGTGCTCAACTAAAACCGGATGTAGTGTGGGGTGTTCTAGGGAAAGTTGTTCAAAGTAATGCGAGGTTTGGATTAACCGACCAACTTGAAGTCCACCTTGATCATGTCAGAATGCCTGCAGGTAACGGCAGACAAGCAGAGAAGACGAAAGGGCGCTCATTAGATATTATAAGTGCTATCAAAGAGAGTATTGTTATTGTTAAGACTGCTTATTTGTGTTTGGCTAACGCACTGGTTATTGCTATGGCCCGGGTAAACGGTGACCCAAAGTACACATCATGCAGAAAAGGATATCAACTAGACAAGCCTGTTGAAGAACTCCTTAGGGCCTCAGGTGTTCATTTGTCTAATGGTGGAGGGCTTGAGGAACTCCAACAGTTTCTAGACCATCTTTCGGACTATAACATTATGGTTTATGACGGACTGAGTCCCGATAAGACTCATTTTTAGTGGAAATTCTGTTTCGGACAAGAAATTATACCTGCTGTATGATGCTGAAACGGGTCACTATAATGTGATAACAAACATTAAAGCTGCTATGGCCAAGAGATTTATACAGGGTGGGGCAGAATAACGGGCGATTTTGAAATACGTAGTTTCCTTACTACAATCTAGACAGATATGGAACTCCGTTAGGCCTCACGATTCAAAAAGAAAGTTTCTCACCGCTGCTCCTCTTCAATCTCCGTAGAATTCACCAGAAACAGCGTGTAATAACTAAATTGAAGAGGAAAGAAACCTTATCACCACACGAACCTCAAAAAAAATTTAAAAACCTTGGCATGGCGCTGTTGCGCGGGGGCATTTAAATCCGGCGTTAAAGGGTTAAAGAGGCAGAAGACAGGATCCGTCTACTGGAAAACTCACTGAAGAGCTTGGAAGGCTAGTATGTGAATATGTAAGTTACTGGCATGAGAGGAAAGTTTACTTACATGTTTCATCAGATTATGGGCATCATCACATCATCATCATTACAGAACTGTCAAGCCAAGCAGACAGACAGCCAGCGTGACGTGTCTGAATCAGAGTGCATGACTGACTTAAACCTAGACATACATCGCACAGTAATATAAAATTAATCTAAGTCTAGGTAGAGCACTCTTCTATCAAGAAAAGTTGCATGTGTTTCTCAGCACTTTCACTACAATTTCTTACTACCTCTCATGGATAGTGCATTCTAATTAGAATATTTAGGGTTTGTCAACAGGAACAACGGCCTCGACACAGACAGACAGAACACAGACCGAAGACCACCACCAGCGCGACAACAGGCACCGGCAATTCTTATGACCACGCCGGCCGTTTGTATTGCAACATCAGCCCTTTCAGGCCAAACCGTCCATTTTTATGGCCAAAACGGCCCTTTTCAATCCCGTACAATTCACCAGAAACAACGTGTAATAACTAAATTGAAGAGGAAAGAAACCTTATCACCACACGAACCTCAAAAAAAAATTTTATCGCCGTCTTCGGATGGCCATAATCTCAGGATCGTTACGATTTCTACCGCACAATGTTGTACCGACGCTATCCGAAGACGTCGAGTACACTAGTTTTGTGTTCATGTCCAAACACGTATGGGATGTCCGCACACTAATGGCATTTGCGGGACTTGTAAATTGTAATTATAATTGTAAATTGTATATTGTAAAGATTGATCAACATGTAAGTTTCTTGAAAACTATGTTCTTCATTTCATTTTTATACTACCTCTTCCCATCATTGAAATTTAATATACGGTATTTTGTTCTAAATTCCTATACCTTACCACCTCTAACCATCCTTTTCATGTCGTTCGTAATTAAAAATGTTACAAAGTATTTATTATTTTAGTTATAAATTTACAACATAATTCATTTTACGTCAGAGACAAGTCTTTAAAGCCTTCTGGTGTTTAACTAACATAACTATCACATTATCTTTCAAATATATCGTAACCGTATATTCGTGTTACGTGTAAACACGCCTATGTAGTATTACGTACTTTTGCATAAACTCGTCAGTAATATGTTAAAACTTTAGTAATAGCCTAAATGCATGTTACTCTATTTTTAACTAATATATATCATACGTAAGATATATCTGTAATATATATCCACGCAAGATATGGAACAGTTTCATCTCAGAACGGGGCAAAGAAGAAAACACCACAGACATCATGGGAGAATCGTGCGCAGGCGGGATACCTAATCAATCAAAACAAGGGCTTGTATCCTTTTCACCAACAGATGGTGCAACGCCTTGAAGAAGGAGATGAAGCTAGACGATTGGATTTGTGTCGGTGGGTAATTGCTAATCGCCGATTAATTCCATTCACACTGTTCACCGATGAAGCTAGTTTCACTCGTGACGGTATAAACAACACCCATAACTCACATCGGTGGTCCGACAAAAATCCACATGCCATTGTGGACAGAAATAGTCAATATCGCTTCTCTGTAAATGTGTGGTGCGGTGTGATCGACAATCAGTTGATTGGGCCTGCTGTGTTACCGAATCGTCTTACAGGGCGCGCGTATGTAGACTTTCTGCAAAACGAGCTTCCACTATTGTTGGAGGAGGCTCCTTTGGCTAGAAGGATGCGCATGGTGGAGCCCCTGCACATTATTGCCGTCTGATGACACATCATCTGAATCTAACATTCCCCGAAAGATGGATCGGCCGCGGTGGTCACGTTCAGTGGCCACCAAGGTCCCCAGACCTTACTCCTTTACATTTTTGTCTGTGGGTATGGATGAAAAGCGAAGTCTACAAAGAAAAAGTAAACACAAGAGACGAATTGGTCGCTCGCATTATGACTAGTGCTGCCCTCATAAAGATAGAACGCCAAGACGACCTCAGTTGAGCTACACGTAGTATTGCCAAGAGAGTTGAAAAGTGCATTGAAGTCGATGGTGGGATTTTTGAATATTTACTTTGAACTGTTGCAATTTATTGAGATCATTTACATAATCAATACATGCAATGAATAAGTCCTGTGTCTTTCCTTCATGAAAATGTTAAGAGACATCAAATGTAATTGTTAGTGCGGCATTACCGCGGACTTCTTCTCTTTTCATTTACAATATCGTACATAATTTAATTAACATATATATATATATATTATGTATACCATTTTTACAGAATGCTATAATAAAGAATTTAAATGTATCGCCATGTGTTATTGCAGTGTCATTTGTTTAAAACGCACGCTGTAACAAGTCACTCAATGAACAACTGAAAATTGTAACTCAGTGCTGTGAAATGAAGCTTTTTGGAGAAGAGAAAAAAAAGAGAGAGAGATATTGCCTTTCCTTCACCAGCAATTATAGTTTTATACAAGCACTCTGTCCTAATATCAAACTTTCTTCATCGTATCACACGTTTCTCCATCTATCCGTCATCACTCAAGAATTTGATGCACATTCCCCACGTATTACATTTCATATAGTCAGTTCCTGACACGTAATATCGAGACTGTCGCATTCTTTCCCCCCACAGCGGCATCACTCGAATTTCCTCCACCTTCCCTACATATTACGTCACTAAGGGTGGAGTGCAAGTCTACGCCCCTAGCACTTTGGTTGGTTGGTCGATCTGCAACACACGGTTACGTGTTTACTGGCTTGCTCAGCTTTGTGTACGTAAACGCTCGCTTGCTAGCACTCTACCCCACTCGGCAGATATTTACGCTGACCGAGGGCTGACCCAAGTCGCCTAGCGCAAGTTACAGGGACAGGTCTGTAGATGTGTCGAGGCCCAATAGTGGCTAAACCGACACCGAATCGTGCCTAGCACCTAAAACTAGGCGCCTTTCGAATACCATGACTGAGGTTTTCCGTGATTTTCCGGTTGTAAGGTGAATGCCAGAATATAACAAAGTCGGGGCAAAGCCCGCACCCCCCCTCCCCCCCGGTAGGGCTAAATTACTCGTATGTAGGTTTTAGATGCCGCGCGAAATTAATTGTGAAAATGCCACTCTGGGTTCAAATCCCAGGGAGCCATCCAACGTTCTCGTGATTGATGGCGACGAGTGGGCAGTAGGAGTATAAGTGAAATTTGTGTGTGGGCCATAAATACGGTGCGTCTGTTAAAATTTTAAGGTTTCCTGATTTTAAATGTTATTTTAATGAAGGAAAGACGATTATATATATATATATATATATATATATATGAGTGAGTGATGTGGTTTGATTATGGAAGGTTTATATGCAGTGTCGGTGAAAGCGAATGATACGGCGTGTTGTGGTGTATTAATACGCGTAGGCAAGCGACGCAAGTGGTAGGTCCGCCGTGTATTCGGACGATATCATTCGTCGGTTGGTTTTCAGAAGTCTAGGAAGTACAACAGAAACCTGCTAGCTGGGATGCAGACTTCGGAACGAGGCGGACTTCATCAAAAGGGTTGGACATTGTGATTACTCGCCCCTGGCGCCACAAATTAGCTACACCACTGCATCTGTCTGTCCAAAAACCAAAGTATACCCCCCACTTAGAATACTATACGCTCTTAGGTGCCAGGTCCCGACCTAATCGAGACCATAAATCGTTAGCGTAAGCAAAATCCTCAGTATAGAATAAAGGGTCTGTTATTGAGTCCAGCAATGCGGTAAAACGCATGAATGGCTAAACAGACCAAGGGACGTCGACTTGCGCGCACTTTGGTTGGTTGGCACTCTGCCTGGTGTGTTGGTATCTGCGCAGCAGTAAAGAAGTCAAACGTCTATCGGCTCTGGTGTATAAGCAACTTACATTGTATTTCACATTACTTACGTTGTGTTGGAGCAAAGATGGAGACAAGTGGATGTTATCGAGCTAAAACAAAACCAAAAGCTCACCAAGATAAACAGAACTCCAGAGATCATGTTCAAATTCCTTAAACCTTTTTGCCTTGTATCTGATCTTATGTATACAAATGGACAACAACCAAGGACTTGGGATTTACCTGAGGAATTACGTCCTGAACCAGGAGTTGAACCTGCTAATGAAGAGTATGAGGAGGAAGATGATGATGAAGCTCTTCCACCTGAAGAAGCAGAGATAGTCGCTCCTGAGGTAGTCAGACCTCTTCCTACAGCCTATCTCCTAGGTTGTGGACCAGCTACGAGACTCACAACAGAACAAAGGCAAATCATTGAAAATTGTGGTCTCGAAGATGATGGAGTAGCCGACCATTTAGTAAGATTTGCATTAAACAATGGTCTATTTGAGGCAGTAGCTGACCGAATGAGAATCTCATCGGATAAATATAAATGCGGAGCCTCGCTACATGAACATCAAAGCGGTTCACTTGCTCAATGTCTTTACATTGAAAAGTCCACAGAACCAGTTGCATTCGTACGCAATCGTATGTATTGCGAAGGTAGTATACGAGCAGGCTGTGCGTATCAAGAATATCTGATCTTTTTGCCTTTGTTGGTTATTATTGTACGATGGGAAAGGTGAGGATATTTATATTACCCCTGGATATACCATCAAAGAATTGTCCACTGATTCAGTATTTGAATCATATGCTATCCTCAATTTCAATCTTTAAAAACTTCAATTTTCCTGCTTCAAATGGACAAAGACTTTGGACTTGAAATACCAGAATCTCCAGATCACAAAAGAATTGGAAAACTTATTTTCAAACCTACACAAGCTGATTACTCCAACATGCCTCAACTATATAAGTCGTGAGAAGAGATCAACGAATTGGGAAAGATTTAACCCCTTAGCATACGCTGGTTGGATTACATCAGGACTCTTTGGATATGCTCATTCTTTTGATTTCGAAGGGATCAATCAAAGGCTTGACACCGTGGACACCTACCTAGATTATTTCAAATCATCAATCAATATTATAAATCAACAAATGTTGTCTGAGACAAAAACGTTAAGATCTTTGGAGACTTTCATTAATGATCAAATCGGCAAGATTCAAGATAATTTTATATCACTTGAGCAATCTACGGATTTGACCAGATACTTAACAATCAGAGGGTTTGAGCAGATATCCCATTTAATCTTGAACTTGAAAATGACAGTTTTTATGAATGAACTCCTTGAATCATACCACAGTCATGCAATTCCTCAACTGTTACTGGGATTACCAGAGTACCAGATTCATCTTGAAGATTTTAAACAACAATTAAGAAAGATCAACTTATAAATTGTACCTGGATATCTTTATCATCAAACAATGATTGATCTCCCGATACTCCATTGCCTTGAACTCAGAGACGAATACCTGTTGAGTATTTCAATACCAGTTAGACGAATTGACATAATTGATAAGCACATTTTACTAACCCAGTTACCATTCATCCATGGAAACCAATTGTGCCATTATGATCTACGCAAACAAAATCGTGTAATTCTCAACAGATATGATGAAATAATAGCAGCTACTGGCCAGGAACTATGCTCTCAAACTGGATCAGGCCACTGTTTATTCCAGTTTCAAATGAGTCCGAAATCATCAAAGCGGATGTGTCTCAACAAGATCATGAATATGGAATCCATTGAGATTATCAATCAAACATGTAAGCTTAACTGTGATATCGAGCGGCCTGTGGAGTATTCGCCCCTTGTTACCTAAAATTCCAAATGTACCTTCTATCATTCTGCGTGCTCTCGATAGTCTGTAATTAAACATGCGTTGTTTTACTGAAAGATTTCTGCTGGGATATGGCCGCAAAACAAATTTTGAGAGAACAAATGCCTCATCCCCCACAAGTACGAATGACATTGCCGTTCCATTTTCATCATTAGGAAGAAGTTTTTCTTCCGGAATATTTAATTCATTTTTCTTAAGCAAACGTGAAAATGCCGACTGTTTAAAAATGTTAGTATCACTTGACGAACCGTAAGCTCCAACTTCAACATAAATGAAATTGTAATTGGAATCTGATATGGCTAAAAGCACAGTGGAAAAGAAAGATTTGTAGTTAAAAAATTCTGAACCACTTTTATTAGGCTTTTGTATTCTAATGTGTTTCCCATCTATTGCCCCGATGCAATTCGGAAACTGTGTTCTCTCATTAAATTCGTGGGAAATTTTCAACCAAGAATCACGATCCAGTCCTGGCATGTAAAGTGGCAGCAAACATTCCCAAAGTGCGTCACATGTATCTCTGACAATTTTCCTTATTGTTGCATCTCCAAGTAAATATTCATAATGCAGTGATGCAAAGCTGTTGCCCGTTGCTAAATACATGTAAACAGTTAAATTAAAACAACTCAGGAAGTACATCCTGTTTTTTATATTTTTCAGGTAATGAGTTACAAAAGAAATGGAAGAACCTAAGGACGTGTTTCAAAAGAGAGTATGATGCTCAGAAGAATGTCGCGTCTGGTTCAGGAGCTACAAAGAGGCGCAAGTATATATATTTTGAGCAGCTGTTAATTCTACGCGATTCTGTCGAAAGCAGAATAACTTCGAACAGTCTCGAGAAGAGCAATGACAAAGTGGAAGATAATATGGAAACTGAAGTGGAAGAATCGGAAAATAGGCATGTCGATACTTGTGCTAAGCCCATTGAAAAATCAAATTACCGGAAGAAGACTCCTCAAAAGACATACGAAGAATCTCTGCTACAGATTTTGAGGGGAAAAAAGATGAAGATAAGGAGATTGATGAAGATAAATATTTTCTTCTATCCCTGCTCCCTTCGTTCAAAAAATTTAGTGAAGATCAAAAATTCATTGCGCGGACGGAGATCATGAGTGTAATGAGACTTGTGCGTATGTCGGGGAGTTTCCAAAAACAAACTCCGAATAACGTAAACCCATTGCATCGCGATACTGCCAGACGGCCTGGGGCACACATTCTTTCAACTGGCGCACGAGGATTATATGAAGATGATGCAAGTAGTTCCTTGCAATCAGCTATGTCCCCTACCAACAAGGAGGTTGGGATAACTCATTGCAAGTCAGCTACTCGAGACATTCCGAGGCACAGTTCTTTTCAACTTTTGCCCCAGGGGAACTACAGGTTCATGCAAGTAATTCTTTGCAACCAGAGGATGATAACGAGTCGGAACCTTCGTCTATTTTGACTTTACTTTGAATTTTTACTTGTGTTTTTGTTTTTTATACATATACTTCTTTCAATAAACTATGTAAAGTTTTTAAAATTTTTTTACCTACCTTAAAGTTACTGCCAATCTTTCCTGTGGTGGTACAGCCATTAGTAATTTTGTATCCTGGTATGAAATACGAGGTCCTACCAACACCAAAAGTTTATCAAAACTTTCCACTATCATGCGGAAATAATTAATAAATTTGTTTGGATGTTTTTTCAAACTGTCAAACAATTTATAAAATTGTCCATCTTGAAGTCTTTTACTTATCAACGGATGGACCCAAAGTTTTCTGTGCTTTTTTTCCGTTTTCTTAAAACCAGGGCACAAACGCAAGCAGTGTCTACGAAATCCATTTCAAAACTGAGTGAAAAGCAACCATTTGGTAGCCAGTGGGCGTTTGGCAGAGCTGTGCGGCAACTTTCAGGTGACTAAACTATTTAATCGCCGGGAATAAAAGTTGCCAGTGTGCGGCCAGTGTAATACCGGGTGTGAGAGGTGATCTTATGATAGTTGTTGGTTCGGTAGTTCTTGTGTCAATGATTCAGCTCATCGTTCTTTGTATCTTTCTAGTTATGATTTATAAATTGGTTCTATCACTCAAGAGAAGGCGTTCATGTCATACATATCGATCCAACTCTGCTCCAGAAGAGGGTCGATCTTCTTGTACCTTACCCGTCTCAACCAATCTCAATCCATTATCTGAACCATTATGGGAACTTCACAGATCAACAAGTGATCGACGCATGTGCTACATTAACTTCAATAACACAACCACCAGCTCAAAACGGATTAGCTGAAACTCTTCAACTCATCAAGAGCATTTTGGCTGTTCACATTAAAAGATCACACAATACCACAGGCCTAAGAATTCACCAGGACAATGATTATCTGTTGTCTTTGGTAGCCAGTATAAGAGAATACGGAGGACCTAAGACGAGTAAAAAATCGATACAAGAATTTTTTCAGCAAACAGAACAATACGGACGAATCAATAACTGGACAGGCCATGACTTGGTAGCTATCGCGATATCAAAATTGACTGATAAAGCGGCATTGTTTATAATGGGACTTGACCAGCCCGAACAACAAGACCTGACGTACGACAGGTTAAAGGAATTATTGACCAAAACATTTTTGGACCGGTTGCCTTTACAGTATTAATATACGTTATTGCATGAAGCAAGACAGGACAAAACACAGACGCCGACTCAATTCTTGGACCGTCTGAGAAACACTACCGCAAACACTATTCGCAAGGGTTCGACTCCCGCCGAATGCACTATATTAATAGAAGACGGGCGATATGGACCCCTGTCGGCCTTAATTCACGGATGTTAAGACCGGTGGGGTGGGAGTTAAGATTCAGAATGCCGGAGAGCATTGAACAAGCCCTTAACATAGCGACGACGGTGTATAACGCATTCAAAATGGAAGGAGACCCGAGAGGAGAAACAAATTATAGGCCGGACGTTAGAACGATTGTATGTTATGGGTGTAATAAAACGGGGCACATTAAGAAAGACTGTAGGGCATACAGGGAGGCTCATTAAAGGAACCAGTTATAATGGAGTATCAGGACTTATTTAAAAAGCCCACGGACGGTAAGGGACGAGAAATTATTGTTGGGACTTAGTAGATACTACGGACAATTTATATATGATAAGCGGAACTGGCACGACTTTTGATTAATTTGGTTAGGAAGAAACATATGTAGGGTTTTCTTGTCGTATTGACTTCTCTAATATTATGAAGTCATGTTACAAAACAACATTACTCAAAAGCCTAATGTATCAAGTTTCAAATTTAGCTATTATTTCATTACTGGAAAACCATCATGGGAACTTCACAAATCAACAAGTGATCGACGCATGCGAGTAGTATTGGTGGTACTATACCGCCGGATGTGACGTCACACGTAAACAAAGATGGCGGATGTAAACAAAGTAACGTGACAAGGTTAATTACCTTTACCGGAAGTGACGTAACAAGATGGTGCGAAATTTGAATTTACATAAACACAATGGCGCGAAATTTGAATTTTACAAGGATGCTACGCGGTATATTTAAATTTTAATAAAATGACGGAAGCGCGGTATATTTAAATTTTAATAATATGAGGGAAGCGCGGTAAATTTAAACTTTAGTAATATGAAAGAAACGCGGTAAATTTAAAAGTTATAGTTCATTTAAAATAGATGACTGCTTGATGCTATACATATAAGTGGTTTGATTATAGGTTATTATAGCTATATGTAATTGAAAGGGTGGTGTTGAGTGGTAAGGTGTAGGACTTATGATCACAAGATCCTAGGTTCGAATACCGCCTACCTTAATTACCCCTTTCTTTTATTTTTATTATTTAAAGGAAAAGTGTAGGACTTATGATTACAAGATATAGGGTTGAATACTGCCTATCTTAATTACTTTTTTCAATTTTTTGTTATTTAAAGGAAAAGGGAAAGGTGTAGGACTTATGGTTACAAGATCCTAGGTTTTAATTACCCCTTTCTTTTTATTTTTATTATTTAAAGGAAAAGAAGGTGTTATTAAACAAATGAACAGCACAATATTTATTTTTTAACATTTGTACTCAATAGTACCCTTTTTACATTTAATTAATTTTATTAGCTTATGAAAGTAGGGTGTTAATGTATATTTATGAATATTAAACATTATAGAAAGCAGGGTGCAAAGCGGATACAGTGTGGCGTGTTATGACTAGTAAATAGGCTATTTTGAAAATAGAAAGTAGGGCAGCCGGATCGTGTACAGACATGTATAGTTTGCCTTATAGGGACTAGAAGTTGAACTATTCTTAAAATTACAAAGTTTGTTTACAGGCACATATAGTATATATTAAAAGTAGGTTAACCGGATTTATTACAGACTAAAAGTTAGACTAATTTGAAATTAGAAAGTTTGTTTACAGGCGCATATAGTGAATATTAAAAGTAGGTCAACCTGATTGTTTACTATGACTTATAGGGACTATAAGCTAAACTATTGTAAAATTAGAAAGTTTTGTTTACACACGCAAATAGTACACTTGCTATTTTGAAAATAAAGATGCTGTTGGATGCATACGAAGTTTAGCTATATACAGGGCGCTGAAGCATTTATTTCTTATTTTACATTTGTCTACGCTACGGTGAAGATTATAATTGTAGGACTGCAAGTTGCCACGCTGATTATTTACAAGACTGAATATATTTTGGCTGCTGTTGAATATAACTTAACAGTTACCATCAATATCCACAATTTTCTACAAGTATCAAGTAAGTGAGTTCATAAGAATTGTTATATATCATGGCTAAGAAACTGTTTTTGAACAGGCAGAAAGCTTTTCCTTTTTCCGAAGTTTCTTCCGTAAGGGAAGAACAGACGGAGTTGGAGGCTAGGTCACCTGACAGAAGCAGTACAGAGGTAGAAACAGTAGACGAGCTGCCGTTTACAGTTTTGGACGAGACTGTGAAGTCTTTTGAAAAATTTAATGCGACTGGGCGTAGCCTCCTCATTAAGTTTAAATCTCCTGGTGAAGATCAAAACCCAAATGAGTATTTGAAGGATTGCATTACGAAATTGACTAATTACTTAGTGGAAGAAATTCCCGGTAGAGATTTTGTTGGGATTAAGATACGGAATACCGAAAATTTAAGTGATAAGGTAGTGGGCATAAGTTTTAGACGCTGTGATCAACTGAAATCTGATGTGGTCTGGGGGATTTTAGTCAAAGATTGTGCAAAGTAAAGCACGGTTTGGCTTAACTGACCAGCTTGAAGTTCACCTAGACCATGTCAGAATGCCTGTAGGAAATGGTAGAGTGAAAAGAAAGGGGCGCTCAATAGACATTATGAGTGCAGTAAAAAGGAGTATTGTAGTGGTAAAGGCAGCGTTATTGTGTTTGGCTCATGCACCGATTATTGCCATGGCTAGGGTAAATGGTGACCCAAAGTGTACATCATACAGAGATGGTAAAGCTATGAAAGAACCAGTTGAAGAACTCCTTAGGGCCTCAGGTGTTGATCTGTCTAATGGTGGAGGCCTTTAGGAACTCCAACAGTTTCAAGAATATCTTTCAGATTACAAAATTATTGTTTATGACGGACTGAGTCCCGATAGACTTATTTTTACTGGAAATTCTGTTTCGGACAAGAAATTATACCTACTGTATGATGCGGAAACGGGTCACTATAACGTGATTACGAACGTTAAGGCAGCTATGGCTAAAAGGTTTATATGTAATGCGTGTGACGCTTTATACGATAAATCACATAACTGCAATAATGCCTGTTCACTGTGTACAGCTGTTTCTCCTTGTACCAGAGGCACTGAAAAATATTGTGGTACATGTAACCGGAATTTTGCAAGTGAAAGTTGCTTCCAGAATCATGTGACACTTAAGGTTCAGAATAAATTGGTCTGCCAGTGGAAACGTGTATGTAGGACTTGTAGTACTATTGTATCAGGGAGTAAACGGCATGAATGTTTCAAGCCATTTTGCTCCGTGTGCAATAAACATCAACCTACTGGGCATTTATGCTACATGAGTCCTCTGAAACAGGCCAAGTTATCTGATCGATTTATGTTTGTCTTCTTCGATGTTGAAAGCACTCAGGATCTCGAAAGGGAAAATGGGTGTTTTGAACATGTCCCGAATCTGATATGTTGCCAACAAATGTGTCCAAAGTGTGAGGCTAATAATGATATTAATGAGGATTGTGTTCAATGTGGGAAGAGAGAGCATGTATTTTGGGGTCCGGATGTTGTAGGCAAATTTATCGAATATCTACGTATTGACAGACCATTTTTGGATAATATTTTTGTAATAGCACACAATGCCCGGGGTTATGATAACCAGTTTCTACTGCGACGCTTTTTGGAACTTAAATGGACACCAAAGCTGATTATGGATGGGACTAAAATCCTATCCATGACAGTGAAGCACTTAAATTTTAGGGACTCTATTAATTACGTCCCTGTAGGGCTCAGGGAAATGTCCAAGGCATTTGATCTTAGCTGCAAAAAAGGCTATTACCCCCATTTTTTCAATACTAACGAACATTTAAATTATGTAGGACCCCTTCCTGAACCCAAGTACTATGGGGCGGATTTCATGTCCAAGGAAGAAAGGGGCAGATTTTTGGAATGGTATGACACTGTAAAAGATAATATTTTTGATAATAATAAGAAGGAACTTTTGGCATACTGTTTAGATGATGTTAACGTTTTACGTATGGCTTGCTGCTCATTTAGAAATTTGTTTTTGAAATTAGTTAAGATGGACCCCTTCAGACAAGCCATTACTATTTTGTCTATATGTAACAAGGTTTTTAGAACATATTTCCTAAAAGCAGACACAGTAGGCATCATACCCCGATCAGGGTACCGATTGGGGGACAAGCAGTCAATAGAGGGTTTGAAATGGTTAGCATATATAGGTCGCGAAAAGGAAATTGTTCATGCGGGTAATGGGCGCGAAGTACATTTGGCTGGGGTTTCTAACCTAGAAGTCGATGGGTACTGCAAAGACACCAATGAAGTCTTTGAATACCTAGGTTGTTTTTGGCATGGCTGTCTCTGTCTTCCTAACAGACACAGACCTATAGGCACCACACACGACACATTGCATAGCAGATATGAAGAGACTATGACCCGACTGAAAAGGATTGAAGATGCAGGGTATAAAGTTGTCTCTACCTGGGGTTGTGAATTTAGGAAATTGCTGCAGGATAATTTGGAACTAGAAAAGGAATTGAACTCAAACCCCTTAGTTAGAAATTCACCCATCAACACACGTGATGCTCTGTACGGGGGACGAACTGAGGCCACTAAGATGTGGTATAAAGTGAAGCAGGGCGAAGAAATACATTACGTTGATGTAATTAGTCTTTACCCCTACATCTGCAAGTATGGGAAATTTCCTATTGGCCACCCGAAGGTGTACGTGGGTGATGACTGCCCTGCCGACTGCTTGGGAAGGGAGGGAATAATCGAGTGTAAGGTTCTTCCCCCTAGGAAGTTGTACCACCCGGTCCTTCCGTATAGGACCAATTCTAAACTGATGTTCTCTCTGTGTTCTGCATGTGCTGACACAATGCACCAAGCCGATTGTACACACACTGATGAAGAAAGGTGTATAGTCGGCACTTGGATAGTGGATGAGGTGAAAAAAGCCCTGGAAAAGGGTTATGTTTTGCTCAAAGTTTATGAATTCTGGGAATATGCCGTCACACAGCTGAAAGACAATGAGGGCGGTCTGTTCGCAGGGTACATAAACATGTTTCTGAAACTGAAACAAGAAGCGTCCGGCTACCCATCATAGGTGCAAAGTGAAGCACAAAAAACAGAGTACATTGAGAGCTACCGGCGGTCAGAAGGAATTGATCTAGACAGAGCATCAATTTCGAAAAATGCAGGACAAAGAACTTTGGCAAAATTGAAACTAAATTCAATGTGGGGCAAATGGGCACAGAAGCAAGACAAAACCTTGACTACATTAGTCTCTTCCACGCAAGAGTTGTACGAGCTAATTACAAGTCCGGGTATTGAGGTCACCAACCTCATATTCCCGAACGATGAAGTGGTATGGGTCTCCTGGAAATACACAGAGGAGAATCTGACCACGGGCAGAAATGTGAATGTGGATATTGCAGCTTTCGTCACCGCTCAAGCTAGGCTCAAGTTGTACAGTTATTTGGAAGAGCTGGGCGGGTCTGTCCTGTATTGTCACACTGACTGTTATCTACGTGCATCAAGTAGGTCAACAGCCCAAGGTCAAAACAGGGTTTTGTTTGGGGGAGCTCACTAATGAACTAGAAGAATATGGTCCTGGTTCATACATTGAGGAATTTGTATCTGGTGGCCCCAAGAATTGTGCATATTCAGTCCTGACACCGGGCTCTGACATAAGATCGTACAAGTGCAAAGTAAATTATTAAATTATGAGAATTCTAAGGTAGTAAACTTTACTTCCATTAGGCATATGATTCTGGAAAACAGTGAACCCTTGCATGTCCACAACCCCCGCAAAATTAAAAGGAAACATGTAGGAACAGTAGTGTCTGAACCTGAGAGCAAAGAGTACAAGGTGGTGTTTAAGAAGCGCCGTCTTTTACCCAAATTGTCCTCTGTACCCTATGGTTACATGTAGGCTTTTTAGGCTCAACAGTATAAAATTATTTACTTCTGCTAGTATTTGTATAAATACAGAGTAATTTTGCACTTAACTTCAGTATAGAGTATGACGTTAAAGTTACAACATCGATTTACATTAATTGTTGCGGGTCCGTTCATGTGGCAAGTCAACGTTTGTTATTAGACTAATACAGTGCAGAGAGCAGCTTTGCGACAATGTACAGTAACATTCTCTGGTGTCACAGTGAAAACAACGCACCACATCACCTAAAAGACGTATCATTTGTTAAAGGTGTTCCTAATTTTGATAATCCTAAACATGTTCCTACATTAATTGTGTTAGATGATTTGATGGACTCTGCTTATTCTACAAAAGTCAGCGAATTATTTACTAAAGGATCACATCACAGGAATATTAGTTTGGTGTTAATTACACAAAACCTTTTTCATCAGGGCCCTTCTTCACGTGACATTTCCCTCAATAGTAAATATATAGTTGTGTTTAAAACCCCTCGAGACAAGACCCAAATTGTGCACCTCGCTCGACAAGTTTATCCTGAGAATATTTCTAGTTTTCATAAAACGTATTTAGAAGTTTGTAAAGACCCGCATTCTTATTTATTTCTTGATTTAACACAATCTATTAATGATCTGCTAAGATTTAGAACAAAGATATTTCCTGATGAAATAACAGAGGTGTTTGCACCTCTAGAAAGTAATGAACCGTTTGAGATCACAATTACACTACCTGCACGTAATTAAGGACGCGAAACCACAAGCCAGACGCGCGTTACTCTCTTCTGCAAGTGACCAGTTGATAAAAGTTATTGTTGAATGTGCTATAAATACACTTAACGGAAATCATAAATTATCTACAGACGAAAAGACTAAACTTAGCAAATTTAAAACCAAGTTACGTACGCTAGTTAACCTTAAAATTAGCCTCAAGCGTAAACGAAAATTATTAGTTCAAAAAGGTGGGTTTATTGTTCCTTTGCTTACTAGTATTTTATCTAGTGTCACTGGGGCTCTAATTACTAATAATAATAATAATAATAATAATAATAATAGTTAAACAAAAAAATGGCTTTGAAACGTATGATTTTAATACCTCCAGAACTATGGGAAAATCGTTTCACATCGTCACCACCACCACCGGTTAAAAAGATACTTAACAGTAAACACCATAGCTTTGACAAGTGAACGCAAGTGCGTGTACATCAGGATCCATACTTAAAAATAGAAAAACAAAAACGTGATCCTATCCCTATACCAATAATAGAAACAGGTGGTACCCCTGATAGCAAACCTACATTTAAAACTAAACGTAAACGCATAATAGGTTCAGTGCCTGTATTTAACACTGAAACTGCAGATACAGATTCATAATCAGAAACTGATAATGGTAGTGTCTCGCCTGTGCACTCAAGCTATATTCAAGGTGTATTAAAACGTAAAGTATCGCATGACCCTACGTTTGGAGTGTACCAAAATAACAATGATGGCTCTTTTAAGATTGGTAGTTCCAAGTTCAAATTTAGCAACAAACACGTGTTTGTAGATGGTACAAAGCAACACGTGGTCTATGGGAATTGCTAACCAGATCAAGACCAGATAAAAATTTAATCACACCTCGAGATAAACTAGCATATAAACAGATTCTGCTGCAGTCTAATGCGCATAAAGTTAATTTCAACCCTACTGGTAAGATTACAGCTAACAAGGGTGTAAAATATACGCAGTTTATATCGCGACTGTTTAATAATTTACCTGAACAAAATATAGAATGGACAACCGTAGAGTAATACCCCTAGGCAAAGTTTATTTTGATCCCAAACATCCTGCTGCATTCGGGTCAGTTGCAAAGTTAGTAAATGCTACTAAACATAGCAGAAAGGATGCTGAAAAGTGGCTAAGTTCTCAGGATACGTACACGCTACACAAACCTGTGCGAAAACACTTTCCCCGCAACCCATACACTGTAACAAACATCGATGACGTGTGGGAAATGGATCTTGCAGATTTGACCAGTTTATCAAAATATAACAATGGATATAAATTTCTCTTCAATGTTATAGACGTGTTTTCACGATACGCATAGTGTTCCACTAAAAGACAAAACAGGGGCTTCCATTACCACAGCACTGAAAGGGTTATTCATAAATAGGCAACCTCTTACCTTACAGTCAGATAAGGAGACTGAGTTTGTAAATAAAACCGTACAACGGTATCTCAAAAATCAAGTCATTGAGCATCACACTACTCATAACCCCGACATAAAATGTGCTATAATAGAAAGGTTTAATAGGACTTTGAAAAGTAAAATGTATAAGTATTTTACAAAACATAACACATATAGGTACATTAATATTCTACAAAAGCTTTTAGAAGGATACAATAATACTGTTCATTCAACTATAGGAATGGCTCCAAGAAATGTCAACCCTTCCAACATTTACGCTGTGTGGCAGAGACTGCGTAGCCGAAGTGCAGTTATTCCCCGAGGGCGTGTTAAATTTAGAGTTGGTGACTTTGTGCGTATAACAAAAGAAAAGTCGAAATTTGCCAAAGGCTATGAGCAGACGTTTTCGACAGAAATATTTAGGGTAGTGAAAGTCATTCATCGCACCCCCCAACCTGTTTACGAACTCACAGACTTGCAAGACCGTCCTATTGAAGGCAAGTTTTATAACTATGAGCTTGTAAGGGTTACAGTGTCCCCCGAAACTGAATTTCAAATAGATAAAATCCTGCGTACTCGTAAAATGGGTAGCATTAAACAACATCTTGTCAAGTGGAAATCATATGACTCAACTTTTAATTCTTGGGTTAACGCTTCTGATATTAAAAAGATATAATGGAATCGTTTTATGTGGTGCTGCCGTCAGACAGTTCAGGAAACTACTTCCCTCTAAACACAATAGCTAATTTTAGAACAAAGTTAGCAAGTCCAATAGAGCTCGAACCCAATAGGTGGGAAGTTGGTCTAGTCGAAATATCTTATCCAAAGGGTTATAAGAAAAAGCAGCTCCTACACAATATTATACGGCTAGATGCAATGGAAATCAGGTTTCCTGTAAAAAACTATAAATCTTTATATGAATTGTTCGTAACGTTAAAACGTTATTTCAAATCGGCTAATGAAAAAGACTATTTAGTTACTAAATTTAACGAGTATCTAAATAAACATGTACCGTCAGATGGCTACACTACATTCTAGGCGTCTGCTGTGGACACAATTCACTTAAGGTAGGCGAAAATTTAATATCTCACTTTCCAGTTCGTGTGTATAACGGTGTTGAAGATTTGGCTGCGACAATTATGGCACCTGCTAACTGCAGCTCTTCTAAAGTTTCCCTACCAGACACAGATAACTCTAACTTTGCTTCACCAGAGATTATATACGTATACACAGATATTATCAAACCAAATTTTGTCGGTGATTCTTACGTTAGGCTTTTAACCCCGTTACACTTTCCATCTAGCAGTGGACATGATAGATTTCAATTTCCATTGTATAGACCTGTTGAACAAACATTCATTGAGTCAATAGCCATTCGTCTTGTTACAAAGTCTGGTGAAGATGTCGCGTTTTACGAAAGTGATATCCCATCTGTTATAACATTACACTTTAAAAACAAATCTCTAGCGTAATAAAACTCAGTTTATATGTTACCATTGATCAATATGCACAGTATTACATAAATCAGAGCGGTGGTGGTGACATAGGGCCTGTATATAGGGCAAGTTTCAGAGTGCAAAGGGGTAATGGAATTGGGTCATTCTTCCGGGGGCTGTTTCGTTTCGTTAAACCTGTGCTATATTCAGGAGCTAAAGCTATAGGAAAGCAGGCTTTAAAAACTGGTTCTAATATGTTTACTGATATACTTAATAAACAAGAGGACCAACAAGTTGGCGATATTCTTAAATCACGTTTCGGCGAAGCAAAGGGCAATCTAGAGCAAAAAATTAAAAACATGACAGGGTCTGGTTTGCGTTTAAAAAGAAAGCAACAGTAAAAAAAGCTTCATTCTCACAGTAAACGTGCAAAGGTAAAGGTAAAGGATATTTTTTCAAAAGAATAATTATGGAGTGTTTGAAATCGGGTCTCGATATATTTCTAAAACGTAGCATTCAAACGTCTATCTTAAACAGTCACACCATTACATACAAACCTATTGCCCCTGCAGATAATCCATGCCAGTTAGAATTTCATTGCTCTGGTCATAGCGATTTTTACATAGATTTAAACTCTGTGCGTATACTTTTACGTGTTAAACTAGTAAAAACGGAAGGAACAGACCTCACAAGTGTCGAGCCAAATACAGTAGGCTGTGTAAATAATTTGCTACATTCAATGTTTAGTCCACTTAGTGTGTCATTAAACGGAAAGCCAGTAACTCTTCACGAAACAAACTACCATTACAAAGCGTATTTTGAAAAGTTGCTAAATTATGGCGCTGACGCTTCTAAAACCCATCTGCTTTCAAACTTCTGGATTCTTGATTCTCCAACATCTGATGGCTCACTTACAGCAGATGAAGAAAACAAAGGATATGCCGCAAGAGTAAATTATCTCAGCAATAGTCAAACAATCGAACTCTATGGAAGACTTCAGCCCGACTTATTCAATTCAAATAAAATGCTACTTAACGGTGTAGATAAGAATATTAGACTAACACGTGCACCAGAAGCATTTTATCTATTAGGAATGTTAGACGATGTTAAAGTTCGTATCAAAATTTTAGACGCTACTCTTTTTGTCAATCAAATAGAATTGAAGCCCCCTCTGCTTTTAGCACATGCTAATGTTTTAAGCATGAAACGAAATGCACATTACCCTATCACATATACTCAAATTAAGACTTTCACAGCGGGTGCTGGGGCCCAACAAATCTCTATCGATAATGCATTCCTTGGACCAATTCCTGAAAGGCTGCTTATTGCAATTGTTAAAAACACAGCATTTGTTTGTTCTGCAAGTACAAACCCATTCCAGTTTCAACATTATGATATGACGTATCTTGTTCTATACGTTAACGGGGTTCAGTACCCTTCAGAGTCATTAACTATGGACTGCTCTTCAACCTTCGGAGTCACAAGGGCTTACGAGACACTTTTCTCCAGTACTGGTATTCATCATGATGACCGTAGTCACATGATTTCCTTGGAAATGTTCATATAAGGTTTCTACATTTTGGGTTTTGATCTAACACCTGACAAAGAAGCTGACGAAGAACATATAAGCCTACCTCGTCAAGGAAACGTGCGTATTAAGGCACGCTGTAAAAAACCTTTACCAGAACCTGTAACATGCATTCTGTATGCTGAATTTCCTGGGTACATTGAAATTGATAATTCTAGAAACGTCACAGTACAATGAATACTATTCAAATCAACAAAGTGTTAACTAAACATGTTAAATATTTTCAATGAGTATATCCTATTGATCTATTACCATCCACAATTATAAAGCCCTCAATTATTGTCATCAGTCTCGATAAGCATTACATGCCTGGTTCGCATTGGGTAGCTCTCTGCTTCTCTGACTCTGGATACGGAGAATTTTTCGATTCTTATGGTCTCCCACCAATAAAGCTCGAATTAAATGCCTACATGCAACGTCACTCAATTTCTTGGAAGTTTAATCACCACAGACTAAAAGGATAAACATCAAATGTCTGCGGCCACTACTGCTGTCTTTACGCGCTCCACAGAAGTAAGGGTCTGTCCATGACGTCATTCGTGAACATGTTCACAGCTGCACACTACACCTGCAACGATATAAAGGCAGTCCGTCTGTTCCAAGCTCATTTTGGAAAGTGTCCTGGTTGCAGCCATCTCGTAAAGCATTAAACGTGTAAAGCGCAGCTATAAATAAAGGTTCGTACATCAGTTTGCAATGGCTCTAATAGTTATAGATTTCACCTACTTTGAAGGGCGAGATGGTGAACTAGTAATAAAGGAGTTGGGAATTGCTGACTCTCACAGTAATCGAGTCGCATCATATATCTTCAAAAGACCGTACTGCTGGGAAGAGGTACCTGCGTATTCTACAAGACTCAACCTAGATATTAATCACAGTTGTAATTGGAATGATGGAGATATATTATATTCAGAGTTGGAAACTGTTCTGCAGCGAGAAGCATCATTAGCTGTAGCTATATATTGTTTTGGACCTCGAAAATCAGCATTTATTAGTGATCTCATAGACCGTAAAGTGATTGATATTACTCAACTAGGGTGTCCACCAGCCATAAGCATTACTTTTCCCACAATTACTTGTACCTTCCCATGCCACGGAAGATTTAACCATGTGTGTGCAATGAGATCAGCGTATTCAATGGCGCAGTGGCTGCACTTTCGCATCCTCAGTCTTCAGTATGCTGTATGCCCACTTCAACCAAGCTGTCATTAATGTTCCAGATGTGGAGGCTATTGGAGCGTGTATACTTTCTCAACAAGCAGAGGACAAAGTACGTCGTTATCTATCTGGATGAGAACCTTACACCGCAAGTCAAACTTACAAGTTCTTCACGTACTGTGGTGTTAAACCAGATGCAGTGGTTCATTTTGGTGACTTTCAAGAACGACATACCTAAGATTCAAGCGCATGAAACTTGGTGACAACTGTCATACTCTATCTATGTACTGTGGACGATACATTCGCATTGGATCTGAAACCAGCAGTGTGTTTTTAAGCAAATCTGAGTGGCCATATCTAATGAAGTTGTCAAGTTTTTGTATAGACAGACAAATAATCAAACTGTGTTCACTGCACGACAAACAAATTGAGTGGCGTAGTAAATGTCTGGAGTCAAAAGCCTTCTGTACACCCCCACAAACAAGTGCTATTGATTTTGAAACATTGTACGATGAAATTATGTATAAAAAATACCATTAATAAATGTAAAAGGGTACTATTGTGTACATATGTGAAAAAAGAGAAATATTGTGTTGTTCATTTGTTTAATAACACCTTTCACTTTTCCTTTAAATAATAAAAATAAAAAGGGGTAATTAAAACCTAGGATCTTGTAATCATAAGTCCTACACCTTTCCCTTTAAATAAACAAAGAGGTAATTAAGATAAGCAGTATTCAAACCCAAAATCTTGTAATCATAAGTCCTACACTTTTCCTTTAAATAATAAAAATAAAAGAAAAGGGTAATTAAGGTAGGCAGTATTCGAACCTAGGATCTTGTGATCATAAGTCCTACACCTTACCACTCAACCACCCCTTTCAATTATCTATAGCTATGATAACCTATACTCAAACCACTCATATGTAAGGCATCAAGCAGTCATCTATTTTAAACAAACTCTAACTTTTAAATTTACAGCGTTTCTGTCATATTATTAAAATTTAAATATACCGCGTAGCATCCTTTTAAAATTCAAATATAGCGCCGTCTACCAACATTTAAAAATACCGCGTCTCCTTCATATTACTAAAATTTAAATTTACCGCGCTTCCGTTATATTATTAAAATTTAAACTTAGCACCCATCCGCCATATTGTAAACATTTAAACTTACCGCGCAACTTACAACATTTAAAATCCAAATTTCGCGCCATTGTTTATATGAATTCAAATTTCGCGCCATCTTGTTACGTCACTTCCGGTAACGGTCATTAACCTTGTCACATCACTTTGTTTACATCCGCCATCTTTGTTTACGTGTGACGTCACATCCGGCGGTATAGTACCACCAATACTACTCATGTGCTACATTAACTTCAATAACACAACCACCAGCTCAAAACGGATTAGCTGAAACTCTTCAACTCATCAAGAGCATTTTGGCTGTTCACATTAAAAGATCACACAATATCACAGGCCTAAGAATTCTCCAGGACAATGATTATCTGTTGTCTTTGGTAGCCAGTATAAGAGAATACGGAGGACCTAAGACGAGTAAAAAATCGATACAAGAATTTTTTCTGCAAATAGAACAATACGGACGAATCAATAACTGGACAGGCCATGACTTGGTAGCTATGGCGATATCAAAATTGACGGATGAAGCGGCACTGTTTATAAAGGGACTTGACCAGCACGAACAACAAGACCTGAAGTACGATAGGTTAAAGGAATTATTGACCAAAAGATTTTTGGACCGGTTGCCTTTACAGTATTATTATACGTTATTGCATGAAGCAAGACAGGACAAAACACAGACGCCGACTCCATTCTTGGACCGTTTGAGAAACACTACCGCAAAGACTATTCGCAAGGGTTCGACTCCCGCCGAATGCACTATATTAATAGAAGACGGGCGATATGGACCCCTGTCAGCCTTAATTCACGGGTGTTAAGACCGGTGGGGTGGGAGTTAAGATTCAGAATGCCGGAGAGCATTGAACAAGCCCTTAACATAGCGACGACGGTGTATAACGCATTCAAAATGGAAGGAGACCCGAGAGGAGAAAGAAATTATAGGCCGGACGTTAGAACGATTATATGTTATGGGTGTAATAAAACGGGGCACATTAAGAAAGACTGTAGGGCATACAGGGAGGCTCATTAAAGGAACCAGTTATAATAGAGTATCAGGACTTATTTAAAAAGCCCACGGACGGTAAGGAACGTGAAATTATTGTTGGGACTTAGTAGATACTACGGACAATTTATATTTGATAAGCGGAACTGGCACGACTTTTGATTAATTTGGTTAGAAAGAAACATATGTAGGGTTTTCTTGTCGTATTCACTTCTATAATATTATGAAGTCATGTTACAAAACAACATTACTGAAAAGCCTAATGTATCAAGTTTCCAATTTAGCTATTATTTCATTACTGGAAAACCATTATGGGAACTTCACAGATCAACAAGTGATCGACGCATGTGCTACATTAACTTCAATAACACAACCACCAGCTCAAAACGGATTAGCTGAAACTCTTCAACTCATCAAGAGCATTTTGGCTGTTCACATTAAAAGATCACACAATAACACAGGCCTAAGAATTCACTAGGACAATGATTATCTGTTGTCTTTGGTAGCCAGTATAAGAGAATATGGAGGAACTAAGACGAGTAAAAAATCGATACAAGAATTTTTTCAGCAAATAGAACAATACGGACGAATCAATAACTGGACAGGCCATGACTTGGTAGCTATCGCGATATCAAAATTGACTGATAAAGCGGCATTGTTTATAAAGGGACTTGACCAGCCCGAACAACAACACCTGACGTACGATAGGTTAAAGGAATTATTGACCAAAAGATTTTTGGACCGGTTGCCTTTACAGTATTATTATACGTTATTGCATGAAGCAAGACAGGACAAAACACAGACGCCGACTCAATTCTTGGACCGTTTGAGAAACACTAGCGCAAACACTATTCGCAAGGGTTCGACTCCCGCCGAATGCACTATATTAATAGAAGACGGGCTATATGGACCCCCGTCGGCCTTAATTCACGGATGTTAAGACCGGTGGGGTGGGAGTTAAGATTCAGAATGCTGGAGAGCATTGAACAAGCCCTTAACATAGCGACGACGGTGTATACCGCATTCAAAATGGAAGGAGACCCGAGAGGAGAAAGAAATTATAGGCCGGACGTTAGAACGATTATATGTTATGCGTGTAATAAAACGGGGCACATTAAGAAAGACTGTAGGGCATACAGGGAGGCTCATTAAAGGAACCAGTTATAATAGAGTATCAGGACTTATTTAAAAAGCCCACCGACGGTAAGGGACGAGAAATTATTGTTGGGACTTAGTAGATACTACGGACAATTTATATTTGATAAGCGGAACTGGCACGACTTTTGATTAATTTGGTTAAAAATAAACATATGTAGGGCTTTCTTGTCGTCTTCACTTCTCTGAAATGGTGATAGTCATGTACTCCAAAGCCAAATGTATCAAGTCAATCCATCAAACTTTCCAATTTAGCTATTATTTCAGCGAATTGTTGTGGACTTTCAAAAGAGCTTCCGACCCTTCCACCCTATAAAACGTGACAAGATAGGCGATATGAATTGTTTGAACAAAAAAATATAAGCAGCAGACACCGAAAATTTGTGTCTCTAACAAAACTGCATTTCTTCAATTACATGTAAAGCCATCATTTTAGTCAACCTATTAATATTAATTTGGACCTTTAGCATATTACAGGTGTCTTGCAGGACAGACGCAGACCAGACTTAAACAAAGGATTAGTCTACTTATTCCAGCGAGACTTATTAGTGACTGGAAACTATTGGAATATAGTTGTAAATTGACATTAATTGGTAGCGAACAAAAATTGACATGATAAATACCATTGTTAGGCAAATAGGCTTTGGAAGATACATCCACGATTGAGAAAAATAATCATGTAAATTGGCAAGAAATTACACACGTAATCATACGTAATAATAAAACATGGTAGACGATAGTGGTGCCTTATTACTTGTGTTCGTAAGGGAAAACGAAACAAGTGTGGTTGATAGTTTCATGTATTGAAACTTGGATATTGCTCAGGAGCTGAGTTATCTCATGTGTTGAGATGAGAAAATGTCAGTTGGAGCTGACAAAGTGGGAAACTGAAGACATATTTGTCCATTTGTGGAGTATGTCGGAAGTTTAAGGTTGTGAGATTAAGTGGAAAATCTCTTAGGGATGTTACGTTATTGGGCAATTTTGGAAGTCATAGATAAAGGAGAGACCCCATACATCTAGGCCTACCAGAAGGAAAGATTAATTAAAATGTGATTAAGTTGAAAGTTTGTAAACAAACTAGTTAGAAAATTTTAAGAGGAAACTGTAATTCCACAGCACGGAATTATTGCAGCGTAATGCACAGTTGAAGGTTGATTACGTGTGAGTACGCACACGCACTTAGGCCACTGTCAACACAGACAAGTGCTGTATGCTATGATGACACCTTCACGTATGCAGTAATCCAATACAGACATTAATGTTCCCAGTAAAGATGTTAGAACCCCTCATGGATTGAGAAATCAGAAAAAGTGAAATACAACTTTCAAGTACTTAAGTATCAAAATTTCAGAAATAATACTTTCAGGAACTCAAATTGACTGTAGGAGAAGTTAAGTGTGTAAAAACATTAACCCTTAGACATTCAAGTTTCGAGTACAGACTTTTGAACTTATTATGCGTTGTGAGCTTCTAAAACGCTGAATTGAAACTTCACTTACTTTAACAGTAAATAATCATTAGTGCTATACTTATGTTCTCAAATTCTGGGTAGTGGACATAGACACGTTCACGTATGCAGTAATCCAATACAGACATTGACGTCCTAAGTCACTAGAATGTAGTGTTCTCTATGTGTCAGGGACCAAATACAGGTTTTAAAAGGTTCAGTGGCTTACGATATTACGCATGTTATGTCCGTCCGTTTCAGCTTCCATGTACGTTTGACAAGATTGAAAACTACGTCACGAACATCGCAATCACGGCAATTGGAATCACGAACAACGGATTCGACAAACGTCGGAATCACGAACATCCGATTCATGAACATTGGAATCACGATAATCGGAATTAGGGACATCGAAACCAATTTTCAATACGAAACGCCTTTTTGATTCCAACAGCCTACAAAACACCAGTAACAAAAATACAACTTTCACGTACTTAAGAATGACAAACTGAGGAATAATACATTCAGGAACTCAAATGGACTGTGGGAGATGTTTTGTGTAAAAACATCAGCCCTTCGAATTGAAGTTCCAAGGATATATGTTTGAACTTCTTATGCGTTTTGAGCTTCTCAAACGCTGAAATAAAAACTTTACTTACTTTAATAGTAAATACTGATTAGTGATAAACTTGGGTTCTCTAATATTGTGTAGGAACAGACACGTTCACCTATGTAATAATCCAATATAGACATTGATGTACCGAGTAAAGATGTCAGAACTCCTCATGGGTTGAGAAATCAGAAAATGTGAAATAATACTTTCACGTATATAAGTATGAAAAAATTAGCAATAATGCATTCAGGAAATCAAACTGGCTGTAGGAGAAGTTGAGTGTGTAAAAACTTCCACCCGTAAACATTGACGTTCTGAGGATATATGATTGAATTTCTTATGCATTTTTGGAAACATTTCTTACAGTAAATTAATATGAAGCTAGGAGGAATCAGGTTTACGGGATCTAGCGACCTCTTTACTACCCATGAACGGATAAAATCTATCGTAGGACATGCAACTTCGTTTTCTGAATTCATTCCAAAGCACTTTCCGGAAAGATACGCTGTTGATGAGCCACTGAAAGAACTTCTAAAATTTTATGTTTTCTGTACTATCACAGAGGAATTTCCTGCTTATATAGCTGGAAGATTTGAACATTATGAAGCTGCAATAATTTTTATTGCTGACGATGGAAACAATAACCCACATTGCCTAACACTGCTATTTCAAAGCGGCGGCCCGTTTGAGACTTTTCCCATAGGAGCTCTAATGTTCACCCTCCTTTCTTCATCTACCGTTTCTATAATAGAATACCGAATCACATGGCATTGAGCATAGAGGTAATACCTGTCGACACAATGAAGAAATGTGGTACTATGTCAAATCTCGATCTTGTAAAATTCATTTGGGATTCGAACACTTTTTCTTTTCTAAAATACGCTACGTGTATGAAGCCTGCTACGTGTATGAAGCCTACTACGTCCACATACGTAGTGTTTCTAAGACACTACAGGGCTGAGAGTGATCGATGGCTTAATAGGGCACGGTGTGATGACTGCTTAGCCCTTCCAAAGCAACTTGGCGCAGAGCAAGTCGGCTGTAAAGCGTCAAACAACTGTACCTGTTCGATTTGCATTAAACAACCAGCTACTCTCAAGGCTACCACATCACACGTTATTTTCACCATGGTCTTCAATTTGGATAAAATCCAAATCACAGCTAGAACGGTATACCAACATTTAGCGTATACTCGTACAAAATCTTTACCAGCTGAAAGGCTGGTAAAGTTTGATGTCTCTCAAGTTACAGCCCGTTATGTCCAATTCGACAAAATTCCTAAAAGGTATTTTCATACTGAATGTGCACCAACTGGTCAACAGAACGACCATAGGTGGATCTGTAAGCGTCAGCAACCCTTTGATGATGCAGATGATTTTCTTACACAGATCACGGTCAATGGATATAAGTGGTGGTGAGCACATTGCTATAAACCTGCTTTGTATGCCTTAATGTTCACGATAAAAGTATTAATTTTGGATTTTGAAATCCAAATAGATTGTCGAGATTACAGAATGTTTAATATTTAACGTTTTTCCATTTCTTTTAACTTTCTGACAAATTTAGAAAGTAGGATGTATAATGGATGGATAGTTGTCTGAAGTGTTTTGCTGAAAAGCTTTTTATATAATGCTTATTATATACATTAATAAGCCACGGTTCTTCATCTCTGTTAATATATTTCGCAGGATATTAATTATTTCAACACGTTTGTCTTCGGTTGCATGTGCTGCGTATACATGTAATTCATACCTTTCTGTACGAAGTTTAAGTTGACTTAGAAGAATATTCCTGCTATGTTATTGAGGTTTAACTGCAGCCTGGATTAAGGTACGCTAGGTTAATATGTTATTAATTACTATAACTGTGTATTGCGCTTTTGTATGTTAATTTTTTAATGTTTAATACTGAGCATCAGCAGCATGTGAAGTAACGTCACAGGGGTGGCTGACAGAGGAAGCAGCCTACGATTCTTACAGTGGAATAGTATGTATTGTAGTGGTTGCTACGCCCTCTATGGCTCATTATACATATGTATATTGAGTTTCAGATCCGAGTTTCTGTGAACCTATCATTTTGAGTATGACTCCTTCAACATTTCATTATTAGAAGAGTGAAAATGACTTTCTTGTATAATAATTAGTACAATTTTAACTTTTCTGCGTTCTAGGTTGTGTGCTGCAATCTGTCAAGCACCAGACTGGCAGGGAACGTGCAGTGGCACTTCTTGCACAACAGGTCAGTCGACATTCTCTTAGTTTCAATGCATAGAATTCAAGACATATCCTCACATTGACAAAACTCAACAGAAAGTAGGCGTACTTCACAGAAAAATTACTTGTGATGTAGGCAATTGCTCAGTGAGTCACGAAGCTTTGTGCCTCTTGTGGAATGCAAAGTTTGTTAGTATTTTCACAAAACCCCCTCATGGTCCATTTCCCTGTATTTTAAAATTAAACTTCTAACGAATACATTTTACATCACACAACTCGAAATTCGCGCTGGCCATACTTCCTCCAAGATCTCGAACGGTCATTATGGGTCGCATGGTGAGGGATAAGGGAAGTAAACTGCCTGAAGTAATTATAATTGAACCTGCGCAGGTAAGCAATCCAGGGATACAGGTAGTCCGGGTAATTAGTGATGTATTCGTGAGAGAAGGATTGCAGTTTGTTAAAGTGAAGGACCTACCTGAAGGGGTTGAGAAGATCGAGAGTGGTGAAGTGAACAACGTTATTGATGCCCCAGGGATAAGGGGTGCAGCAGCAAATAACCCCAATTCGCGCTGTTCTCAGGAACGTGTAGAGGGCATGGTGGCCTGCTACTGCATTTTGGAAGTGATCAATACTAGTATTGACACTGTGGAAATCGATAAAAATGTTAAGTTAGGGGATGGGGAACCCCTGCAGTCTTGTGAAGACTCGGTTATGGAGAATTATGTATATGGAAACATGAATGAGGCCTTAGGTAATGATGGGCAAGGGTCATAGATGACCGGGAATCCTCACGTGTGAAATTGACCCGTGCTATAGAGCACAAGTTGGGGCATCTGAAGAACACGGAGCGCGACGTGTTGGTGCCAGTAATTCGAGAGTATCACGACTTGTTCTTGTACGACCGTTCCGGGATGCTACCTTGCTCGAGCAGAGGCTTCCATGAGATCAAAACAGGTGACGCAGTACCCATAAAGAAAAATCCGTATAATCAATCAAATTGTAAAATTCCAGAGATCCAATCTAGGCTAAAATGCGCCTGATGGATACAGAACAGGCACGAAACCAATATATATATATATATATATATATATATATATGCACAATATGGTGCTCAATAAATAATGACAACAGAAATTATAAGCAAGGACACAAAAGTATAGAATGCTTTAAATTATAAAATGTAGCTTAAAGCATCAGTCAAATTAAATACAAGTCTAGAAAGATTGTTATGTCATTGATGCAATACATCAGGGATTCACAGCATCTTAAATTGAAATATAGTCTAATAAATTTACATTTAATAAAGTAGATGATGCCAAAGCTGAAGGCCGCCTTTTTAAACTTAAATTAATCTTTACTGTTAAAAAAACTCCTCCAATGAATAAAAGGACTTCGCGAGAAGATAGTTTTTTAAAGTTTTTAAAGTATAAACTACCATTTACTCTTAGAGAGGAAATGCACTGACAGTTGGACGACGTTGCAGAGCGGCGTCATTACCCCTGCCTTTTCAGAATGGGCAGCACCCGTAATTTTGGTAAAAAAGAAATCTATGGATGGTATGCCAAAATATCGTTTTTGTACAGATTTTCGAGGATTAAATGCTGTTACAAGAATTCCAGTGTATCCGATTCCTGACATTAAGGGTAATTTGTCTCTAATGGCAGGTAGCCGATATTTTATATTATTGGACATATAATCAGCTTATTGGCATATTCCAATACACCCGGATGATATGGATAAAACAGGATTTATCACACCTTTTGGAAGTTTAAGGTACGAAAGATTAGCTTATGGTTTGGCTGGAGCGCCAAGTATTTTGCAGAAAATTATGGATAATACCTTAATGGCATTAAAAGATATTTATGCTCTTGTTCATTTGGATGATATTTTGATTCTTTCTGATACCGTACATGAACAGGAAGAAAGAGTACAAATAGTTTTTGAAAGAATTCGGCAGTGCAATACTGACTGCCAGAGAATCTGCAGAATTATTAGTCAAATTTGATGACATGCCGGCATTAGGTTTAAACATCTGCTGGCATGGCTTGATCAATGGCTTGAAATTATAAAACACCAAAAAACGTAAGATAACTCATTGCAAGGCAGCTACTCGAGACATTCTGCGGCACAGTTCTTTTCAACTTTTGCCCCAGGGGAACTACAGGTTCATGCAAGTAATTCTTTGCAACCAGAGGATGATAACGAGTCGGAACCTTCGTCTATTTTGATTTTACTTTGAATTTTTACTTGTGTTTTTGTTTTTTATACATATACTTCTTTCAATAAACTATGTAAATTTTTGAAAATTTTTTTACCTACCTTAAAGTTACTGCCAATCTTTCCTGTGGTGGTACAGCCATTCGTAATTTTGTATCCTGGTATGAAATACGAGGTCCTACCAACACCAAAAATTTATCAAAACTTTCCACGTCATGCGGAAATAATTAATAAATTTGTTTCGGATGTTTTTTCAAACTGTCAAACAATTTATAAAATTGTCCATCTTGAAGTCTTTTACTTATCAACGGATGGACCCAAAGTTTTATGTGCTTTTTTTTCCGTTTTCTTAAAACCAGGGCACAAACGCAAGCAGTTTCTACGAAATCCATTTCAAAACTGAGTGAAAAGCAACCATTTGGTAGCCAGTGGGCGTTTGGCAGAGCTGTGCGCAACTTTCAGGTGACTAAACTATTTAATCGCCGAGAATAAAAGTTGCAAGTGTGCGGCCAGTGCAATACCGGGTGTGAGAGGATCTTATGATAGTTGTTGGTTCGGTAGTTCTTGTGTCAATGATTCAGCTCATCGTTCTTTGTATCTTTCTAGTTATGATTTATAAATTGGTTCTATCACTCAAGAGAAGGCGTTCATGTCATACATATCGCTCCAACTCTGCTCCAGAAGAGGGTCGATACCATCTTGATCTTCTGGTACCTTACCCGTCTCAACCAATCTCAATCCATTATCTGAACCATTATGGGAACTTCACAGATCAACAAGTGATCGACGTATGTGCTACATCAACTTCAATAACACAACCACCAGCTCAAAACGGATTAGCTGAAACTCTTCAACTCATCAAGAGCATTTTGGCTGTTCACATTAAAAGATCACACAATAACACAGGCCTAAGAATTCACTAGGACAATGATTATCTGTTGTCTTTGGTAGCCAGTATAAGAGAATACGGAGGAACTAAGACGAGTAAAAAATCGATACAAGAATTTTTTCAGCAAATAGAATACGGACGAATCAATAACTGGACAGGCCATGACTTGGTAGCTATCGCGATATCAAAATTGACTGATAAAGCGACATTGCTTATAAAGGGACCTGACCAGCCCGAACAACAACACCTGACGTACGATAGGTTAAAGGAATTATTGACCAAAAGATTTGTGGACCGGTTGCCTTTACAGTATTATTATACCTTATTGCATGAAGCAAGACAGGAGAAAACACAGACGCCGACTCAATTCTTGGACCGTTTGAGAAACACTAGCGCAAACACTATTCGCAAGGGTTCGACTCCCGCCGAATGCACTATATTAATAGAAGACGGGCGATATGGAACCCTGTCGGCCTTAATTCACGGGTGTTAAGACCGGTGGGGTGGGAGTTAAGATTCAGAATGCCGGAGAGCATTAAACAAGCCCTTAACATAGCGACGACGGTGTATAACGCATTCAAAATGGAAGGAGACCCGAGAGGAGAAAGAAATTATAGGCCGGACGTTAGAACGATTATATGTTATGCGTGTAATAAAACGGGGCACATTAAGAAAGACTGTAGGGCATACAGGGAGGCTCATTAAAGGAACCAGTTATAATAGAGTATCAGGACTCATTTAAAAAGCCCACCGACGGTAAGGGACGAGAAATTATTGTTGGGACTTAGTAGATACTACGGACAATTTATATTTGATAAGCGGAACTGGCACGACTTTTGATTAATTTGGTTAAAAATAAACATATGTAGGGCTTTCTTGTCGTCTTCACTTCTCTGAAATGGTGATAGTCATGTACTCCAAAGCCAAATGTATCAAGTCAATCCATCAAACTTTCCAATTTAGCTATTATTTCAGCGAATTGTTGTGGACTTTCAAAAGAGCTTCCGACCCTTCCAGCCCTATAAAACGTGACAAGATAGGCGATATGAATGTTTGAACAAAAAAATATAAGCAGCAGACACCGAAAATTTGCGTCTCTAACAAAACTGCATTTCTTCAATTACATGTAAAGCCATCAGTTTAGTCAACCTATTAATATTAATTTGGACCTTTAGGATATTACAGGTGTCTTGCAGGACAGACGCAGACCAGACTTAAACAAAGGATTAGTCTACTTATACCAGCGAGACTTATTAGTGACTGGAAACTTTTGGAATATAGTTGTAAATTGACATTAATTGGTAGCGAACAAAAATTGACATGATAAATACCATTGTTAGGCAAATAGGCTTTGGAAGATACATCCACAATTGAGAAAAATAATCATGTAAATTGGCAAGAAATTACACACGTAATCATACGTAATAATAAAACATGGTAGACGATAGTGGTGCCTTGTTACCTGTGTTCGTAAGGGAAAACGAAACAAGTGTGGTTGATAGTTTCATGTATTGAAACTTGGATATTGCTCATTGGAGCTGAGTTATCTCGTGCTGAGATGAGAAAATGTCAGTTAGAGCTGACAAAGTGGGAAACTGAAGACATATTTGTCCATTTGTGGAGTATGTCGGAAGTTTAAGGTTGTGAGATTAAGTGGAAAATCTCATAGGGATGTTACGTTATTGGGCAATTTTGGAAGTCATAGATAAAGGAGAGACCCCATACATCTAGGCCTACCAGAAGGAAAGATTAATTAAAATGTGATTAAGTTGAAAGTTTGTAAATTAACTAGTTAGAAAATTTTAAGAGGAAATTGTAATTCCACAGCAGGGAATTATTGCAGCGTAATGCACAGTTGAAGGTTGATTACGTGTGAGTACGCACGCCCACTTAGGCTAGTGATAGGAGCTAATTAGACCACCCACGAAACAACATGGCCGACCAAGAAACAGCTGACAGCTGTCAACACAGCCAAGTGCTGTAAGCTATGATGACACGTTCACGTATGCAGTAATCCAATACAGACATTAATGTTCCCAGTAAAGATGTTAGAACCCCTCATGGATTGTGAAATCACAAAAAGTGAAATATAACTTTCAAGTACTTAAGTATCAAAATTTCAGAAATAATACTTTCAGGAACTCAAATTGACTGCAGGAGAAGTTAAGTGTGTAAAAACATTAACCCTTAGACATTCAAGTTTCGAGTACAGACTTTTGAACTTATTATGCGTTTTGAACTTCTAAAACGCTGAATTGAAACTTCACTTACTTTAACAGTAAATAATCATTAGTGATATACTTATGTTCTCAAATTCTGGGTAGTGGACATAGACACGTTCACGTATGCAGTAATCCAATACAGACATTGACGTCCTAAGTCACTAGGATGTAGTGTTCTCTATGTGTTAGGGACCAAATACAGGTTTTAAAAGGTTCAGTGGCTTACGATATTATGCATGTTAGGTCCGTCCGTTTCAGCTTCCATGTACGTTTGACAAGATTGAAAACTACGTCACGAACATCGCAATCACGGCAATTGGAATCACGAACAACGGATTCGACAAACGTCGGAATCACGAACATCCGATTCATGAACATTGGAATCACGATCATCGGAATTAGGGTCATCGAAACCAATTTTCAATACGAAACGCCTTTTTGATTCCAACAGCCTACAAAACACCAGTAAAAAAAATACAACTTTCACGTACTTAAGAATGACAAACTGAGGAATAATACATTCAGGAACTCAAATGGACTGTGGGAGATGTTTTGTGTAAAAACATCAGCCCTTGGAATTGAAGTTCCGAGGATTAGATCCCACCCCGAGGTTCTAACGGAAAATCCGGCTTGCGCAGAAATGCACTGACAGGGGTAAAACCCTGGCAGGAACCGAAAGAGGACACACAACAACAAAAAGGTCTAAGAATACAGTTGCCTGGCAATTCTGGTTATCCGATAGGTCGTTGGGGTGCAGCCTTGTCCATTTCTTTACTGCTGCTATTATGACAACAAAGCGTGAATTATGATCTTCCTTACGATATTCTATTATTGATTTGACATAAAGGAAATTCTCATTGATACACAGGCTATGGACACCTAGTGGATTTTAAACCCAAAGGTATAAGGGGTATGCACATCCCCTGGTACTGGTGCTCCTGAATATGTGTATTATAGCTCCCCCATTCAACAATGTGTCTATGAGGATGCATTAACTTTTGATCCTATGACGTCTAGTTCCGTTTGTGAAATTTGTGGATGTTATATTCCCACATCAAACACATATATTGACAAATAACATAGGCAGTTATTTTGTCAGAAGGATGGTTGCCTAGCCTAGACTGAGGATCCCCCGATCGGAGAGGGAGTTGATGTAGGGGTGACTATCCAGCATGGAGAACATTGAAAGTTTAGTAGGAGTGAGTGGTATAGAAGGTCAACCTATAACCACTACTGGCTCCAACATCGCAGTTGACCTACATCAAGCACAAATACTTTTGCCAACAAATATATCATCTGAGAATACTGGAGTAATTGTAGGAACACCTTTGGTTGCGGAAAACTCCAGTATGGTGGGAGTAGCAACGGCAGGATGATCACACCAAAGATACGATGGTTCCCGCCAACGAGTCCTTAGAAGTGGGAAAAGATATAGTGACTCAATTGGATCACCAAGAGGAGACAAAAGTCGAAGATATATGTTTGAACTTCTTATGCGTTTTGAGCTTCTCAAACGCTGAAATAAAACTTCACTTACTATAATAGTAAATACTGATTAGTGATAAACTTGGGTTCTCTAATATTGTGTAGGAACAGACACGTTCACCTATGCAATCATCCAATATAGACATTGATGTACCGAGTAAAGATGTCAGAAGTCCTCATGGGTTGAGAAATCAGAAAATGTGAAATAATACTTTCACGTATTTAAGTATGAAAAAAATGAGCAATAATGCATTCAGGAAATCAAACTGACTGTACGAGAAGTTGAGTGTGTAAAAACTTCCACCCGTACACATTGACGTTCTGAGGATATATGTTTGAATTTCTTATGCATTTTTGGAAACATTTCTTACAGCAAATTAATATGAAGCTAGGAGGACTCAGGTTTACTGGATCTAGCGACCTCTTTATTACCCATGAACGGATAAAATCTATCGTAGGACATGCAACTTCGTTTTCTGAATTCGTTCCAAACACAGTCCGGAAAGATATGCTGTTGATGAGCTACTGAAAGAACTTCTAAAATTTTATGTATTCTGTACTATCACAGAGGAATTTCCTGCTTATATAGCTCGAAGATTTGAACATTTTGGATTTTGAAATCCAAATAGTTTGTCGAGATTACAGAATGTTTAATATTTAACGGTTTTCCATTTTTTTTCTACTTTCTGACAAATTTAGAAAGTAGGATGTATAATGGATGGATTGTTGTCTGAAGTGTTTTGCTGAAAAGCTTTTTATATAATGCTTATTATATACATTAATATGCCACGGTTCTTCATCTCTGTTAATATATTACGCAGGATATTATTTATTTCAACAGGTTTGTCTTCGGTTGCATGTGCTGCGTATACATGTAATTCATACCTTTCTGTACGAAGTTTAAGTTGACTTAGAAGAATATTCCTGCTATGTTATTGAGGTTTAACTGCAGCCTGGATTAAGGTACGCTAGGTTAATATGTTATTAATTACTATAACTGTGTATTGCGCTTTTGTATGTTAATTCTTTAATGTTTAATATTCAGCATCAGCAGCATGTGAAGTAACGTCACAGGGGTGGCTGACCGAGGAAGCAGCCTATGATTCTTACAGTGGAATAGTATGTATTGTAGTGGATGCTACACCCTCTATGGTTCATTATACATATGTATATTGAGTTTCAGATCCGATTTTCTGTGAACCTATCAACATTTCAACATTTCATTATTAGAAGAGTGAAAATGACTTTCTTGTATAATAATTAGTACAATTTTAACTTTTCTGCGTTCTAGGTTGTGTGCTGCAATCTGTCAAGCACCAGACTGGCAGGGAACGTGCAGTGGCACTTCTTGCACAACAGGTCAGTCGACATTCTCTTAGTTTCAATGCATAGAATTCAAGACATATCCTCACATTGACAAAACTCAACAGAAAGTAGGCGTACTTCACAGAAAAATTACTTGTGATGTAGGCAATTGCTCAGTGAGTCACGAAGCTTTGTGCCTCTTGGGGAATGCAAAGTTTGTTAGTATTTTCACAAAACCCCCTCATGGTCCATTTCCCTGTATTTTAAAATTAAACTTCTAACGAATACATTTTACATCACACAACTCGAAATTCGCGCTGGCCATACTTCCTCCAAGATCTCGAACGGTCATTATGGGTCGCATGGTGAGGGATAAGGGAAGTAAACTGCCTGAAGTAATTATAATTGAACCTGCGCAGGTAAGCAATCCAGGGATACAGGTAGTCCGGGTAATTAGTGATGTATTCGTGAGAGAAGGATTGCAGTTTGTTAAAGTGAAGGACCTACCTGAAGGGGTTGAGAAGATCGAGAGTGGTGAAGTGAACAACGTTATTGATGCCCCAGGGATAAGGGGTGCAGCAGCAAATAACCCCAATTCGTGCTGTTCTCAGGAACGTGTAGAGGGCATGGTGGCCTGCTACTGCATTTTGGAAGTGATCAATACTAGTATTGACACTGTGGAAATCGATAAAAATGTTAAGTTAGGGGATGGGGAACCCCTGCAGTCTTGTGAAGACTCGGTTATGGAGAATTATGTATATGGAAACATGAATGAGGCCTTAGGTAATGATGGGCAAGGGTCATAGATGACCGGGAATCCTCACGTGTGAAATTGACCCGTGCTATAGAGCACAAGTTGGGGCATCTGAAGAACACGGAGCGCGACGTGTTGGTGCCAGTAATTCGAGAGTATCACGACTTGTTCTTGTACGACCGTTCCGGGATGCTACCTTGCTCGAGCAGAGGCTTCCATGAGATCAAAACAGGTGACGCAGTACCCATAAAGAAAAATCCGTATAATCAATCAAATTGTAAAATTCCAGAGATCCAATCTAGGCTAAAATGCGCCTGATGGATACAGAACAGGCACGAAACCAATATATATATATATATATATATATATATATATATATATATGCACAATATGGTGCTCAATAAATAATGACAACAGAAATTATAAGCAAGGACACAAAAGTATAGAATGCTTTAAATTATAAAATGTAGCTTAAAGCATCAGTCAAATTAAATACAAGTCTAGAAAGATTGTTATGTCATTGATGCAATACATCAGGGATTCACAGCATCTTAAATTGAAATATAGTCTAATAAATTTACATTTAATAAAGTAGATGATGCCACACCCGAAGACCACCTTTTTAAACTTAAATTAATCTTTACTGTTAAAAAAACTCCTCCAATGAATAAAAGGACTTCGCGAGAAGATAGTTTCTTAAAGTTTTTAAAGTATAAACTACCATTTACTCTTAGAGAGGAAATGCACCGACAGTTGGACGACGTTGCAGAGCGGCGTCATTACCCCTGCCTTTTCAGAATGGGCAGCACCCGTAATTTTGGTAAAAAAGAAATCTATGGATGGTATGCCAAAATATCGTTTTTGTACAGATTTTCGAGGATTAAATGCTGTTACAAAAATTCCAGTGTATCCGATTCCTGACATTAAGGGTAATTTGTCTCTAATGGCAGGTAGCCGATATTTTACATTATTGGACATATAATCAGCTTATTGGCATATTCCAATACACCCGGATGATATGCATAAAACAGGATTTATCACACTTTTTGGAAGTTTAAGGTACGAAAGATTAGCTTATGGTTTGGCTGGAGCGCCAAGTATTTTGCAGAAAATTATGGATAATACCTTAATGGCATTAAAAGATATTTATGCTCTTGTTCATTTGGATGGTATTTTGATTTTTTCTGATACCGTACATGAACAGGAAGAAAGAGTACAAATAGTTTTTGAAAGAATTCGGCAGGCAAATTTTAAACTAAATTTAGGAAAACGTACATTCGCTGCTAGCCAAGTGGCTTATTTGGGTCACGTCGTGAGTGCATCTGGAGTAACCCCAGACATGAGTAAGGTGAAAGCAATAAAGAATTTTCCCTTACCTCGGAATGTTAGGGATGTACGATCATTTTTGGGACTAGCGGGAAATTACGGAACTTTCATTAAGGTTTTTGCAGCCTTACGCAAGCCTTTGACTCTACTAACTAGAAAAGATACTAAATTTCAATCGTCAGAACCACAACAAAAGTCTTTTGAAGCCTTATAGAAAGCTCTAACGTCAGAATCCGTTCTGGCACACCCAGAGTTTTATAAACCATTTATTCTTAGCTGTGATGCGTCAAATTACGCCTTTTCCGCCATACTGTCAGAAGTACAAAGGTAAACAAAGGCCACTGAGCTTTGATAGCCGGATACTGTATCAGCATGAGATAAATTACAGTGTGATGGAAAAGGATTTGGCCCCTGCCTACTTGCTGAGTTTGCAGGAGTAATTATGTAACGCCACGCAAAAGAGGGACAGTCCAAGACCACAGAGGAGACTCTCAGGAGGAGAACGATTTCGAGAAAAACTACTGGCTCAGTATCACTATACGAGATTACAGGATGCCACACAAGACAAAGGCGAAAGTGTGGAAGAATTTGCTGACAGGTGCAGGAAACTGTGCCAAAAGACAGTTCGCACTGTGAGTGACGAAGTCACTCAGAAAATTATAAATGAGGAGGCGGAACGCAGGTTAGTTGCCGCTTATATAAATGGGCTAGGAGGCATGGTAGGGCAACAAGTTAGATTTAGAATGCCAAATACTTTAGACGAAGCCGTGCAGGTAGCAATAACCATAAGTAAAGCAGAACGAACAAAGACCCCTGATACCAAGAGGGTATTCAGTGCAAGAAGGGAGGGTACTTCCCAATCAGGTGTTTGCTTTAATTGCGGAAAAAGAGGACACTACGCAAGGGAGTGTAGGATGGGTACACGAGATGGGTTTTTCGGGGGCAATGGTCGCGCCAGAAATATGGCGGGTGGCCGGCGACAAGGTGCGCCACGTCATGTGTCGAGGAATTCCTCCACGCCAACGCAACCCAATGGAAAAACTATTCGTTTCTATCATTGCAAAAAGCTGGGTCATCGCAGGGACCAGTGTCCCCTGCTGGCGAATAATACTCCGGTAAATCCACCCCCAAACACCAGTGGGTCGGCAATGAGATCCCAGAAGTCGACCCCAATGTCACAGGCGAGCCATTAGAACCAAGTGGGTTAGTAGGAGCTTCAGGATACGGACTACTCTTGGAGGTGGAGGTGGACAGACAACCCCACCTATTCCTAATTGACTCAGGTGCGAGTCTGAGCCTCGTAAAGCCAGGAGTTAGTCACGCTGAGGTCCTACCTACCAACATGGCCGCACGAGGGATCACCGGAACAAAACTGAAAAGTATAGGTACCCAGTTTATGGAGCTCAGATTAGATCGTGTATACCGACACGAATTTTTAGTAACTCCCTTGGATGTAGAGTTCAGTGGTGTCTTTGGAATGGACCTCTTGAGATTAATGGAGGCTAAGTTGGACCTTTGCTCAGGTGGCCTAATCATCGGGCGGAGGCGCTATGAATTGACAGGGCTAGATTGCCAAGACCGCGATGTCTCGCAGGTCACCGACATGATACCCGTTGTTAGTATTGGGCGGGGATTGACGGGAATGATCAACCCGGAATTACCCGCAAGGAATGGACTAACGACAGGGAAATACATAGGTGCGGGAAAACCCGAGAGCCTGGTTCGCGGGGAACCGAACACCGACAGTCCTGCCATTCGTAGTCGGACTTATAACACTTGCAGCATAATGGCGTCAGCGCTGGCCATACTTCCTCCAAGGTCTCGAGCGGTTGTAATGGGTCGCATGGTGAGGAACAAAAGTAGTAAACTGCCTAGAGAGATTATAGTTGAACCTGCGCAGGTGGGCAATCCAGGAACACATATAGCCCGGGTAGTAAGTGATGTATTCATTAAGGATTGCAGTTCATAAAGGTGAAGGACCTACCCGAAAGGGAGGAGGTCGAAAGTGGTGAGGTAAACCACGTTGTTGATACCCCTGGGATCAGGGAAGAGGCAGAAGGTATCCCCAGTTCACGCCGTTCTCAGGAACGAGGAGAGGGCATGATGTCCTGTTATTGTATTCTAGAGGTGATCAATACCAGTACTGACACCAAAGAAATCGGTAAGAATGTTAAGTTAGGGGATGGGGAACCCCTAGAGTCTTGGGAAGACTCGGTTGCGGAATCTCATGTTTATGGAAACATGAAAGTGGCCTCAGGCAAGGACGGGGCCAGGGTCAGGGATGACCAAGAAACCTCACATGCAGAATTGACCCGTGCTATAGAGCACAAGTTACGGCATCTGGAAAACACGGAGCGTGACGTGTTGATGCCAGTCATGCGCGAGTATCACGATTTGTTTAAATATGATCGTTCTGGCATGCTACCTTGCACGAGTAAAGGCTTCCATGAGATAAAGACAGGAGACGTGCTTCCTATATAGAAAATCCATATAAAATACCGTTTGCTTTAAGAGATGAAATGCGCCGACAGTTGGACGACATGTTGCAAAGGGGCGTCATTACCCCTGCCTCTTCGGAGTGGGCAGCACCCGTAATTTTGGTCAAGAAAAAGTCTTTGGATGGTACTCCTAAATATCGATTTTGTACAGACTTCAGAGGTTTGAATGCTGTTACGAAAATTCCCGTGTACCCAACTCCTGATATAAAGGGCAATTTATCACTTATGGCTGGAAGTAAATATTTTACACTTTTGGATATTGAATCAGCTTACTGGCACATTCCCATACATCCGGATTATAAAGACAAAACAGGCTTCATTACACCTTTCGGAAGTTTTAGGTATCAAAGGTTAGCCTATGGTTTGGCTGGAGCGCCAAGCACTTGTCAGAAAATTATGGACAATACTTTAATGGGGTTGAGAGACATTTATGCACTTGTCTACTTAGACGACATTTTGATTTTTTCTGATACAATCCATGAGCAAGCAAAAAGAGTGGAAATGGTATTTGAAAGAATACGAGAAGCAAATTTCAAATTAAATTTAGGGAAGTGTACATTCGCTGCTCGCGAGGTGGCTTATTTGGGTCACGTCGTGAGTGCGTCTGGAGTCACCCCTGATATGAGTAAGGTCAAGGCAATTAGAAATTTTCCGTTGCCTCGTAACGTCAGAGACGTACGAGCATTTTTAGGCTTAGCGGCTTACCGAACTTTTATTAAAGATTTTGCTGCTTTAAGCAAGCCCTTGACCATATTAATGAGAAAAGATACTAAATTTCAGTGGTCAGAACCCCATCAAAATTCTTTTGACGCTTTAAAACAAGCTTTAACATCAGAATCTGTTTTGGCACACCCGGAATTCGATAAGCCATTCATTTTAAGCTGCGATGCGTCCAATTACGCAATTTCAGCTATTTTGAGCCAGGAATTTGAAGGAAAAGAAAAGCCATTAAGTTTTGCAAGTAGGGTACTGAATCAACATGAAATTGATTATAGTGTGACGGAAAAAGAATTGTTGGCCGTCATATTCGGAGTAAGGATCCACAGATGCTTTCTGTATGGCAGAAAGTTCAAAATTATTACAGATCATGCGGCATTGAAGTGGTTGATTACTGTGAAGAACCACCAATGCGCAAGACTAAACAGGTGGGTGTTGAAGTTAACGGAGTATGATTTCGAGATCCTACACAAAACTGGTACGAAGCATGTTAATGCGGACGTCCTGTCGCGTCACGTTGCCGCTGTCGTGCCACAACCGGAAGGTACAGATACGGAGGGGGAAGAGGAAGTAGAAATTTCCTTATCTAAGAATTCTATTGCCCTAGCCCAAGACACAGATGAATACTGTCAGCAAATTCTAAAAGCTCTTGATCAGGGGGAGCGATTACCGTATTTAGTGGATAATGATCAAGTCCTATATTATGGAAACGGGGAAAACGATTTAGGGAATTTAAGAATAGTCGTTCCAGTAACGCTAAGGAATCAGGTAATTCGACAGTACCATAACCCAGTATTTGCGGGTCATCAAGGGTCTAAGCGTACACAAAATCATCTCAAAATGAAGTACTTTTGGCCAACATTGGGAAAGGACGTGGAAGAGTATATTCAAAAATGTGATTCATGCGCGAAAATAAAGGGAGGTAGAACTCCTCTACCTCCTTTACGTGAACTACCTGAAACAACGGAGCCGATGCAAATGACAAGCATCGACATTTGTGGTCCGTACCCCATGTCTAGTAGACAGAATAGGTACCTGCTCACCTTTATTGAACATTTTTCGCGATATCCGGAAGCTATTCCTATTCCGAGACAGGACACGGAAACTGTCGCTAGAGCACTTGTTACGCAGGTGTTCACGCGACATGGTTGTCCTCAGATACTCTCATCCGATAGAGGAACTAATTTTATGTCCTCTATGTTCCAAGAGGTTTGTAAATTATTAGATTAAGAGAATTAATTCCACATCGTTTAACCCAAAAATGCAAGGGAAGGTTGAAAAATTTCATGCAGGGTTAAATCAAACAATGAGTCATTATGTTAATAAATATGGAAACAACTGGGATGATTTCGTGGACTATGCTCTGATGGTACAACGTGCGACGCCGCACACTAACTAAATTTAGTCCATTTTATTTGCTCCATGGACGAGAAATGCGTTTGCCAGTCATAGACGATCTGACTGCGCGTATAAGCGATGAGACGAATAATTCCAGCGCAGGAAATACGGTTGAAGTTCATACTCGTACACTCGCAGAGAGACTGAAAGAGGCGTACGAGGTGGTTAGAACACATAACAAGATTGGTCGTGAGAAACAAAAACTACAGTATGACAAAAAGACTAAATTGGTAACTTTTGATGTAGGAGATTATGTCTACATTAAACAAATGGCCATTGGACCTCGTAAAAGTAAGAAATTTCGCGATAGATGGCGCGGACCTTTTAGGATACTTCAAAGACTTTCGGATTGGAACTACCAGATACAGATAAAACGTGGTAAAGATGTTGCAGTAAACGTAAATAGAATGAAAAAGTGTTTCAATCCTCCTCAGAACACAAGAGTTCGCAAAAGAGTAATACAGGAACCAAAACCAAAGCTTTCAAAGACAGAAACTACAGACAAAATCACGGAATTGCCGTGTATATTAGGGAAACCTATAGTAGTACCAGTTCCTCCTGAACTTCCTCGGGAAGACAGGGATACCGAAAATGAAGATGTAGATGAACCGGACGAAATGAATGACACTACTGACGATCCTACGTGGATACCAAGACGTACAGTTAGGGAAAACGATATTGACAAATCTGAGACAGAACTTGACAGTACAACTAGATATAATCTTAGAAGTACTAACAGACGTAACCAGGAAATAGAAGTTATCCCGGAACAACCGGAAGTAGAGTCAGACGAACAAATAGATACGTCTCAAAATGAAACTACATTAGAAGAACAGTCTCTTGACAGCAATCAAGGACCTTCTTACCCCTACTCTTTAAGAAAATTACCTGGTAGGAGAAACCATGATAACTAGTTAAAATTAATTTCACATTTTGGATATTACAGGTATTGAAGCAGGACAGACGCAGACCCCAGACTTAAACAATGGACTAGTCTACTTGTACCAACAAGATTTATTAGTGACGGGAAACTTTTGGAACGTAATTGTAAATTTGGACGTTCATTGGTACCGATCCAAGATTGACATGATAAATACATTTGTTAGACAAATAGATTTTTACAAAATACATCCAAGGTTGATTGAGGAAAACAACTACGTAAATTGGCGAGAAATTACATATGTTTACTCCATTTTGAATCAACTGAGTTTGGAATTAAAAGATTTAGAAAAACTTCTTCCTACTACGAGAAGGAGGAAGAGGGGACTTCTAGACTTGGGAGGTCAAGCGTTGAAATTCTTATTTGGAACAGCTACCAATTCAGAATTACAAACATTACACTTAGCGGTTGAGGAAATAAAGAATCAGCAAACTGCATTGGTACACTCTGTAGAAAATCAAGTAACTTACATGAAAGAGTTTGATGAAGACGTAAGACAAAACACTAAAGACGTATCGACTTTGGCCAGAACTTTAAAATCTCTTGTATATGACGTATTAAAACTGAATATCACATTAACTCACGTGGAACAGGAATATTCAACACGTATTCAAGAATTGATTAATGTAAGCCAAATTGTAAGAGAACTAGAACTTTTCTTACAATTGGAACAGGAATTTATGAAAATTCAGCAGGGACTAAATGTAACATCCACAGGGAAGTTATCCGCTTCATTGTTACCACCCCACAACTTGTCACAAATTTTGCAGCAAGTGGCTTTGAAACTGCCAAATGATGTTTCACTTTTGGCTGGAACTAATTTAGAGGATATGTTCATTTACTATGAAGTATCAAAAGTTCACGCATACACTACATCCTCAGAGATTCGGGTAATAATACGGATACCTCTGCGAGGATCCGAAAGGGTTATGAATTTGTATGAACCTACCTTGAAAAGGTATATGCAAATTACCCCAGATACAGTATACATGGCAGTGACTGAGAGCAGGCAGTACTATTCCTTATTGACATCGGCGGATTTCCAAAATTGTCAACAAGGTATGTTTACCATTTGTGATTCGGAGTTTCCTCTGTATCACAAGGCTACTCCTTCTTGCTCAGGAGCACTTTATTTCGGTAAACATGACCTGGCACATGAACACTGTGATAGTCATTCTTAGGGGATTTTAAGCCAGTGTGGATACACCAGAAAGGTATCCCCAATTTTTGGATTTATAGTCTGCCGGCGCCAACCAAAGTTACAAAAACTTGTGAAGTAAAGGGTATTACTAACAGTATTGATGTAGCTCTTGAGGGTACAGGAATCCTGTATGAAGAAGAGAATTGCCAAATATTTTCCGAGGACTTCCTTCTGTTATCAACCGCCAGCGGTCAAACCAATTTCACGCTTACAAGAGCACAGGTGGTCGTGCCGGAATTATCTGAATTTCTGACGCCAGAGGAAGCGAAGGTGGTAGTAGATCAAAACGGCGAGGCAGATGGGACACTTCGGGCTCTCGACACCCTTGTGGGTCGGAGTTTGACTGCGAGAAGGCAACATGAGATGAGTCTGCGAGAACTATTAGAATATGTCCAAAACGATCAAGGCACTAGGCGTTACAACAACTGGATGATAGTTGGGATTATCCTTATCCTAATGCTGATTATATGCATAGTACGTTCCCAGAGCCGCAGATTTTGGGTTTGCATTGTAAAATATCTTACAGACATATTTTACAAGTTTAAGAAGTGTGTGAACTTTGGATATGAATTGTTTGTGTGGTGGTAAATCGAAAGCAGTATTTGTGAAAAAATTCACAGTTTTGTTAGTGCATGTAGTGGTTGCTGCACCCTCTTCAGCATTACGTAATTCGTCTGCTTTTGCAATTCAATTAGTTCAAGATTTCTTTAGGAAATATACTAAGTTTGATCCTGAGAGAGTGTTAGAGCTGAGCAACAGATTTCAAAGGTTGGAGGTAGATTCTCGTTTAGAAATCGCATTTGAAGGGAAACCTAAGGGATTCGTAGTACCTTCATATAAAGTATATAACCACAGATCACAAGACGTTCTTGTAATTTTTGAGTTAGAAACAAGAGTAGTAAGTAGGTATATTCGTCCTGACGAAGAGTATAACGATTTCGGAATTGAAAGAACAGACTTTTTGAAATATTGCTTCGAAGACGTAGACACAGGCGATACTTCCTCGTCACGATCTCTTGAACGTGGTCCTACGCGCAGGATTTCCTACGCAACTCAACCAGCTGTTGAAAACCACTATCAGGTACCGCGAAGCACAGGAAAGAAGCAAGATAATAATTGTGAATAATTAAAATTAGAATAACATGATGACAGATCCGGTTACTCAAGATCTGAAGGCCGAGATCCAGAGGCTGAAAATAGAAGTAGCGAGTACGCCTAGGTCATCACCAATACCTGCCATGAAAGATGTAACTCTTGTAACAGGAATAAAGGACTGGACCGGGGATAGCAAAGGGCGATCTGTACATGAATTCTTTTCACAGATTGACACTTACGCAAAAGTAAGTAATTGGTCCGAGGAAGAGAAATCTGAACATACCTTCCGAACATGAAATAATACATGCACCTGCCTACTCAACATCCTACCTGCTCACTTGGAAAAATATAGGACTATACTACACAGTAATATGTATGTGATACTTTGCTCTGTAGTAGGAAATTTAAAATAAGCTCGGCCACACAGATTCCTTCTCACCTCTGCACTGGCCTGGTCTGAGGTTGAGGCCGCTGGAACGCGACAACCCTTGGATTGGAAGTATCATAGACATCCTTCGCAAGAAGGATGGAGATGTCTTTGATATCGACGGAAAAAGAACTTTTAGCCGTCATATTCGGAGTGCGTATCCATAAATGCTTTCTGTATGGCAGGAGGTTTAAGATCATTACGGATCACGCGGCATTAAAGTGGTTAATTAGAGTACGGAACCACCAATGCGCGAGGTTAAACCGGTGGGTTTTGAAATTGTCTTGAGTACGATTTTGAAATCCAACAAGGTCCAAGTAGTAAACACATCAATGCCGATGTTCTGTCGTGTCATGTTGCCGCTGCCGTGCGGAAACAGGAAGGTATCGATACGGAGGATGAAGCGGAAGTAGAAGTTTCCTTGTCTAGGACACATTTGGCCGAGCCCAGGATGAAGATGAATTTTGTCAGCAAATTATAAAAGCTCTAAACCAGGGAGAGCAATTACCTTATTTATTGGATCATGATCAACACCTGTATTATGGAAAAGTTGGAGAGGATTTAGGAAATTTGAGAATAGTCGTCCCACTAGTACTAAGGGAGCAAATCATTCGTCAGCACCATGACCCAGTATTTGTGGGCCATCAAGGGTCTAAGCGAAGAAGTACTTTTGACCAACATTGGGAAAGGATGTGGAAGAATATATTACAAACTTCAAATTCTTCACTGCTCTCTGAAAATAAGACAGTCGCACACATAATTAACAAAACCTTTCAAATAAAACTGACGTGTATATAGTCAATGACAGATTTTTTTTACAGAGAATCCAGCAAACTTGTGTGCTTCTGTTTAACAGACTCCATTCTGTGACCTTCCTTAATCCATTTGTCATTTGGAATTGCATACATTACACAGTGTGTCAGTGCACAAGACATAATAAGAAGTCATGGACAGAAGCAGCCATGCACCAGTTTCAGGCAATATTCCATCATTTTCCTGGGCACAGAGAAAAACCACAAAGTAACGTCCCTCTAACCGGGCTTAAGTCTGAGAACAGAATCAAGGACTTTATCAAAGTCCAGTACAGCTACAAGAAGTTCATCATTAGTTGAAACAAATTATTGCTGGAATGGTTATGGAAGATAGACAGCTGTGACATCATACTGAGCACAGTGACTGGATTATGTGTATGTATCGTCGTGAATACAAACAACAAAAAAGAAAAGGTCCCAAAAAGTCAAAGCCATCAAAAACAGATGTCAAGCTATATAAAACAACTTGGAGATCACGTAGCAGGAGCATCCAAAGCTGACTTCCAAATTTTACTAGGGGCATTATGGATTAAAAGCTACGAGTCCCTTAAGATTAAAAGATCAGAATCAGGGGACTTCTACACTACGGATAATCTAGAAGTGGCAGAAGGCTGGAGTTTCCCATAAAATCCCTTGCTGGAGCCAGAAACTTTGAAGAAGGCTCTGAGTTTATTAGACTGGTGTTCAGAGTATGTGCGAGTCTAAGGACTGAGAGCAAAAGGAAGCAATTGCTCGAGACTGCAGAACTGAAAGTCAACACTCTGAAACATCTGAAAAGATATGAAACTGCAGACAAAACTTTGGTTCCACAAGCATGTGGGTCAACCGGCGATGACTACGTCAAAATGGGGAATAGAAGCGACGACATCATTATTGAAGATTATTTTGAAGACTGTTCGCAGGTAGACAAGGAGGAAATAGGTGCAGAACTTGTTAGATCTGGACAAAGATTCAGGAAAGATTATGAAGGAAAGTGGGTACAATTAAAAACTAAAAGTGGAAAATCTTTAGATATATACTTTACAAAAGAGAATGATGAAAACAGCAGCGACTTCTTAACTCACGGGAGGGATGCAATAGCAACTTCCAGGGAAACATCAGACTGGCAAGGAACGTGCAGTGGCACTTCTTGCACAACAGGTCAGTCGACATTCTCTTAGTTTCAATGCATAGAATCCAAGACATATCCTCACATTGACAAAACTCAACAGAAAGTAGGCGTACTTCACAGAAAAATTACTTGTGATGTAGGCAATTGTTCAGTGAGTCACGAAGCTTTGTGCCTCTTGTGGAATGCAAAGTTTGTTAGTATTTTCACAAAACCCCCTCATGGTCCATTTCCCTGTATTTTAAAATTAAACTTCTAACGAATACATTTTACATCACACAACTCGAAATTCGCGCTGGCCATACTTCCTCCAAGATCTCGAGCGGTCATTATGGGTCACATGGTGAGGGATAAGGGAAGTAAACTGCCTGAAGTAATTATAATTGAACCTGCGCAGGTAAGCAATCCACGGATACATGTAGTCCGGGTAATTAGTGATGTATTCGTGAGAGAAGGATTGCAGTTTGTTAAAGTGAAGGACCTACCTGAAGGGGTTGAGGAGATCGACAGTGGTGAAGTGAACAACGTTATTGATGCCCCAGGGATAAGGGGTGCGGCAGCAAATAACCCCAATTCGTGCTGTTCTCAGGAACGTGTAGAGGGCATGGTGGCCTGCTACTGAATTTTGGAAGTGATCAATACTAGTATTGAACTGTGGAAATCGATAAAAATGTTAAGTTAGGGGATGGGGAACCCCTAGAGTCTTGTGAAGACTCGGTTATGGAGAATTATGTATATGGAAACATGAATGAGGCCTTAGGTAATGATGGGCAAGGGTCATAGATGACCGGGAATCCTCACGTGTGAAATTGACCCGTGCTATAGAGCACAAGTTGGGGCATCTGAAGAACACGGAGCGCGACGTGTTGGTGCCAGTAATTCGAGAGTATCACGACTTGTTCTTGTACGACCGTTCCGGGATGCTAACTTGCACGAGCAGAGGCTTCCATGAGATCAAAACAGGTGACGCACTACCCATAAAGAAAAATCCGTATAATCAATCAATCAAATTGTAAAATTCCAGAGATCCAATCTAGGCTAAAATGCGCCTGATGGATACAGAACCAGTCACGAAACCAATATAATATATATATATATATATAATATATATATGCACAATATGGTGCTCAATAAATAATGGCAACAGAAATTATAAGCAAGGACACAAAAGTATAGAATGCTTTAAATTATAAAATGTAGCTTAAAGCATCAGTCAAATTAAATACAAGTCTAGAAAGATTGTTATGTCATTGATGCAATACATCAGGGATTCACAGCATCTTAAATTGAAATATAGTCTAATAAATTTACATTTAATAAAGTAGATGATGCCACACCCGAAGACCACCTTTTTAAACTTAAATTAATCTTTACTGTTAAAAAAAACTCCTCCAATGAATAAAAGGACTTCGCGAGAAGATAGTTTCTTAAAGTTTTTAAAGTATAAACTACCATTTACTCTTAGAGAGGAAATGCACCGACAGTTGGACGACGTTGCAGAGCGGCGTCATTACCCTGCCTTTTCAGAATGGGCAGCACCCGTAATTTTGGTAAAAAAGAAATCTATGGATGGTATGCCAAAATATCGTTTTTGTACAGATTTTCGAGGATTAAATGCTGTTACAAAAATTCCAGTGTATCCGATTCCTGACATTAAGGGTAATTTGTCTCTAATGGCAGGTAGCCGATATTTTATATTATTGGACATATAATCAGCTTATTGGCATATTCCAATACACCCGGATGATATGCATAAAACAGGATTTATCACACCTTTTGGAAGTTTAAGGTACGAAAGATTAGCTTATGGTTTGGCAGGAGCGCCAAGTATTTTGCAGAAAATTATGGATAATACCTTAATGGCATTAAAAGATATTTATGCTCTTGTTCATTTGGATGATATTTTGATTTTTTCTGATACCGTACATGAACAGGAAGAAAGAGTACAAATGGGTTTTGAAAGAATTCGGCAGTGCAATAGTGACTGCCAGAGAAACTGCAGAATTATTAGTCAAATTTGATGACATGCCGGCATTAGGTTTAAACATCGGCTGGCATGGCTTGATCAATGGCACAGCACTGAGCGAAATCAACAAATATTTTGAAAAAGTGAAAATTGCAAAAATAACCATGGAAGGTATTATGATGGCATGCATTCCCAAGGTAAAGCCAAATGTTTGTTTGAAACTGATAGATGCAGAAAAATATATTATGTTACTTTTTCACTTGATAAATGATGCATTCAACAGCAGCAAGCGTTTGAGGCAAGTTTCACAAGTGATATTTAATCAAAGTTGTTGAACATAAACTTTGAACCTGATGGTAACAAGGTATTAGATCTAATGAAGATCTGCCTCCCAAGATGCTACATGAACATGAGACATAAGGGCGCAATGCCGAGAGAACTTGTCGGCATAATAAAAAAGATAGTGAAATCCTTTGAGGATTGGAAGTTACTGACAAACAAGACTGTGTCAACATTGGTGATGAGAGAAGATGTGACAACAGATGATATCACAAACCTGATAACATCAGGAAAAGGAGAAAAGGGGAAAGTTAAGCAATAAGCATTGGGATGCATCATACACAACTTTCTTAACTTTTTTATGCTTTTAACAATTTTATGAACTTTTAACTTTTCTGATCTCATTAATGTTTTTTATTAACCAAACAATCAACAATTCAATACATAACCAGAAGTTTGAAATTATAAAACACCAAAAAAAGTAAGATAACTCATTGCAAGGCAGCTACTCGAGACATTCTGCGGCACAGTTCTTTTCAACTTTTGCCCCAGGGGAACTACAGGTTCATGCAAGTAATTCTTTGCAACCAGAGGATGATAACGAGTCGGAACCTTCGTCTATTTTGATTTTACTTTGAATTTTTACTTGTGTTTTTGTTTTTTATACATATACTTCTTTCAATAAACTATGTAAATTTTTGAAAAATTTTTTACCTACCTTAAAGTTACTGCCAATCTTTCCTGTGGTGGTACAGCCATTCGTAATTTTGTATCCTGGTATGAAATACGAGGTCCTACCAACACCAAAAATTTATCAAAACTTTCCACGCTCATGCGGAAATAATTAATAAATTTGTTCGGATGTTTTTTCAAACTGTCAAACAATTTATAAAATTGTCCATCTTGAAGTCTTTTACTTATCAACGGATGGACCCAAAGTTTTATGTGCTTTTTTTTCCGTTTTCTTAAAACCAGGGCACAAACGCAAGCAGTTTCTACGAAATCCATTTCAAAACTGAGTGAAAAGCAACCATTTGGTAGCCAGTGGGCGTTTGGCAGAGCTGTGCGCAACTTTCAGGTGACTAAACTATTTAATCGCCGAGAATAAAAGTTGCAAGTGTGCGGCCAGTGCAATACCGGGTGTGAGAGGATCTTATGATAGTTGTTGGTTCGGTAGTTCTTGTGTCAATGATTCAGCTCATCGTTCTTTGTATCTTTCTAGTTATGATTTATAAATTGGTTCTATCACTCAAGAGAAGGCGTTCATGTCATACATATCGCTCCAACTCTGCTCCAGAAGAGGGTCGATCTTCTGGTACCTTACCCGTCTCAACCAATCTCAATCCATTATCTGAACCATTATGGGAACTTCACAGATCAACAAGTGATCGACGTATGTGCTACATTAACTTCAATAACACAACCACCAGCTCAAAACGGATTAGCTGAAACTCTTCAACTCATCAAGAGCATTTTGGCTGTTCACATTAAAAGATCACACAATACACAGGCCTAAGAATTCACTAGGACAATGATTATCTGTTGTCTTTGGTAGCCAGTATAAGAGAATACGGAGGAACTAAGACGAGTAAAAAATCGATACAAGAATTTTTTCAGCAAATAGAATACGGACGAATCAATAACTGGACAGGCCATGACTTGGTAGCTATCGCGATATCAAAATTGACTGATAAAGCGACATTGCTTATAAAGGGACCTGACCAGCCCGAACAACAACACCTGACGTACGATAGGTTAAAGGAATTATTGACCAAAGATTTGTGGACCGGTTGCCTTTACAGTATTATTATACCTTATTGCATGAAGCAAGACAGGAGAAAACACAGACGCCGACTCAATTCTTGGACCGTTTGAGAAACACTAGCGCAAATACTATTAGCAAGGGTTCGACTCCCGCCGAATGCAATATATTAATAGAAGACGGGCGATATGGACCCTGTCGGCCTTAATTCACGGGTGTTAAGACCGGTGGGGTGGGAGTTAAGATTCAGAATGCCGGAGAGCATTAAACAAGCCCTTAACATAGCGACGACGGTGTATAACGCATTCAAAATGGAAGGAGACCCGAGAGGAGAAAGAAATTATAGGCCGGACGTTAGAACGATTATATGTTATGGGTGTAATAAAACGGGGCACATTAAGAAAGACTGTAGGGCATACAGGGAGGCTCATTAAAGGAACCAGTTATAATAGAGTATCAGGACTTATTTAAAAAGCCCACCGACGGTAAGGGACGAGAAATTATTGTTGGGACTTAGTAGATACTACGGACAATTTATATTTGATAAGCGGAACTGGCACGACTTTTGATTAATTTGGTTAAAAATAAACATATGTAGGGCTTTCTTGTCGTCTTCACTCTCTGAAATGGTGATAGTCATGTACTCAAAGCCAAATGTATCAAGTCAATCCATTAAACTTTCCAATTTAGCTATTATTTCAGCGAATTGTTGTGGACTTTCAAAAGAGCTTCCGACCCTTCCAGCCCTATAAAACGAGACAAGATAGGCGATATGAATGTTTGAACAAAAAAATATAAGCAGCAGACACCGAAAATTTGCGTCTCTAACAAAACTGCATTTCTTCAATTACATGTAAAGCCATCAGTTTAGTCAACCTATTAATATTAATTTGGACCTTTAGGATATTACAGGTGTCTTGCAGGACAGACGCAGACCAGACTTAAACAAAGGATTAGTCTACTTATACCAGCGAGACTTATTAGTGACTGGAAACTTTTGGAATATAGTTGTAAATTGACATTAATTGGTAGCGAACAAAAATTGACATGATAAATACCATTGTTAGGCAAATAGGCTTTGGAAGATACATCCACAATTGAGAAAAATAATCATGTAAATTGGCAAGAAATTACACACGTAATCATACGTAATAATAAAACATGGTAGACGATAGTGGTGCCTTGTTACCTGTGTTCGTAAGGGAAAACGAAACAAGTGTGGTTGATAGTTTCATGTATTGAAACTTGGATATTGCTCATTGGAGCTGAGTTATCTCGTGCTGAGATGAGAAAATGTCAGTTGGAGCTGACAAAGTGGGAAACTGAAGACATATTTGTCCATTTGTGGAGTATGTCGGAAGTTTAAGGTTGTGAGATTAAGTGGAAAATCTCATAGGGATGTTACGTTATTGGGCAATTTTGGAAGTCATAGATAAAGGAGAGACCCCATACATCTAGGCCTACCAGAAGGAAAGATTAATTAAAATGTGATTAAGTTGAAAGTTTGTAAATTAACTAGTTAGAAAATTTTAAGAGGAAATTGTAATTCCACAGCAGGGAATTATTGCAGCGTAATGCACAGTTGAAGGTTGATTACGTGTGAGTACGCACGCCCACTTAGGCTAGTGATAGGAGCTAATTAGACCACCCACGAAACAACATGGCCGACCAAGAAACAGCTGACAGCTGTCAACACAGCCAAGTGCTGTAAGCTATGATGACACGTTCACGTATGCAGTAATCCAATACAGACATTAATGTTCCCAGTAAAGATGTTAGAACCCCTCATGGATTGAGAAATCACAAAAAGTGAAATATAACTTTCAAGTACTTAAGTATCAAAATTTCAGAAATAATACTTTCAGGAACTCAAATTGACTGTAGGAGAAGTTAAGTGTGTAAAAACATTAACCCTTAGACATTCAAGTTTCGAGTACAGACTTTTGAACTTATTATGCGTTTTGAACTTCTAAAACGCTGAATTGAAACTTCACTTACTTTAACAGTAAATAATCATTAGTGATATACTTATGTTCTCAAATTCTGGGTAGTGGACATAGACACGTTCACGTATGCAGTAATCCAATACAGACATTGACGTCCTAAGTCACTAGGATGTAGTGTTCTCTATGTGTTAGGGACCAAATACAGGTTTTAAAAGGTTCAGTGGCTTACGATATTATGCATGTTAGGTCCGTCCGTTTCAGCTTCCATGTACGTTTGACAAGATTGAAAACTACGTCACGAACATCGCAATCACGGCAATTGGAATCACGAACAACGGATTCGACAAACGTCGGAATCACGAACATCCGATTCATGAACATTGGAATCACGATCATCGGAATTAGGGTCATCGAAACCAATTTTCAATACGAAACGCCTTTTTGATTCCAACAGCCTACAAAACACCAGTAACAAAAATACAACTTTCACGTACTTAAGAATGACAAACTGAGGAATAATACATTCAGGAACTCAAATGGACTGTGGGAGATGTTTTGTGTAAAAACATCAGCCCTTGGAATTGAAGTTCCGAGGATTAGATCCCACCCCGAGGTTCTAACGGAAAATCCGGCTTGCGCAGAAATGCACTGACAGGGGTAAAACCCTGGCAGGAACCGAAAGAGGACACACAACAACAAAAAGGTCCAAGAATACAGTTGCCTGGCAATTCTGGTTATCCGATAGGTCGTTGGGGTGCAGCCTTGTCCATTTCTTTACTGCTGCTATTATGACAACAAAGCGTGAATTATGATCTTCCTTACGATATTCTATTATTGATTTGACATAAAGGAAATTCTCATTGATACACAGGCTATGGACACCTAGTGGATTTTAAACCCAAAGGTATAAGGGGTATGCACAACCCCTGGTACTGGTGCTCCTGAATATGTGTATTATAGCTCCCCCATTCAACAATGTGTCTATGAGGATGCATTAACTTTTGATCCTATGACGTCTAGTTCCGTTTGTGAAATTTGTGGATGTTATATTCCCACATCAAACACATATATTGACAAATAACATAGGCAGTATTTTGTCAGAAGGATGGTTGCCTAGCCTAGACTGAGGATCCCCCGATCGGAGAGGGAGTTGATGTAGGGGTGACTATCCAGCATGGAGAACATTGAAAGTTTAGTAGGAGTGAGTGGTATAGAAGGTCAACCTATAACCACTACTGGCTCCAACATCGCAGTTGACCTACATCAAGCACAAATACTTTTGCCAACAAATATATCATCTGAGAATACTGGAGTAATTGTAGGAACACCTTTGGTTGCGGAAAACTCCAGTATGGTGGGAGTAGCAACGGCAGGATGATCACACCAAAGATACGATGGTTCCCGCCAACGAGTCCTTAGAAGTGGGAAAAGAATAGTGACTCAATTGGATCACCAAGAGGAGACAAAAGTCGAAGATATATGTTTGAACTTCTTATGCGTTTTGAGCTTCTCAAACGCTGAAATAAAACTTCACTTACTATAATAGTAAATACTGATTAGTGATAAACTTGGGTTCTCTAATATTGTGTAGGAACAGACACGTTCACCTATGCAATCATCCAATATAGACATTGATGTACCGAGTAAAGATGTCAGAACTCCTCATGGGTTGAGAAATCAGAAAATGTGAAATAATACTTTCACGTATTTAAGTATGAAAAAAATGAGCAATAATGCATTCAGGAAATCAAACTGACTGTACGAGAAGTTGAGTGTGTAAAAACTTCCACCCGTACACATTGACGTTCTGAGGATATATGTTTGAATTTCTTATGCATTTTTGGAAACATTTCTTACAGCAAATTAATATGAAGCTAGGACGACTCAGGTTTACTGGATCTAGCGACCTCTTTATTACCCATGAACGGATAAAATCTATCGTAGGACATGCAACTTCGTTTTCTGAATTCGTTCCAAACACAGTCCGGAAAGATATGCTGTTGATGAGCTACTGAAAGAACTTCTAAAATTTTATGTTTTCTGTACTATCACAGAGGAATTTCCTGCTTATATAGCTCGAAGATTTGAACATTTTGGATTTTGAAATCCAAATAGTTTGTCGAGATTACAGAATGTTTAATATTTAACGGTTTTCCATTTTTTTTCTACTTTCTGACAAATTTAGAAAGTAGGATGTATAATGGATGGATTGTTGTCTGAAGTGTTTTGCTGAAAAGCTTTTTATATAATGCTTATTATATACATTAATATGCCACGGTTCTTCATCTCTGTTAATATATTTCGCAGGATATTATTTATTTCAACAGGTTTGTCTTCGGTTGCATGTGCTGCGTATACATGTAATTCATACCTTTCTGTACGAAGTTTCAGTTGACTTAGAAGAATATTCCTGCTATGTTATTGAGGTTTAACTGCAGCCTGGATTAAGGTACGCTAGGTTAATATGTTATTAATTACTATAACTGTGTATTGCGCTTTTGTATGTTAATTCTTTAATGTTTAATATTCAGCATCAGCAGCATGTGAAGTAACGTCACAGGGGTGGCTGACGAGGAAGCAGCCTATGATTCTTACAGTGGAATAGTATGTATTGTAGTGGATGCTACACCCTCTATGGTTCATTATACATATGTATATTGAGTTTCAGATCCGATTTTCTGTGAACCTATCAACATTTCAACATTTCATTATTAGAAGAGTGAAAATGACTTTCTTGTATAATAATTAGTACAATTTTAACTTTTCTGCGTTCTAGGTTGTGTGCTGCAATCTGTCAAGCACCAGACTGGCAGGGAACGTGCAGTGGCACTTCTTGCACAACAGGTCAGTCGACATTCTCTTAGCTTCAATGCTTAGAATTCAAGACATATCCTCACATTGACAAAACTCAACAGAAAGTAGGCGTACTTCACAGAAAAATTACTTGTGATGTAGGCAATTGCTCAGTGAGTCACGAAGCTTTGTGCCTCTTGTGGAATGCAAAGTTTGTTAGTATTTTCACAAAACCCCTCATGGTCCATTTCCCTGTATTTTAAAATTAAACTTCTAACGAATACATTTTACATCACACAACTCGAAATTCGCGCTGGCCATACTTCCTCCAAGATCTCGAGCGGTCATTATGGGTCACATGGTGAGGGATAAGGGAAGTAAACTGCCTGAAGTAATTATAATTGAACCTGCGCAGGTAAGCAATCCACGGATACATGTAGTCCGGGTAATTAGTGATGTATTCGTGAGAGAAGGATTGCAGTTTGTTAAAGTGAAGGACCTACCTGAAGGGGTTGAGGAGATCGACAGTGGTGAAGTGAACAACGTTATTGATGCCCCAGGGATAAGGGGTGCGGCAGCAAATAACCCCAATTCGTGCTGTTCTCAGGAATGTGTAGAGGGCATGGTGTCCTGCTACTGCATTTTGGAAGTGATCAATACTAGTATTGACACTGTGGAAATCGATAAAAATGTTAAGTTAGGGGATGGGGAACCCCAGCAGTCTTGTGAAGACTCGGTTATGGAGAATTATGTATATGGAAACATGAATGAGGCCTTAGGTAATGATGGGCAAGGGTCATAGATGACCGGGAATCCTCACGTGTGAAATTGACCCGTGCTATAGAGCACAAGTTGGGGCATCTGAAGAACACGGAGCGCGACGTGTTGGTGCCAGTAATTCGAGAGTATCACGACTTGTTCTTGTACGACCGTTCCGGGATGCTACCTTGCTCGAGCAGAGGCTTCCATGAGATCAAAACAGGTGACGCAGTACCCATAAAGAAAAATCCGTATAATCAATCAATCAAATTGTAAAATTCCAGAGATCCCATCTAGGCTACAAATGCGCCTGATGGATATAGAACCAGTCACAAAACCAATATATATATATATATATATATATATATATATATATGCACAATATGGTGCTCAATAAATAATGACAACAGAAATTATAAGCAAGGACACAAAAGTATAGAATGCTTTAAATTATAAAATGTAGCTTAAAGCACCAGTCAAATTAAATACAAGTCTAGAAAGATTGTTATGTCATTGATGCAATACATCAGGGATTCACAGCATCTTAAATTGAAATATAGTCTAATAAATTTACATTTAATAAAGTAGATGATGCCACAACCGAAGACCACCTTTTTAAACTTAAATTAATCTTTACTGTTAAAAAAAAACTCCTCCAATGAATAAAAGGACTTCGCGAGAAGATAGTTTTTTAAAGTTTTTAAAGTATAAACTACCATTTACTCTTAGAGAGGAAATGCACCGACAGTTGGACGACGTTGCTGAGCGGCGTCATTACCCCTGCCTTTTCAGAATGGGCAGCACCCGTAATTTTGGTAAAAAAGAAATCTATGGATGGTATGCCAAAATATCGTTTTTGTACAGATTTTCGAGGATTAAATGCTGTTACAAAAATTCCAGTGTATCCGATTCCTGACATTAAGGGTAATTTGTCTCTAATGGCAGGTAGCCGATATTTTACATTAGTGGACATATAATCAGCTTATTGGCATATTCCAATACACTCGGATGATACGGATAAAACAGGATTTATCACACCTTTTGGAAGTTTAAGGTACGAAAGATTAGCTTATGGTTTGGCAGGAGCGCCAAGTATTTTGCAGAAAATTATGGATAATACCTTAATGGGATTAAAAGATATTTATGCTCTTGTTCATTTGGATGATATTTTGATTTTTTCTGATACCGTACATGAACAGGAAGAAAGAGTACAGATGGTTTTTGAAAGAATTCGGCAGGCAAATTTTAAATTAAATTTAGGAAAATGTACATTCGCTGCTCGCCAAGTGGCTTATTTGGGTCACGTCGTGAGTGCATCTGGAGTAACCCCAGACATGAGTAAGGTGAAAGCAATAAAGAATTTTCCCTTACCTCGGAATGTTAGGGATGTACGATCATTTTTGGTACTAGCGGGAAATTACGGAACGTTCATTAAGGTTTTTGCAGCCTTACGCAAGCCGTTGACTCTACTAACTAGAAAAGATACTAAATTTCAATCGTCAGAACCACAACAAAAGTCTTTTGAAGCCTTAAAGGAAGCTCTAATGTCAGAATCCGTTCTGGCACACCCAGAGTTTGATAAAACATATATTCTTAGCTGTGATGCGTCAAACTACGCCTTTTCCGACATACTGTCAGAAGTACAAAGGTAAACAAAGGCCACTGAGCTTTGATAGCCGGATACTGTATCAGCATGAGATAAATTAGTGTGATGGAAAAGGATTTGGCCCCTGCCTACCTGCTGAGTTTGCAGGAGTAATTATGTAACGCCACGCAAAACAGGGACAGTCCGAGACCACAGAGGAGACTCTCAGGTGGGCTGAGGCCAGGCAATTGGTAAGAGACTCGGAGAGGTCCCTACGAAAAGCGCAGGAAGGTTGAGGTCGCTGGAACGCGACAACCCTTGGATTGGAAGTATCATAGGCATCCTTCGCAAGAAGGATGGAGATGTCTTTGATATCGACGGAAAAGGAACTTTTAGCCGTCATATTCGGAGTGCGTATCCATAAATGCTTTCTGTATGGCAGGAGGTTTAAGATCACTACGGATCACGCGGCATTATAGCGGTTAGAGTACGGAACCACCAATGGGCGAGGTTAAACCGGTGGGTTTTGAAATTGTCTGAGTACGATTTTGAAATCCAACAAGGTCCAAGTAGTAAACACATCAATGCCGATGTTCTGTCGCGCCATGTTGCCGCTGCCGTGCGGAAACAGGAAGGTACCGAAACGGAGGATGAAGCGGAAGTAGAAGTTTCCTTGTCTAGGACACATTTGGCCGAGCCCTGGATGAAAACGAATTTTGTCAGCAAATTATAAAAGCTCTAAACCTGGGAGAGCAATTACCTTATTTATTGGATCATGATCAAGACCTGTATTATGGAAAAGTTGGAGAGGATTTAGGAAATTTGAGAATAGTCGTCCCACTAGTACTAAGGGAGCAAATCATTCGTCAGCACCAAGACCCAGTATTTGCGGGCCATCAAGGGTCTAAGAGAAGAAGTATTTTGGCCAACATTGGGAAAGGATGTGGAAGAATATATTAAAAAAAATAACTCCTGTGCGAAAATTAAGGGAGGTAAAACTCCTTTAGCTCCTCTAGGTGAATTACCCGAAACAACGGAGCCAATGCAAACGACATCTATTAACCTTTAGCTTACGGAGTTATTTTCTCGAGTTGCCCTTTAATGTTTGCGGGCCCTATCCTCCTACTAGTCGACAGAATAGGTAGCTGCTCACATTTACCGGAAGTTAGTTACCAGTTACCCGGAAGCTATTCCTATTCCGAGTCAGGACACGGAGACTGTCGCTAGAGCACTTGTTACGCAGGTGTTCACACATGGTTGTCCTAAGATACTCTCATCAGACCGTGGAACTAATTTTATGTCCTCTATGTTTCAAGAAGTATGCAAATTATTAGATAAAAAGAATAAATTCCACCTCCTTTAACTCGAAATTGCAAGGTAAAATTGAGAAATTCCATGCAGGTTTTAATCAAACCATGAGTCATTACGTAAACAAATATGGTAATAACTGGGATGATTTCGTGGATTATGCTCGTATGGCGCAACGTGCGACGCCGCACACTGTGACTAAATTTAGTCCATTTTATTTACTCCATGGACGTGAAATGCGATTGCCAGTCACAGATGATTTGACTGCTCGTATAAACGATGAGACAGGAGACTCCAGAACAGGAAACACGGTTGAGGCTCATACTCGAACACTTGCCGAGACTGAAAGAGGCGTACGAGGTGGTTAAGGAACATAACAAAATTGGTAGTGAGAAACAGAAAATCCAATATGACAAAAAGACTAAATTGATAACTTATACTGTTGGAGACTATTTACATTAAATAAATGGCCATTGGCCCTGGCAAAAGTAAGAAATTTCGTGATGGGTGGTGAGGACCTTACAGAATAACTAAAGGACTTTCAGACTGGAATTATCAGATACGGGTAAAACCTGGTAAAGAAGCCGCAGTAAACTTTAACAAAATGAAGAGATGCTATAGCCCTCCGAAAAATACAAGATTTCGCAGGAAAGCACTACAGGAACAAAAAAACTGGATCTTCAAAGAGTCTACCGACGAGATCATGGAATTGCCGTGTATACGAGGGAAACCTATAGTGGTGCCAGCTCCCCTTGAACTTCCTCGGGAAGACAAGTACAATGAGACTGAGAATATAGACGAGCGTGACGAACTGAATGACACTGCAGACGATCCTACTTGGACACCAGGACTTACATTTAGAGAGCGAAATGTAGAAAATTTCGAATTAGAACCCGACGGTACGACTGGACACAATCTTAAGAGTAACAACAGACGTAATCAGGAAGTAGAGGATATCTCAGAACAACCGGAAGTATAAGTACAGACAGATGAACAAATACGAACACCTCAGAGTGAACCCTCATTAGAAGATCAATCACTTGAAAATAATCACGGACCTTCTTATCCCTACTTTCTAAGACGGTTACCTTGTAGGAGGAAATTATGAGAGCTAGTTAATGCACAAAACCTTTCACTCACCGGTATACAAGTTCATTTCACGCATCGCGATATGTTCACAATCAGTTTCAATCACTACATCTCTTCACAACATACCTTTCCATGGAGATCGATAGGTGAACTTACCAACTACTTTCTTTTGTTTACACATGTTCATACCACAGCAGTCACCGATATCTGCATTGTAAGTACTATAAACTGTTACGATTACTTCCACACGAAACTAAAATCATCAGCAAGATATCTTAGTACACAAACCAGCAAGTCGTCTAACACTCTGCAGCTGCAGTCGTGTAAGTCGTAAATATAAATAAATGTACGATCACCCACATGTATCAGTCAGCAACGGTTCTCTTAGTGACAGATTTTACCTACTTGGAAGGGCGGGATGGTGAACTGGTGAAGGAGTTAGCAGCTGCAGGGTCTCTTCATATATATTTTCAAATAATATTGCTTTGGCCCCTGTCCACACTAGTCAGGGATTATAGTAGAAGAAATCGAAGCAATGGCACAGGGAAAGTCTGCAGAAGAGAGCCTGTTGGAGTGGTTGGACACGAGACGAAGGGTAAGGAGACACTCCCGAGAGCTTCGATCCGCCCAGGAGCAGCTCTGGGCTCTCGAACAAGAGTGTCCCTGGATTGGAAGCTTCAAGGGAACTCTTCGTAAAAAAAGACGGTGACAAGTTCGATATTCCCGAGGGGCCCAAAGTAGCAAAGGTGCCCCCTAGAGTCGAACCCCAGCCAGGATCTTCCAAGCGAAAGGATACTCCCCCGAGGCGCCCCACAATAGCTGAGAAAGGAAAACGAAAGGCCGCACCTCTTATGGAGAAATCCCGGAGGGAGGCCGAGGCAATGAGGAAGAGGACCCAAGCCCCCCCTACCGCCGCCAAAACTTCAAACTTGGTGAGCTACCAGATGCATGGAGGTGTCGATTATCAAAATGCTATACAAAGGCAAGGGTACCACTGACGTCCCCAACTCATACAGGGGGATAGCCCTAGAAAATAGCTCATTCAAACTGCTGACAACCATACTAACGAAAAGAACGAACTAACCAACAAAACAACCAAAATATTCTACACACCATGCAAAAAAATACTCCAGACATCATGTTCATGAAAATAAAAGAAGTTTTTCTTTTATTTTTATTACTTTCCCCAGTTCATAATGAAGACATTCGCATAACACCCGGCTTCACCATTCACGAACTTCCTTCGGATTTAGTCTTTGAATCATATGCAGTCCTCAACTTTGGATTTGCCAAACCTGATTTTACCTTGTTATAAATGGACCCAAACAATAAAATCTAAATATAAAAATTCCAGTGTGATAGAAAATCTTGAGGATTTATTTTCTCAAGTAAATGGAATAATAATTCCAAAGTGTCAAAGTAAGGAAACACAGTCACGATCCAAACGATCACTTAATTGGGAAAGATTTAATCCTCTTGCTTATGCAGGGTGGATTACATCAAGAATATTTGGCTATGCACATGCATTTGATTTAGAGGGGTTAAATAACCATCTTGCAACGATTGACCAATACACTGGAACATTGAAATCAACCCTTAATCTGGTTGATCAACAATTGTTATCAGAATCAAAGGCACTTAAAACGTTTGAGGGTTACTTCAATGAACAAATTGACAAGATTCAATCAAACTTTATTCAATTGGAACATGCCACAAGCCAACTGGAACACATCTCCATCCTGGGATTTGAACATCTGGCTCATTTAGTGGTTAATCTTAAAAAACGAAAAGAATCGCGAAGGTAGCTGACCCACAAATCCCTCAACAGCAGTTTGGGTTTAGAAGAGGCCGCTCCTGCCTACATGCAATAGAAAGCCTGCTAAATGGCATCAAGGAGGCACTCAGAACCCCAAAACAGAAGTACTACACAATTTGCATTGACTACACAAACGCATTCGACAGTATAAACAGACAGATACTCGATGAAAAGCTGAAAAATATAGGGCTGGATAAGAACACATCCACCCTAATCCACAACATCCTGACCCACAACGTGATCAGAATCGACACCGTAACGACAAGAAAATAAATCGTACAAACCAGAGGGGTATATCTCTCTGGAACTGTGAATAAGCAGAACATGAGATACTGGGCCCAGAACAACCCCTGTGAGCTCCATCGGCGTCCACTTCATGACCCAAAAGTGACAGTGTGGTGTGCTGTATCGGCTACCAACATAATTGGGCCGTATTTCTTTGTGAATGAAGTTGGAGAAACGTGTACTGTAAATTCTGCGCGCTACAGGAACATGATTGAAACTAATTTTGCCCCTGAAATTGAAGATCGTGGCGATCTATGGTTCCAGCAAGACGGTGCAACAGCGCATACTGCAGAAGTGAGCATGACAGTTCTGCGAAACTTGTTTCCAGGACGTCTAATTTCACGGTTTGGAGACGTGCCATGGCCACCTCGTTCTCCAGACCTTACGGCCCCTGACTTTTTCTTATGGGGCTATCTGAAGCACAAAGTGTTTGATACCAGACCAAGAAACCTGGAACAGCTAAGAAATCAAATCCGGGAGGCGGTAAAAGGTGTAGAGCCAGTGACATTACGAAAAGTAATGATGGACTTCCAGCGCCGCATACAACAGTGTATTCAAAATGATGGTGCGCATCTAAAAGACATTGTATTCAAAAAGAGAGAAGTGTTTTTGAAACTCCAAGAGCTGCAGTTTAAGGCAATGTAAGCAATTGTAAAAAATATATGCTAGAAATTGAAATAAATTGCACTTAAAACACGCTTATTGTTTTTGCCGCACCCTGTATTATCGACGGCGCGGTTATCGATATCATTCAACTAGAATGCCCGCAACTCGCGGACATTGCTTTCAGTACCATCAGTTGTACTTTTCCATGTCATAAAAAATCTAAATATGCTTCCGCTAAGCGATAGGCGTATTCTTTGGCACAATGGCTGCACTTCCACATTCTTACCACTGTGCAATACAACGGGCAGTGCGTCGAGGAAGCAGTTCCTCCACTACTACACGACACATTTTGCAAACATACTACACGGCCGTCTGGCGAGTGTTACATAAATAGCTACTCCATACATACTGTAATGAATATTGATAGCATGGCACATTTTTTGAATTGATTTATATAAAGCTTATATGATTTTCCATAGAATTAGAGAGTACGTACGGTATAATAGGGATGGAAATTTCCACTGAGCTGAGACAAGTAGTTGAATTTCATTTGCAGTAGCATGACACACATAACTTACAGAGCTTCAAGGTGATGGGAAAGCTTCAGAGACCTTAAGAATGAAATTAAGTTTCGAGTGGTAGTTCATATGCGGTTAGCAACAAAATGGCAAGTTATAATTGGTCAGAGGGTTGTAGAACTTGAGAGCAGCCATCTTGATGACGTTTTAAAATGTGGATTTGGAGGTATTAAATAGACGTGAAGACAAAGGCTAAGGTAGTTTGGCGTCAGTTCTGGTCACAGTGATTTGAAATTTTAACCTTAGAAATTTAGAATGAACAAAGTAGTGGCATTTTCTCACTGACTATATAAAAAATTATAAGTGGTGATAATTAGAAAGGATCTACGAAATTTTATTTAAATGTTGGTAAACATTTAAGTAAACACTTAAAAGGATTTTTGGTCATTTCACTTAAAAATGATAGAAATGAATGGTAAAATGTGATTGTGAAACACACCTGTGTTTTTACCAGATTTGATTAACAGACTGAGACCTAAATATCTCAGGTAGAACATAGGAGTTATTATGATTGCTAGTACTGATTTGCTAGTTCTCAACAGATTAGACTATTGAGCGACAGCGTCCGTTACAATACTATCGACATATAGCGCAAGCGATAGAGCCTGCGGATTTACCTGCACGAGTGCAGTTCTCTCAATGGTACCTACATCAATACAATTCATTCTGTACTGAGCTTAATGTAACGAATCTTCAGTGCATAAACAGTGTGATGTGTACATATCTCTAGGATATTCTAATAAGCGAGACGTAATTATATTCACAAAGGTTAGCAATCCACTGCTGCGACATTCAACAGTTTTGCTGCATGAGAATCCGAATGAGTGACAACACACGCACATGTGGCATGTAGTACCCAATTATCACCCATGTGCAATAAAATTATACTGCCAGTGAACGAATTGTGGTTAGGAAACTAATAGTATACCACGAGTAAGACATAGCTAAGCACGAAGCTAAGATGGAGGACCTCGTGGGACAACAGACAGCCAGATTACAGGCGGAAGTCCATAACTTACAAGCGCAGTTAGTTGCAATGCCTACCGCGACCAAGGACATGTCATTGGTATCCCTAATACCAAAATGGTCAGGGACAGATAAAGCAACTCCATTGCATGAGTTTCTCGAGGCAATAGACGGTACAGCCAAGGTAGGAAACTGGAATGAGAGGTAGCAGTATTGAAATTGACCGAGGCTGCCAAATCGTTTTATAACACAACACTAAAACGGTATGCTAGTGATGTGACATGGTCACGATTCAAAGAAACTTTTTACTGACGGTTTAAGGATGTAAGGAGCGATCAATTCCATTTAATGGAACTGCAATCTGCTAGGCGGAGAAAAGGGGAATCGCCGCAAGAGTTCGCGGACAGATATCAGAGCTTGGCACAGAAAACTGTAGTTCATTACAACCAGGCTGAGAAAATGCTATTAGCAAGCTTTTCCTCAGAACTAATTGGCACGACAGGGATTCAAGTCAGATACGCGAGACCAGCTTCATTATCGGAATCATTGCAAATAGCCAAAACATTTGAACAGGTGGAATTGCAAAAAAGGAGAAATGAAAGCTTGTACGTAAAATCTGAGAAGGCTTCATCTCAGGATGGAGGGCGGAAGAACGCGCCACAGAGAACGCATGAATGTAGGAACTGTACGAGGGCGGAAGCAGAACGCACTCAGCGAAGTTCAGGCGATACGACTAGGAAAGTACAGCCCAGCAAAAACTTTAAACGTTACGGGTGTGGTGGCGAAGGTCATTCCGCTAGAAAATGTCCAAACCGCAGGAACAGAGCAGAGAAATTCCAGAAATTCACACTTAGTAAGCACACACCGCCCAAGAAAATACATTCTAATGGAAAAGGCAAAACCCAGGGAAACGCGTAAGTGATGAAAGTACAGACAGTTCCTTTCGTCACGCGGTTACACAAAACGCTGTCGCCAGACATTCTTTTTAAATTAATCTAGCTAGCGGTACTCCTACCCTACTAGTGAACAATGAAGGCACTAAACGGCGGTTTATTTTGGACACAGGGTCCAACGTTTCGTTAATTCAGCCAGCATTGAAGACTGCAGAAGTGATGACTACTAACCTATCACCCTTTGGAGTTACGGGAGATGAACTGGAAATTAAAGGAGAGCAAGAGGTTGTTTTCAGTGTACAGAATGTGAATTACCAACACAGGTTTTTGGTTTGCAGTTTGCCAACAAAGGCAGCAGGAAATTTAGGAATGGACTTTTTTCTTTAGTATATGAAGTATTATACTTGTCAATCTATCTAATCAATACGTTCACTTGAAACAAAGGAGTCGTGAATCAGAAAATTTGTGGGCGTACTGCATTATGAAGACATCGCGCAGTCGTGAAGTGGACAATGCAGAAAACCTGGCCCATCCTCCCTCCCAGAAACGGTGATGCCATTTGAGCCCGAATGTCAGTTGTTTGGGACAAGTTGCTTCGTCTCAGCGTTACATTCTATCACTGGGTACATGCCGAGACGAATGCAATCAGTGGCTGATGGACAGGGGTGCTGGACTTCATAGCAGATACACCTCGAAAACCGTTTATTCATTCTGTAGTCAGTCTTAGGACAGGTCCGCAGCCTCTTCCAAAGCTTTAGGGCTAACATTAATTCACATTTTGTGTAAGCAAGCGATATACTTCCAAGAAACAAGACGACTGAAGTCCTGCATGCTTTACGAATAATTTATCTACAGCAGGCATGTCAGAGGCTGCATGGGGGCAGCATGCGGCCCACTTGATTTATTTAGGCGGACAACGAAACTTTGCGAAACAAACTGCGACGACCAAGGGCTACAATTTACAAACAGAAACATTCGAATACGCAAGTTCGTAAAATCTTATATCACTGGACGAATCTAAATATTTTCATGTAATTTTATGGAGGCGGCGTTCTTCAGCCGAGAGACAAGGAACTCAGCAGTGATGGTTATGTGACGTAAAATTTATTTAGTCATATATTTCCCTGTATTTTAAAATGAAACTGTTATAACGAATACTTTTTACATCACACAACTGTCACTGCTCACATTCTTGTGCCTAACCCAAACGAGATCAGATAGTCAACCTTGTACCGTTGGTTCCCCCACATGGGGGTTTGGTGACATGCTAACTCTTCACCGTAAAAACAAAATCACGAAAGATTTCACGGGGCCTCGGACTGATGCTTTGGTTGTAACAACTACAGTGGAAAAGCATATGTGTAGTCAGACGAAGTACACCACTTTTTGGTTGCATTAATGCAGGTGGAAGCGCAGTTCGTCCACTGATAATTTTTAATCATGTCAGATTACCCTGCAAATGCAATTCCAGATTCCTTGATATGTCTCTCTCCAAAACGGAGACTAACTAGTTGTTCTTGGAATGGTTCCAACACTGTACAGAAAGGAATTCCTCCCGCGCCACCTGTCATTTTTATGGTGGATTCACGACAACCATATAAGCTCAGTTACCGTATGTGGCCTCTGAATATACCATTCATCTGACCTTATTTCCTTCCCACACTACACATTTGTTACAATCACTGGGTTTGGGTGTTTAGACCTCTGAAAAAAAGAAAGGCCTTTCAAGAGCATTTAAATAAATCCATGACTGAACATCCAGGAGAAAAACCAAACGGATCTGATTTCAACAGACCCCTCTGCCCTGCTTGTTCCGGACAGAAGTACGGATACAGAAAAATAAAGCCGGAGTGCACTGCTGATTACAAGAAATACATGAATGGCGTGGATAATGTTGATCAGTACCTTGCTCTTTATCCTGTCATAAGAAAAACAGTGAAGTGGCCTAAAAAGCTATTTGTCCATTTCCTGCAATGCACATTGGTCAATACATTTCTGCTCTTTTGTAAGTCAACCTTCCTTCAGTTCATGTAAACTGTATCCAGACACCTCATTCAACAGAAGAGATACCTGCTACTCCTCAGTCACCTGCTTCAAATTTATCATCAACTAGCCTCCCCAAAACTTCAAAGTGTAACACCCCCAAGACAAGCTCCGGCCAAAGACTCTCCACAAAACTTGATGGAAAAACAAAAAACATGTTCCGCACTACCATACCACCTCCTCTAAAACCGATAGGCCATCCACAAGGAGATGCAGTGCGCACTTGAAAAACAAAAAATTAAAAAAAAAAACTTGGTGAAACTAGACAGTTTTGCAAAAAGTGTGGGATCCCACTGCACCCAGGACTATGTAACACAACATATTACATGCTGAAACAATACCTGACAATATGTTTTGTATCCTGCAAAAATTCGGTAAACCCATCCTTAACACTTTTCTTAAAATGAAGTTTATACATTTGGTTGTAAAATAGTGGAGCTAATAAAAAAACTGCTGGGCCAGCAATTTATCATGCAGTCCATACACTGGAAGCAAATGCATTCAAAGGCAGAGATCCAGAACAGTGTCCATCACACACGAGAAGGGTCTTCATGAAGAATGTTTCACAAAGCATAAGTGTACTTAGTGACATACACTGTAAACAGTGCCATTTTTTTTATAAAAACATGCATAAAACTCAAAATATTTTGTGAATGTGTACAATAATTTGCAACAATGTTCACTACTACTATTGCAACTAAGTATTGCAGCAGAATTGTTTAGAAAAAATTAAGCTGAAAAAACTTATGTCAAAATTGAGTTTTCTTTCCTTCACTTTTTAAAAAACTTAATTTTGTTTGTGAACCATGTTACAAAAACAGAGAAACAGAACTATTAGTGCTGTACAAGTATTTATGAAGCACCAGATAAAATACAGGGCATTCTACTCATATTCATTTTTTAAGACTTAAAAATTGTTGTAAAAAATGCCTGCCTTTCTCATATTTAGGCTTTGGAGGGCTAGCACTAGGAGATAAATGCTGCTGCTGATGATGGCGATCACTATGCTCCAAGCTGGCACCAATGTAAGATAACAAATACCACAGTAAATACATCAGCAAGAAAATCAACTTATATTCAGCCTTCACTCTTTGGCCCCACCCAATAACAAAAATTAGTGTCAAACCAATGAATGTATATTAAATCCCGCCTTCACAACGCTACTTTGTCTGTAGGATAAACGTGTGTGCATGGTAACTGTCTTTACCATCGTCATGTCACGTGTATCCACAAGCAGATGTTCAGCAACAAAACCACTGAACAGTGGCATAGATAAGGCCACCACAAACCCCACAAGACGGTCCGAAGGTGGGGCATGGGTCAGGGGCCCCCCCAAACATAGAGGATACTAATATTTGTTGTGCATTCTTTCAGATCAACTACTTTCTTTTGACAGAAAGCAGTACTCTTAAGTATATATAGAAATAACTTTGCCATCAACTAAAGAGGATCCTCCAATTACAGAGCCACGGGGGTCCCCTGATAAGTTATGTATGCCACTGCCACTAACATACACTACTGAGCACAGTTTCATGTCACCATCAAATACAGCATTGTTCACATCCTCCTATACTTTCTACGTAACATGAAAGCTGCTAAAAGTATCATCAAGATATTCCCTACCATGACATGTGGATGCTATCTCGTGGTGAAGCATCAGATTCCTTGGAGGACTGCAGGGAGTCCAGACGTTGTGCGTTGTTATCCTCCCAATTACTGTTACACACACCTGTAAAAGGGTGGCCATTAATGATACTAGTTTTCACAGCATCTACAAACTGTTTGAGCCACAGTGCAAATACCCCAAAATGTGTTACTGTTCAAACTATCAGATTTTATCAACCCCCTAAGCAGATGCCACAGTGGCCAATTATTCACTGCAGAATCCTTCCCCCTCCCCCCCAAAAAAAGTATAGAAAGATGTTTCAGTATCATGGTTAATTCAGAAAATAAAACTTCTCTTCACAGACTGATTAAATTTGAATGTCACTTTGCTTCATATTACTACTGAATTAAAGCAGGGCACTTGTTCCTTACCTGTAGACACCAGTGATGAGACCTGCTGCCAGCATAGCTTATTACTTGTGCAGCCAACCGTTATCTGTCAGCTTACACAACACGCACATTATGCTTGGTTTGTCAAGTCTGCACAGATTCAAACTGTGTTCTGATTTAGCAATAACCTGGAGATGGTTACCCAGACATTCAGATTTCAACAGCACATTATATTTCATAATCACAGTTCAGGTGCACGTAACGAGATGTGGATGAACACACACTGTTTCTTGACTTTGGAACTTGAAGAATGGCCTCCTTCTGGCAGGACCCAACAATTTCAAAGCTTTAACACAGTTCATACCAATGTCTGTGACACTAGTAACAACAAGCAGTCCAACATTGAGATGCCAAGAATGTCATTCAACTGCACATGTATATCAGCATTTGCAATCCTGCAAATGAAATAGAAAGCCACTGGCTGCTTCCACTTTCCACACAGACCATGGACTGTGTCTTTCTTGCAAGCTGTCTAATGTTTGATGATGCTCAAATCAAAGGTCACCACACACACACACAACCCCAGCAATTACATTACTGATTTATGTTGTGCATGATCCACTCAGAAGTCATTATGAGGGCAATGGGTTACATCATGACTCATAATATTTACTTAAAACTGTTCACTCACAGAACTTCGTCAATCCACACAACAGCCTGTAAAACAAGAAATGATTATATTACAAATCCAACACAATTTCACTCTTAATGCATTTAATGCCTTTCTAATCACGATTAATAAACGGGTATTGTGTCTTAACGCATTTTCAATCACAGAATCTGGGTTCAGAATTTTTTCAATAATACACAAACCAAAAAAAGGCAGCTCTACTGCACTGTAGGTCCACCATGGAAGGAGAATTTTCTATACAGATGAAGGTAGTGCATATTAAGGGAACAGGTGTGGGCAGAATGTGCAGTAGTGGGATGGACTTGGTTACTGTGGCAGGAGGGGCGGTGGAGGTTGCACATCACGACACACACGCCAGAGCAACCAGTCAACACTTCTGACCATTTCTGATGTCAGTGACAGATACTTCTGCGAAGAGAGTGAATGGGTCGACTGTAAGAACTCAGAGCAACCCTAACATTTCCATGTGGCCTGAATCATATTCATGTGCGTACAGCTCGTGGATCCACGAAGTTGATAGTATGATTTAAATTGTGATGCATGTATCCCTCCTTCGGTACACGTCCGCACCGACTATAAACAGAGACAAAGCCTAAACCATAACCAACATTTGTCTCAACTGGCTGGTTCTGGAGAGCACATACTATACCAGAGACATAGCCTAAACCCTAACCTACATCCGTCTCGACTAGCAGGTTTAAACAGACACATAGTCTAACCCCTAACCCTGAGGTATAACAAAATGCTAACATAGGTCTGTCTCTGGCAGGTTCAAACATATACAGCCCAAACCCTAACTAACGTCCATCTGGACTGGCTGGTTCAGCTGAAATGGAGAGCACAGACTGTTAACAGAGAGACAGCCTACACACTAACCTAGGCCTGTCTCAACTGGCAGGTTTAAACAGATATGGCCCAAACCCTAACCAATGTCTGTCTGGACTGGCTAATTCAACTGAAACAGAGAACAAACACTACACCAGAGACATAACCTAAACTCTACCCTACATCCGTCTTGACTGGCAGGTTCCATGATGTAGGGGGTGGGGGTGCAGCCATAACCCACCACGCCCCACAGCACACCTCTACTCAGTTACAGCAAGCTGGATAAACTGGGGTGGACCTACAATGCAGTAGTGGCAAAAAGGCAATGAATATTTTATTAGAACCCATAATATTTTATTCACTGATGACACAAATATCATAATTTCTTGTAAAAACTTTGATCCACTTTGTACGTTAAATTTGGTTCTGTACGAATATGTAAAGCAAGTTCTTTTATACTGCTTTCACCATGCATTTTCACTCACTATTCAGTTTCCAACAAATGCACACACATAAATTACTTTTATAGTTTTATTAGTATCAATGTATTCCCCTACATGTTTTGGTCCGTAGACCATCTTCAGGGGGGTAAATAGGCTACTACACTTCACATCGAATGTTAAAAGGGCCCAAAGAGCACCCTTGTCTCAGTAATCAGTTTTAAAACATTTGAATTTGTAAAATATGTAACTGTAAAACTTATAATTTTATCATATAAGTTGAAGTCAATATTTAAACCAACGCTGCTATTTTAAATCTTGACTTAACTTATATGATAAAATTATAAGTTTTACACTTTTACGTATTTTACAAATTCAAATGTTTTAAAACTTATTACTGAGTCAAGGGTGCTCTTTGGGCCCTTTTAGCATGCGATGTTAAGTGTAGTAGCCTATTTACCCCCCTGATGATGGTCTACGGACCGAAACACGTGTAGGGGAATACATCGATAGTAATAAAACTATAAAAGTAGTTTATGTGTGTGCATTTGTTGGTAAAATGAATAGTAATGTAAAGCAAGGTTTGCATTTCTCAGAATTACGGAAATTCATAAAGTCGTTCAGTCATATTAATAACATACCGTATTCGATTCTTCGGAAACTTTACTACGAGTTCAGCTTCACCAGGGTCTACTCAAGATCCTACAACTGAAATCCCAACATGGCGGCGAACGCAGCTCCACGCCCTACGCGGAAGTGCACTCTATGACGCAATATCTCGTCACTTTGTATCATTGCACACTGAACGAAAACAAAACATTTATATAGTAAATACATAACAAGGTGTCGTTTACGTTCAACAAGTACCGATCACACTGAACTTCCACAGTGAACTTAAAACGCCCAAAGCAAAACTGAAACTTACCATCACTACAACGGCCAACAAAACTTGCATAACTAGTTCAAGTCGTGCAACACAATTAACTTGTGCATTACAAAAAACGCAACATTTTTACATAGCATTAAACACATAATATCATATTCAGACTACGTTTCACACGTAAGCAACGTACTCCAACTAACATCCGCAATAAAATGCGCACGCCCGGTCACGAGAACACACCTTCCACAGCACCCTCTTTCGCAGCCAAAATGGCCGTTCATGTAGACGGAGACCGTTACCACAATTCATAGCGCGCACCTGTAACGGACGATCTGTGCCTGACGCCATGGATTGGGTGGGCTAAACCTGTTTCATAGACGCTCCGTGGGCTTCCGTCATTTCTCTGTTTTCGTGGATAGAACAAAAATTTTTCTAGCGCTGTTACTCACACACGCGCACGAGGTTCCCTACCGTGCTGTGAACTCATTTTGCCACATCCATATTAAACCGAATTTAAGCTAAAAACGTGACACGAGCCTGTCCGAAATAGAGTCCGTTACCTGCTAACATACATGATGCTGTAGGGATGTAAGTATACCGTAATGCGTACAATGAAATCTGTTATTCGTGATTGGAATGTACGGTAGACAAACATAGGCGCGTAACCTGGTGACTATTTGCAGAGTCATTTTGCTGTTGCCCTTGCGGATTAATAACTTCTCTTATATGATCCGTGTTTTGCAGTTCCTCCGATAATTTGTCTCGAAGAGGTAACATGTTTAGCCCTCTTCCGGCGAATCTTGTCATTCGATTTGTACGTTGAGTATATTCTTTGCTCATGCAATCAAAATATATTACATGTTATTTTCTAGCTATAGAGATACTTGTTGTGCCAATGTACTTCAATATATAAATTATACATCAGAATTATTTGTTGTATTTGCAATGAATGACAAAATGAAGAGATTCAATAATTTTTAAAAATAAAATTTAATGAACCGCGAAAATACACTCTTTGGGTTTTTCATATCACTGTAATTTTCGCTAGAACTTGTATGCTATCCATTGCAGGCCTTACGCGTGCGTGTTATAGATGAGAGAAGAAAAATACGTTATTGGTAGTTAAAACTTGTGGGTGTTGTATGTGTAAAAAAAGTGAAGTGGAGAACGAACGAAAAATATTTACTGTATAATTTTTCGAGTTTATGAAGTGTCGTTTCCATTACATTTCTTCAGAAATTTAAATAAGTGATTTGTTTTATAAAGACTGACAGGCAATACAGATGTGATGGAGCCAGCATCAGGCAGTAGTCGGTTTCGTATCAGCGAAGGCGATTGGATTTGTAGCGATCCACAGTATGCAGCAACTTGCGGTTTAATTTTTTACCCATAGTATATTGTGTGAATAGAAAGCAAGGACCGAATTTTGCCCCATTTACGTTTTCTATAGCAGTATTGTGCCTAATCTAACTCTGGATTCTTTCAAGTTTAAGTGCCATTATCACATGATACAGTTTTATCCAAAACCACACTTTTGTGATTAATATTTTTATCGTAATGATTCAGTGGAGCAGTACCAATTACTGTTCATATACTACTGGATTTTAAATGAATTTCATTTACACATGTATAATACCTAAAGCAGTTTTATTGTAATTTAAGACTGAATTTAAACCTATTGCCTAGGTCTTCAGGAATTTGATTATTACATTTCTGGACTTTGGAAGACTAGAAATTAGGAAAAGAATAGTCACAATGTGTGGAGAAGGTACTTCCATAACAAAAATGGGAGGAATGACATCTACATATGTGATGAAATTATGTTTGATGTAGGAAGTCAGTTGCTATGAATTTCACATATAACATGGCAGCCAAAGGGTATAAGCATAAGTTTTTTTTTTTTAATGTTAGGTGTGACTTGTGATAAATAATTATATTTCTTGCAGTTGAAAGTATTTCATTAACAACATTACCAAAGGCACAAAGTCATATTAGATCTGGAAGAGTGTTTTTAATATATAAACAACTGTTTCTAAAGGAAGATTGGAGTATATACAATGATCTGTCGATCATACAGTACATTTCTTTTATCACTGTCATAATCTCCACAGATGTCGCAAGTTGTTGCAGCAGATGCAGTGTTTTTTGTTCAGTAAAACCACTGTGCTGGGTGTGATGATGAAAGAAACTTGTGTATTGAAGCATTCAGTAGACTGTGTAGACAAAAATTACTAATTATTGGGAGAAATAGAATTTCCACAACATCTAGTATATAAATATGTAACTTTTCTTGCTTCTCTCCATTCACTCAGCTGATTACACTTGCCTGTGCTTACAACTCCTTCCATGACCTGAATAACCAACTTCCACCTTCCATAATCATTAATTTAATTACAAACATAGCTAAAGGAATTGGGAAACTTATCCATCATTCCAGTCGTGGTAAGGAAATGAGATACTGGAATGCTGATTTCCAATCTTTGTTTTTAAATGGTATCAGTTGTTTATATATTGAAGCAGTGAAGTGGAAAGTTTCCATTTTCAGTCCCCATCAGTGGTTTCACAGGGGGCCTTCACTTTAGGTTTAGGTTTGGTTACATTTAGTTATTTATTTTAGTTCATCAAAACTAAAATGTGTGACATTGAAAAGGTATGTAATCAGATCTTGACAAAGAATGCATACTTTTCATAATTGTATGTATGGATGCATGTGTGTCTTAATAATTTACATCAAACTAATGCAGATTTTAGCAGTAAATTAGATGGTAGTGTATACAAAATCAGGCCATGTGGCAGTATATAATGAGTGTAAAGATTTGCTGTCTTTTGGGCCATGACAATATGTAATTTCGTGTAGACCCCAGCATTTTGGAGGAATGTGTTGCCTCCGTGTTCAGGGTGGAAGTACCACATTGAAGAAGAGACCAGTCTTCGTAGGTACTGCTGTGACAACCTCAAATCTGACATAAAGTGAGTGTTGTGAACTTAATTACCTTGCATGTTTCAGGTGTGGGAATGTTAACTTTGCACGCAGAGACACCTGTAATCGGTGTGACAAAGGTAAGGTATATACAGTATTATGGTATCAGTAGTGACTTTTAAAATGGAAGCATTTTGTTAACACAAAGCTAGTGAACTCTGTGCTAACACATCCTGCTTGTTTTTAGGAGGTATCAAGTTGAGATTTCAAGTAGAGAACTGGTTTTTGTCAGACCTCACAGGGTTTTTTCGTTCTGGAACAGCTTTGCAGCATGCTGATATGTACTGTTAGCATACTGCTGTAGGTATCATTTATAACGGGACAGTAAATGTTTTATCCACTGTTGATCCAGTGTTATTTACCTCATTGTAGATACATTATCTCATTTTTACACGTAATGGTGACTAACAAGGTGCCAGGCAGGAAATCGGTAAGACAGGACAACATCCGCTCAACTTTATTACATTTTCCAATGTCCTTACACCACACAGAATGCATGGAAACTTATACAGCTGTTTATTTTTTCAGTTGCTTGTCAAATTTGTCTTCTGACCTCCCCAAGTAGAGGGTAATGCATATTTTCACGTATTTCTTAAACATTACAGCATAAACTAACAATAAGTTTCAAAATAAGTTTATTAGAATACTGGTGAGGTTAATACTAGAGTGTTCTAGTATGTGATGTTATATAATTTGGTGGGATCATGTCCCAGAAAGCACAGTCTTAACCTTCGTAATATCCTAATGAAGTCAGCTGGTGTTATTTTCCATTGTCACAACATTACACAGTGAGAGTTTTGTAATGATTTCTGCCTGTAATTAAATGCATCGATGTGCCTCACCTGAGGAATAAGACAGTCCCACAAACCATGTGAAATGTTCTTACTGGGACTGGGCTGGATGATCTGGGATTTGATTCCTGGGAGAAGCAAGACATTTTTCACTTCTGCAGAACCTTCAGACTGTCTGTGGGGCCCAACCGGCCTCCTTTTCAGTAGGTACCAAGAGTTATTTCCCCAGTGGTGAAGCATCTGGAGGATGAGGCTGACCCACACATTTCCATCTAGTTCTGAGGTTATGAATGAGTGGAGCTCTACCCCTACACCCCCTTTGACAGGGACAGCTTTACCTTCTGTCTTTTGTACTGCACAATTTGTTTGCCTTAATATGTATTAATTTTGCATTGTTTCAGAGAAGGGTGATTCACCTAAGAAGAAAAAACTGGGTCAAGAAATTGGGAAAGCAGCTGCAGAAAAGAGCCGTGGGTTGTTTAGTGCAGATGACTGGCAATGTAATAAGTGAGTTCAGCCGTTTTCTGTATATTAATCATGATACAGCATCGATACACAGTTTTACAGGAGACAGAAAAAGCTTGACAGATCATTAATAGACCAGCATGTTACGTCTTTATGAAAATATAAGGAGAAGCAGTTATTTTTGTGGACATGACATTTTGACAGAAGGTGAGTTTATAACCCAACTGTCTAGTAATGCGGGAATCTCAGTTTGATGAATTGTGTGGGTTACGACAAATTGCTGTTTCATGAGCGATATATCATACACACATTTAACTTTCAATCTACAGTTACATGACCAACACCACACTTTTGTAATTAACACCACAGCTTATATCTGGCAACTTGCAGATGTGATTCTCAATGTGGAGGCTACCATTCCCAGTCAATATGTTATGCTTTTTGTCAGACTGTGCAGTCAGATTTCATAATAGCATTTTAACTCCCTGAAGATGTATGTTAAAACACCCAGTCTGCCATTGCAGCTACATTTAAATTGCAGCAAGTCCCTGCTGTTGCAGTGTTATCTGATTGTTACATCTTCTGTGGTGTATATTGGTAAATAAAATTAAGTCTTTGGTCAAGTAAAGTCACAGAAGTGGATGGGCTGCCATCTGTTGGTGATAACCAACTAAATATGAGCTTAAAAATGCCTAAGGGATTTGGCACATTTGTTTGGACAGGGCAGCTAATCATGGTCTCAGAGACACTGTTAGTCAGTAGTGGTTAGAATAGGCCATCTTCCTCAGCACCCTATTTATGAACACCCTCAGCCTATGTTCCTCCCTCAATGTGAGAGACCAAGTTTCACACCCATACAAAGCAGCACACATAATTATAGTTCTGTATATCTTAACCTTTATATTTTTGGATAGCAGTCTGCTCCTAATTTCTGCATGAATATAATTTTGATTTGTTAGGGTTGTGTGTTTTGACATTGGATATATTTCACTCTTTAAAGCACAATGGTTACAGTGTGTACCACCTGTTACAGCTTTAGAGGACTGCATTTTGTACACACATTGTTCATATGTTTCTTACAAGAAATGTTGGCTGTTTTGCTATACATCATTAACTGATTTATTTTTGTAATTGAGAGACAGTATGTATTTTGTAAGGTGGGAATTGAATTCTTAAATATAATTCAGGCTTCTTGGTTGTGCTATAACTCAGGCAGTAAGTTGCTGGCTCTTAACTGTTGAGGTCTGGGTTCAGTCCCAGGTCTGTTCATTGAGATATGTGGTGAGCAAAGTGGTGCTTGGGCTGGTTTGTCACCAAGTACTTTGGCTTTCCCCTGTCAGTGTCATTCCACCAGTGCTCCGTACTCATGTTTATCTTAATGGTCTGCTTATCAGGACAAACCAGTGAAGCCTGGGAACCTTTAAGCAAAGCAGTATTGTTTTCAATTTCAGGGAGCATTGAACAGAAACATACATTGTGTAGGCTTAAAATGGTTGATAAATCCCAAAAAAGAAGATAATTTCAAAGTTTTACACATTGATATCTATAGTGTGATTTGCTTTGTGACAGGGGATTTCTAAGTGCAGTAAATTAACATTAGGACATAAAAATGTGTAATGACTCTGTGCAGTGTAATATCTGTAGCATGATTAGCTTAGTGACTGTAAATTGTATCTGCAATAAACTGAAGGCTAAGTAAATATAGAAAATAACATTCAGTAGACACGTGCGCTGACACGCGCACACGCGTGCGCACAAACACACACACACACCCCACAGAGCACAGCACAGTTGTTAGCTAGTTTTCCAAGTCCCTCTGGACAAACAGCAGGATAGTGAATCACAGTGGAATGTGGCTGCTTCCTCCAACTTTTTGCTGTTATTCTTACATGTCATTAGACCCATAGTTGTTAAAGTGCAAGGCTTATGTTACTAACCCTTTCTTACCCTCTTTCTGGAAGGCTGTCAGTATAATTTTTCTTGACGTGTCCACTGTTGGAACTTGCCTGTTTCCAACTCTTAGATTTGCCAGATCATTATGGTCGCTTGCTAAGTGTTACATATCTGCTGTTTACATTCGTTTCCAGCACTTACAGTAATTGGGATATAGGATGGGAGTTATATATTATGTATATATAGTCAAACTCCAGTTTAGCACCAGCCTCTATATACCGCCACAAATTGCGGTGAGAAAACAGTTGGGGTTTGACTGTACTTTCTTAATCCTCTGTGCATGTTGGTTTCATGTCATTTGCCTATTGTTGATGGTATGGATAGAGTTGGAAATTAAGTGATTGGAAAGGATTAACACTTAATGACTGTTGCAGGTGTGGGAATGTAAACTGGGCACGCCGGCAGTCTTGCAACATGTGCAATGCCCCCAAATATGGAGAAGTGGAAGAAAGGACTGGTTACGGTGGTGGATACAATGATCGTGGTGTGGTGGAGTACATCGAGCGAAAGGATTCCGATGATGAATATGATGAGGTAACGTATCTGTGCACAGATGGGTGTCTCATGTCAGAACATTTCATCACGTTGTTCATGTTTTAAGTATGAAACACAGTCTGTCACTAAGAGCACAGAGTATAGAGTGCTGGGCAGATTATTTGGACCTAAGAAAGAGGAAGTAACAGACTAATGGTAAAATTCACATTATAAGGAGCTCAATACATTGTAAGTTTCATCTCATGTCAGGCTCGTTACTGCTTTCAGTGCCAGTTTTTAAATGTCCTCTCCCTGCCGATTGTTTTACTTGGTATCTGAAAGACTGTTTTTGAAACAAAAGATTTCCCACCAGTGAACTAGACAGACTTGAAAGAGCCATAATAAGGTTGTGCAGCTTTCCCACAGATGGCATGCACTTGTACTTCAGTAGTGTGGTCAGTTTGAGCTGCACATTTTGCATTAGAAGGAAGTAAGTGCATGCTGTGTGTTTGAGCTTCCATACAGAAATGAGTAATACTGGTGAGCTATAGACCAAAGCACTGGAAGGATTGAATAAAGAAAGATGAAGTGGGTGAGATAACATAACTTTGATGCTTAGTTGATACACATAAAACTTAATTTAAAGTGCAGATATTTTGGGCAGTATAAGCATATGTGGGAAGATAATGTGAAGAGAGCTGTTGTGTGAGGTTATGGGTTGAATTCATATCTATCACGAACGGGTCCAGTGTTTCGCTTTTGCATATACTTCTATATAATCAGGGAATTTCTTGGCTGGCTGGTTAATTTCCAACTTTATAAGGAAGGCCCTATACACTGTAGTCATTGATTCTATGAATGAGAACATGGAAGGAAGTCTGATGGTAGAGGTGACAGCACTCGAGGCACCCTGTGTCTGTCTACTGTTTCGTCTCAAAATTTTTCTAGCATATGACAGTCAAACCAAGTGCTTTATGCTGCTCAAGGTTATCATTAGGTAATCAGTACTAGCATCCCTGTGGATAGAATAGATAAAGTGTTGGAACGAAATTTATTGGGTGAAGCAGGACAGCTGCTGGGATATGTGGATGAGGTCAGTTCATGGGACTTCTTTCCATGGCCTCATTAAAAAGAAATGTTGTATGACATGTAATGAATGAGACTTCTTGCATGTTTGTGTCTTATGTCAGCTGTCAATTAACAGTAGTTGACCAGCGTAAAACATTATGACTGAAAATGAGCTCAGCTAGAGGAGGAAAGTTTGTTCACTTGCTTGGCAGAGAGTCTCATGCTGAGCTTGCAGTAAGGCATACATGTCCATTAGATGCCGTCATGCTTCAAATTTTCTTTATTTACATGTGTTTTGGAATGGTATGTTTTTCATGATGTGTTCATTGGATCCAACTACTGCTACAAAGTTTTGGCAATGATAAAGTGATCAAGTGTCATCAGTGTCAAGGTTTGGGCCTTCAGAACTGTTGTCCTCTGATGCTTAGTAGGTTGATTCCTCCATCAGAGTTCTGGTCTCCCAGTGAGTCTCATTCTTTAGGTATATAAAGAGAAGCCCCCATAAGATGTTTTCACAAAAAAGTGAACAGATCAGGTTTATGTGTGATGTCAGGCTACTGCCACAGTGTAAATGAGATCTGCGCTCTTTTGGAATTCTACTGCTTGACCCTTGAAGATGGGAATGATAAGTTGTCCTAAAACACTGGTAAGAAACTACCATTCTGCGCTGCATAAAATCCCAAAGGAGCGCAGATCTCAGATGAGGTTTATTAAGTAAGAAGCCCCTTGGAAAGTTGAAGCTTGAGAAGTATTATTATTATTATTATTATTATTATTATTATTATTATTATTATATTATTAAATTCTGTATTGAAATTGACTTTTGCTTTGCTAGAATATTATTTTATATTTATTTACATTAAATGATTAATTTTCATTGCCTAATTACATTTCTAAGTCATGCTTTTTCAGTGATTTTGACACATTCTTGAACATAATAGAACAAGTTCTGCTGTAATTTATTATTTGCCTGTGCGATGACATTCCATTCTCTGCATTTGGTGTGTCTGTTTATTTCTGTTAGTAGTCATTTTTAATGTTATTATTAATTTCTAATTCTTGTATTTTAATTGGTCTTGTAATGTGTATCCAGCCACATTTATGAGAAATTGTATCCCTGCAGTTTATGTTCATTGCCATTGTCCATACTTAAAGCTGTTTGTTCTGGTTAGGGTGATAAAGTGTATGTAGATTATTTTTTTTTATATCTCAGATTGTAAAAGTTACTTGATTTTTGTGATTGTTACCTTATTTTGTCTACTTGTGTAGTTTTGTGAAAAATACACATAGGAACACATTGTTTTGCATTTCTTAACTGGCAACATTTACTTGCATTGTTATTCTGCAGTTTGGACGTAGAAAGAAGAAGAGGAAGAATGGTGCTGAAGATAAAAAGTCTTCAGACAGAGCCAATGATGTGGATTTCAATGCAGATGAGGAAGACGATGATGATGAGGAAGAGGATGATGATGTAAGTAGAGAGCACTGACATAAAAGTTTATTACTATGTGGCTGTATGTTGATAATAAGGCCCTTTTGAAAACTACTTTGGTCTTTGGTTATGCTGTCTTAACAGGAGGATGGAGACCTTTCCAAGTATGACCTCAGTGGCTGGGGAGATGATGACACAAGCAAAGAAAGTAAAGACAAAGAAACAAGCAAGGATAATAAAGATGAAGAAACAAGTAAGGAAAGTAAAGAGCAGGACCGCAAAGCAAGAAATGAAACAAGAGAACATTCAGAGTCTCGCTCAAGGTCCCGTTCACCCTCATACAAACGTTCAAGAAACAACCATTCAGATTCTAGGTAAGTGTGTTTTTATAGCATTATAGCTGCATTAGTCACTCCTGTTCTTGTCACGTGCAGGGCTGGCCTGAGACACATAGGCGCCCTAGGCAGGCTAATAATTTTGTACCCTTTAAAACTGCTATTACTATAAAATTTTTGGTCAAGGACGGGGTTGTTGAAACTCTTTGAGTGCGTATGCCCAAATTCCAGATAATTTTCAGAGAAATTCTTTTGCATGTGGCAATCTGAGTTTACTAGCACCATATTTTCAATTAGTCCAGTGATGTCTTAGTGCCCCTTATAGATTGGCGCCCTGGACAGTTGCCCATCTGGCCTGCCCATTCGTCCAGCTCTGGTCACGTGATTAAGTCTCGGCCTTTATTTTGTGAAGACGCTGTGCTTCAATATGAACCCTATGACTGGCTTAGTGTCTGAGATATTTCAGGCCTTTCCTCACTCTCCAGGCAACTCAAAACTGGGTGTGGATGCTTCCATATTCTTTTCAATTAATCCCAGTCATCTACCATTCAGCGCTGTGTAACCTGTACAAATGAAAACATGCATTAAACAACCCAAGAACGAGCAGTTAACTCAGCCATCTTAATTTAGTGTTAAACAGTAGAAAGGAAGTACAGCCATCAGTCACAACTTAACTTTTGTAAGTTTTTATTGCTTGCTACATGTTTCGGCTTTTGGAAAAGCCGTCATCAGGCAATTGAAAATATACACGAAGGAAGATTTTTAATTACATGGTGATGGCTTTCCCTAAAGCCAAAACATGTAGCAAGCAGTAGAAACTTTTACAAAACTAAGTTGTGACTGACAGTTTATACTTCCATTCTGCTGTGTCTAAATCAAAACAGGTTGTCCTGGATAAAGGTAATGTAGTGTTACTTTTGCAGACTCTTCAGTCATAACTTTGACTTCTTTGTTTGGTTGTAGGTCATCAAGTAGCAACTCTCGATCAAGTTCTCCAGCAACAAACTCAAACAGGCACCGCAATTACAGGTCCAGGTAAACCGGGCGGTAATGGGTATTCACAAGGTCGATATCCTTGTTGATGCAATATGGAAGTGGTTACTATTCAGTGTAGCACAGACATGAAGGGTTCTGTGCATTGTGAATCGTTGCTGATTTCCTGAGACATGTACCCAATTTGGTAAAATGTGGCAAAATAGTTGAGACAATACAGTAATATACAGTTTTGTGCTAAGCATTACATATGAGGTGGTGTGAAAGTTGTGTCCACACTTTGCTGTCTGTTGTCTTGTGACAAACAATTTCAGTTAAATATGTGGACAGGAGGATGCTGAATGAATTGTATGAGGGCAAAGTTATTTAAGTATATGCAGTAGAACCCCATTTAATACAGGTACTCCCCGACTTATGAATGGGATATGTCCCTCCTCCCCCACCCAAACACCTGGTTGTAAGTCAGATTGGTCATAAGTTGAAAATACAAAATGAGGTGGAATATACACACTCCAGCAGGTCGAGGGGGATTCAAATAAGCAGTCCTGTTGCAAAATAATAAGAACAGGTGTTGTCCCAATATTGGGTGTTGTGATAATCAACACTTTGTGCACACAATTCGAAATGTGGTTTCAAATGAAATTTTAATGACGTTTTTGTAGTAGTTTTGGTTGTAACTTTGGTTGATCGTAAGTGGGATGGCATAAGTCAGGGAGTTGCTGTATTCCTCAGTTTAAGGTGTGCCCTCATTTAATGTTCAGTTTCAGTTTGCCCATAGAGAGTAATCTCATGTTAAATTTCCTTCATGTAAGGTTTTCCTCAGTTTACTGTTCAAGTCTGCTGCTCCTAAGAGAAACTTTAAATGCAGATTCCACATTATGCTTTTGTGCACAAAGTCTGGACACACAGGGGCTGCAATTTTTGAAATATGTTTAATTATATACATTTTGAATGTGACCCCAGAGTTTCTGTGGACTCATAAACAAAGGGGTATGCAGCAAAAGTGTGCATTCACATTGCATATTGATTTTTAAAGGTTTTGATGAAGAAATAATCGGTTGTTTGCCAGCATTACAATGAGTTGCATTATGAGCTCACTGTCAAGTGACATCATCAAGACATGGTTGCCTGCTGTGTCCAAACACTTGTACGTTCTCTCCAAGGCATTTTTAAAGGTCATGCGTAGAGTTTGCTAGTATTTCATCATGCCATCAACAGATTAGTCTTTTTATGTCCTTGTGTGGTCTTTCTGTGACAGAAGTATGAATGTCATTTATCAACATACACAAAAGTGAATCTGAAACTAAGGTAACATTGCAACGGCAGGCAGGGTGCCAGTTAAAGAAGTCTTCAGGATTTTTTTTTCCCCCCCCCCCCCCTTCCAAAAACCAACTGATGCACATTCAATGTCACTATTTATTTTAGTTAACACTACCCCTACATATGTTTCGGTCCTTACCGGACCCATCATCAGGGGAACTTTCTATCAAACTACACTTTTATACATCCATAAGTTCATGTGTTATCATTTGTAGTCAAGTCACTTTTAGGTTTTGTGATGTTATATAACCTTTACGAATTGGTTATGTTTTAATTTTGTAGAGACAGAGACACTGTATAAAATCTTAAAAAGTTAAAAGTTTTAAGTGTTATGTACGTTGTTATATATAACATCACTATCGTGCTAACTACACACTTTATTAACTTGATAAAACATAAAACTTAAACTTAAAGCTTTTGAAGCGTTTATACAGTGTCTCTGTCTCTACAAAATTAAAACATAACCAATTCCTAAAGGGTTATATAGCATCACAAAACCTAAAAGTGACTTGACTACAAATGATAACACAGGAACTTATGGATGTATAAAAGTGTAGTTTGATAGAAAGTCCCCCTGATGATGGTCCAGTAAGGACCGAAACATATGTAGGGGTAGTGTTAACTAAAATAAATAGTGACATTGAATGTGCATCAGTTGGTTTTTTGAAAAATAGAGTGAAAATGCACGGTGATGATAATATAAAAAGTCTTCAGGATGTTCAAGTGATCTGCTATCTTTCGATACAACAGATAGTAGTTCTTTCACCAGTGTAATTTAGCTGTATTAAAGAAGAAATTTGTATCATGTTCTTATTTCTCCATACATTTTGGGAATCTTGTATATGCACTTTAAATGTTTGTATCATGTAAGAAACTGGATTGTGTGTAGTTCTGTTTTTATTCTAAATTGGGAAGATAAGTTGGGAACTTGTATACATTGTTTCATTTTATAATTCATAAATTACCATTCCACTGGAATTTCACAGTTCCTTGGTTAAATGCTCAGGCACTGGCTGACAGTGACCTGTTGGCCTGGTGCATTCTTCTACTTGCAAGTTCTCATTTACTATGGTGTTCCTTGCTGTAGTTTTGATCACCAGAGGTTCAGATGGCACATTCACCATCTGATGCTCGAGTGAAGAGTTGGTGGCAGCACTTCATTCTGCCATCTGTGCTGAGTCTTGTGACATCACACACACTACAAGGGCAAGGCTCATCAGATGCTTGTGGGATTATAGTGCCTAAGAATTTTAAAAAGTTTTTCAGTTCTCATTAATTCTGCATTTAAATGCACCCTCCATGTTTGGATTCACTCTGATGCCTGTTGAATTTTTACTGTAATTTGTACTGGACACAGTGAGACCTGATTGCCCCCATTAAGGTGTAGAATACATGGAATTTTATTTTCACACCTCGTAGTTTTTTGAAGCGTAGGTTTTTGCATCTCTGTAGGACTGGTGGGGGTGGTATCCTGTTGCACTAAATATATGTATGGTTTGGGTATGTTAGTACACACAGTAACATACAGAAATATAAGGAAATGTGTACCATGTGAGTATGGTTGTACTCTGTGGTGTGCTAGTATTCATTGTACTGGTGTGGTCATAGCAAAGGGTAATCTTCACGGTATGATACTTCAGCACGTGGGAAATTTTACCTTTTACCTGTCTGGTACATAGAAGTCTGTTCACATTCACACAGATACGAGTTACATAAATGACATTGTTTGTGTGTTGCAGGAAGGATCGACACTGAGGTGCGCTGCTCATCATACAGCAACAACTACAGATGATGTCCAAGATTTTCTTTTGTATTTAATTCAATGTGTTAGAGGGGTTTGTGGGTACCTTCTGTGAACTGGCGGGTCATTATGATGACATGGAGAGTTTGTAAATCATCATCGTACCATTTGTTAAATGACTGTGTTCTTAAAATATACAAACTCTAGCGTGGCGTATGAGATTGTACATTTGAAATTTTTTACAAGCTATGGGATTGCAAAGAAATATTCATACTGGATATATGAAAGTTGTTATACTTGAGTATATTGGTACTCAGATATGGTTGTATGGTTTTGACAAAGTGGTAGGTAATTTATAGAGCTAATTCAGAAGTTACATGTATAAGTATTTTGAAATTAGTAGCTAAAATTTGTTTTTGTATGGTAGCAATTATGCTTGCTGTTCAAGGTATTTGAAACACATTTGTGGATTTTGGTGAGTAACATTAGTTCAGTAACATATGGTTGAGTGTCTAACTTTCAAACTGTCTTTCAGACTCGTGGGAGCAAATATTTGAGTTGACACTACCGTTACAGTTCCTTACGTCATGTATTTGGACTGTTTATTTTCATCCTGGTCAGGACTGGATAGCCTGAGAGGATATTTATGGTCTTCTTGTATCCTGATATCATACTTGTGACACTACTTCCTCTTGTGTCATACTCTTCACAACTGTACTCCACTTCATTTCACATGACATGCTTTCTGTAATGACTGCAGCATTAGTAACAGTGAGCACCAGCTGCCTGCTGTTTACATGCGCAAAATGACTGCTAAACTGTACCTAGGTCTGGGAAAGATTGAACATGCACTGTATGGATTGAGGTTGGCTTCCCCCATATACATTATTCACTTCCCTTAGACAACACCAGCAGCAAAACACAGAACAGTAGGTAGATTGTGACAGCTGGTGGGAGTCGTGGAAGATCCACAGAGGAGAAGTAGCTGCTAGGCAAATGGGTAATGGAGAAACCATGTTCATTCTTTCTGTGGCCTGACTTTAGGTGACATGATTTAAAGACAACAATGTACATTCTTACTGTGATTAGTGTTTTTATTATTACTGAAACATTTTGTAGTCTGCACTAGGTTCACCACTTGCTGTGTGAACAGCTGGGCTTCTACCAAACTATGACATTCACAGTGATACTAAATACTGAACCATTATTCTGCAACAGAATCCTTGTTTTTTGCAGTACAGGCATTTTGATAGGTTGCCTTCAGTTTAGTCTCAGTATTTTTGCACTTACCTGCTTTCTGACAGTATTGGAACTACTAACACACTTTATTATCTCCCAAAGCTCGGGGCATAAAATAAACAGCATTTTTTGCTTTTTACAAACTGAACATTTTTAGAAACCAGACCTGCATCAGGGAACATAATTGTAATGTTAGGTTTACAAGAGCAATTTTTTAGGATGAAATAGCACACTGATTCTCCAAGTGTGAAATAAGCAAAGAAAATCATAGCTCGTGTATTATTTTGGCTGAAAGAGCACACTGTAGTTTATTTAGTTTGTTCTGTTGCTTGTTGTTAACAGTAATGTCAGTATTCCAATGAGCACTACAGTTTGAACAAATTTTGATACTTTGAAATCATGGCAGATGCATTGGAATTTTGACCAGGTTTCTTTTGTGTACATTGTTTTCGAGGTGTTTATACGAAGATGGTTACAAAAGTTGCTTAAAAAGTGTTTAATTCCATATAGATATATCGTTTATTGTCCTCCCATATGATCAAAACAACTGTGAATGAACTATTATAGCACTTAATGATTACAGTGTAACTGCAACACGTGGTATTTTTTTAAATTATTAAGATGGACTGCAAAGGGTCTTCATGTTTGCATCTTGTGTAAGTCACTGTTTAAACATTCCCTTTTCAGGTGCTTCTTAAGAGGCCTGTAAGTTTTGCCTCATGCAAAAATCTATAGTTCACAACTCCCAAGGCTTCTTAAGTCCTGTGAAAAGACTGTAAACAGCAACTGTTTTCATTCCCATAAATACGTGGACCATTTCAGAAGTTTTGTGTATGTAAAATATTACATAAAAATATTATTGATATTCCTCAATGTGTATATATATGTCCTCTACTCAATGTAATCACCAGCGCCGTCCACACACTTTTCCCATCTACGTGGTAAACGATCAATAGCAGCTCTGTATTCGTCCTTGCTCAGATGCTTTAAAGAGGCAGTGACAGCAGTGTTGATATCGTCTTCCGATTCAATCGTTTTCCCCAAAGATGTTCTTTCACACGTGAAAACAACCAATAATCACATGGGGCGAGATCTGGAGAGTAAAGAGGATGTGCCAACACCTCCCAGCCCCAACGTTGCACCAGATTTTGCACATCATGATGGCGATGAGGTGTTGCGTTCTCCTGGAGCAAAATGGCACCACGCTCCAGCAGCCGGCCTCACCTTATCCTGCAAGAGTGAGCAGTAATATGAGCTATTGACCGTGGTACCAACTGGCACGGGATGGTCAAGCACAAGCTCATTTCAGCTGAAGAACATGACATGCATGACTTTCAGAGAGCCCTGACTGCACCGTGCAATTTTCTTCCTCGGTGACGTTGGGGCGTGCCATTCAGCATTCTGCCATTTCAGCTGAGGGTCAAAGAATGCATCCATGACTTGTCAACCGTTATAATGCGATCAAGAAATGCATTGCCTTCATTTCTCCAATGCTGTAGATGTGTGCTGGTGAGAAGAGCACGCATGGCTCTTTGGTCATCGTTGAGCACATGTGGAATCCAATTTCCACAAACTTTTCTTTTCCCCAAGCTCTTGCTGAGGATACGGTAAACACTTGCCGGCGAGATTCCGACTTCTGTAGCAATTGCCATGCATGAAATACTGCGCCTACCTTCAAGGACAGATTTCACTTGTTTCACGTGGCGTTCATCCGTCGCCGTCATTGGGGCTCCACTGCAAAGGGCGTTGTCTGTCTGTTCCCAGCCATTCTTAATGGTATTTACCCTTCGGTGAACAGTTTCATATGAAGGAGCATGTGTCCCTAAACCTTCCTTCAACGACTTGTAACACTCTAGAGCACTTTTACCCAACACAACATTAAATTTTATTAATGTTCTCACGTCTGTCCACAAGAAACTTCCTTGTAGTCTTTCCTGATCCATAGCTAAACAGCGAGTGACTTCATAAAGACAGTGCAGTGCACCTTTGTGACAGCAGCAATATAGCCACTAGCACCACACACATGATTTGAGTTCAGTCACATGAAGCACTGCACCGTGCAGCCACCATACACAAAACTTCTGAAATGACCTACATATATTTTCAACATTCGTATAATTTGTTTCACATCAAACTTTTTTGGAAGGCCAGGTTATGCCAGACAGACATGGAGATGGTACCTTAATGGAGACCATGACATTGCTTGCATGTTCATTTTAACTTGCCATTCTCGTCTCATTTAGCATTACACTAGAATTCCCATTGAAGTTTCAACTCGGAAGTTAGAAGAGCATGCATCACAGTTTTCTCCCTTGAAAGAGCATTGGGAATAGACTTTTGTGTGCCCTTAGAAGCTTTAATTATGACACAAGTGGTTTTGTGTCAGATAGATGGGTTGTTGCCCAAGGAAACAAAGATTTTAGGGTTTCCACATGAAAAATTAAAAATACAGCATTTAGGCAAAATCATATTGAAAATGGCAACGATGTAGAATATCCTGGATTATCTGACAAAGTGCACATGAGAATATGTGGACGTGAGAGAACTGATGTAACAGAATGGAGAAAAATGTGTAATGATGAGCTTGACAGTTCTCCTATATGTAGGTGGTGACTGCTGTTTTTTATTTCATGCTGTTAACAAGTTAGACATGTAAAAACTTCACAGAACTTAACATTGCTGAAGGCATAGTTATTTCTCAGTATAATCACTATCTTTGTCAGCTGTCTTCTTTCACCTTCTCCATCCCTTGCAGCCACTGGTGCATGATGTTCTGCAGTACCCTGTCATCTGCATCATGGTGTCCTCACAGGCTGTCTTTCAAAGGATCAGGCAGGAAAACATATGATGGAACAAGGTCAGGACTTTATGGTAGGTGCACAGCTCTGTTGATCCATAGCCTTGCATTGTCATGGAGGAGCAACACTTCTGATGTGTTTGTTGTGGGATGAACTTGACAAAGGCAAGCATTCAGACTTAGTAAAATTGAGGTGAGAATCCACTGTTGTCCACTAAGCAAGGAGTTCATAAGAATAACACCTTTCTAATCCCAAAAGACTGTCGCCTTGACTTTGCCTGCTGATCACGCACTCTTGAATTTCTTCTTTCCCGGGGATGTCATGTGGCACCATTCCATTCATTGCATGTTGGTGTCAGGTTCAAAATGATGGACCCAGGTTTCATCCCTCCTGACAATTTGTGACAGGAAGTATCATATTGGTGCGAAAAGAGATCAGTATTGACTGCTCATTGTTGTTAAATGTGCATCAGTCTGCCGTTTTAGAATTAATGACAGTGCTTCCACCGATATAATGGAACAGTTGCACTGCTATAAAACTGTACAGAATTATTGAAGGACTTCACTGACATAGTGGTTATTTCCACAAAAAAAGTAGGAGGCATTTTGTCTGACTTTGCCTATAAGAAATAGGTTGTATTACACCTCACAGTAGAAAAATTTGATTTTGTTTGGGTGGCACCGTTGGAAGTAACAGCTCATGAAGAGAACACAGTCTGTTCTTAATGTTGGGTGTTCCATAGAAAGCTCTACTGTCTTGTCTGGGTGAACCATAGAAAGTTATGTTGTCTTGTCTGGGTTAACCACAGAAAGCTCTATTTTCTTTTCTGGGTGAACCATAGAAAGCTCTATTGTCTTGTCTTGTTATGCTGCTAATTCTCAGCAGCAAGTGTTGAAACGCAAACTGCAGTAGTTGGACAGATCAGTTTTTTAGGTAACTGAGATTTAACTGCTCTGATATTTGATATATACTGTAAATGAAACTTGGAAAAAGTAAGTGCTGTAAGGCAACATCTCAGAACTTTGTGACTTGACCCACCCCTGTGGTCTTCGAGTGAAACATTGCATGGCCTAATGTGTACTTCACACAACATGTTACCTATTACAAGCACACTATACAGACTGCTTTGGATTTTAAATAAGTTTTATTATCCTGTGCTCAGAAGAAGTTGTACAAAAGAAAGTTGTTAAGATGATTCCTTTGCTGCTTTGACAATGTATGAAATACATTTCATATGCCCGTGGTTCAGAATTGCTGCTGTAAAGGATTGGAGCATAACAGTGTGGCATTGAAAGTTCTTCTTGTATTTATGTTAACATAACCATTAATGATGGTTTCAGTAATATCACACTGAACAGCTAATTAATACCTTACACAGCAGTGTTTGACGTCTCTGTTAGGTGGGAATTTGACTGCGTAGCGTTGGTGTTAAGGTTGTTACATTTAATAGACTAGGTATACATTTAAATTACTGTTTTGATACTCAGATCTAAATTATCATTGTTGTAGTTGTGTGTTCTTTACAACAGATTCTCCATAAATGTTAACTTGCCGGGATTGTTTAGTCTCTATTGTTGCTGAGGTATGTGGCCTCCATATTTTATGTATATAATTTTTTTTTTATATAATTTTGGAGTACATCAGGGCATGAACTCAGGACCCAGTAGTTCTAAATGATGATGTAACTCAAAATCTTGTAGGTGCATCACACAACTAATGAGCTTACGAGTGTGCACTTTTCACTGGTTTTAAATGAAAGTGATACTGACGTGTGATTGGCAGCGTAGCATGGCATATAATCGGGATCTGGATTATACGTCATTGGCTTGTTTTCATTTTTAATTTGTGCAGGAAACATTTGGAAGCAACAAAAATTAATTTTGTGGTACAGTGAAACCTGCCAGGAAGGGACTGAAATGTTTTTCTGTTTGCAGGCAAGTTGTGAATTCGTAAAAGATGGCAAATATTTTAACTAGTCAAGGGTTTGTCAGCTCCTAATGAAGGACTTGGATACTTGATTGAGTGGCATAATATAACCCCTGTAGCTAAAACTTGGTAATTTTCTTAAAATTAGTTAATTGTATGAAAAGAACTGGCTCATGATGGAAAGTATAGATCCCTGTGATCCATGTAGTGCATACTTGATGAAATACAACCAAAATAGTATGTTACTCTGTTCCTTATTAGTTGACTCAATGATAGGCTGGTGTGTTGTTTTGTGTTATAACTTGAGTGGTAAATTCACAGAACACATGTGGAAAATCCATTGTTATGGAGATATGGAAAGAATGCATTTTAAAAATATCAGTGCTCAGTCAGAGCACATCTTTCCTCATGTCTGTGAAAACTGCACACTTCTAAAGTTCTAACACTCCAGTTGCCCCAGTGGGTGCACACCATGTTATAGCATTACTTCTGGGTGAAACAAGAAGCTCACTTCAGTGATATCTTGAGATCAAGAAAACCATCTATAAAAGAGCAGTTCAGTTCACCGAGTGTTTTATCATGTTTTCTGTAGTTCTGTTTTACCTCCATAGATGGTCTGCTCCTCTTGCATGGACTTTCTATATCTTGCACGTAAGATTAGAGGTTAACAAATTCCTAATAGAGATTATTGTAGATCTGGCTACATAGATTAGGTGTACTGCACTAGAAGGATAGACCATTGTCCAATATGTGTGTCATTTGCATCAGTGGTTCTCAGCCTCCTGTAATTCAGAGACTTCAAACATCATCTCAAGTTTCCTGAACACTGGTATTCCTCCCCAGTCACCTGGGTTAGCAGCTACAGGCTGTGGTTCGATTCACAGCATCCAGATGGCTCTGAGGCCTACCCAGCCACCTGTTTGTTGGGGACTGGGGGAAAAGTATCCATGGCATGAGATTAAGAATGAGTAGAGCAATATTTCCTGTCTCCCAAATGCACCAGAACATATGCCATCTTACACTGCAGAGGGCAGAGTCAAGTTCCTTATGATAATGTGATGCCATGTAGTGTGATAGACATGTACCAGTGTTACAAGAGGAACCTGCTCCATGCATCAGGTTAGGTTCATCTACCCTCATGATGGAGGCAGCAGGTACTTTTGAAATGTTGGTATGCATTTATCACACCACATGGTGTCACATCCAAGAAGACATTTATTAGCATGTCTTTAACATGTTTCCTTAGACTATAATTTAATGTCTTTGGTAGAAGGGAATCAATCACAACTAAAGTTTTGTCAGTTTTATTGCTTGCTACAAGTTTCGAACTTATGTGAAAACCCATCATAAGGCCATTAAAAAATAAATAAAGAAAGATAATTTAAATACAACCCATTAGAATAATACTTTTCTAGATAGCTGAGATATCACCTTTACAAAAATTGGATTTGTAAAGGCCAAAACTAGGTAAATTGCCTGATGATGACTTTTCACATAAGCCAAAACATTACTACAATAGAAGTGATAGAACTTCAGCTGTGATGGAGAATGTGTGCTTCCTTCCTGCTGTTCATATATCACAACAGAATATCATCTATGAAGATATTAATGCCTTTAATTGAACTGAAGTAGAATTAAATGTACACACGAGAGGTTATGAAAAATATCTGATGTCCGTCTTCCAAAAATCTGGATTTGTAACATGCCTCCACTTTTCATATCTGCATGATGGAATGACCAACCATAAAGTTTGTTACTACTCAGGAGACCATGCCATTGACTTCAAACAGCTGTAAATTGTCTACTGTAATAGTCTAGCTGGCCAAATGTTGAATTTCTTAGATAGTAACATTGTTACCCCCAAGTTAACGTCTGACCCCACTGCTGTGATACTCCATGATGTAAAATCTCCTATTCTCAGGCATTAAAACTAGTAATTTTCAACATAAGACAGCTGCCAAAAGGAACTTGTAAAATTTAAATAATGACAGTGAAAATTTATGGGGGAGTCTCCTGGGTGTGACCCTGTGTCATAGGGTGAGTAGTTCCTTATGTTGTAGAGGATCGCAGTGCCTTCATCCTTACAGGCTAGCTTGCCCAATGACATGTTGTCACATCCCAGAAGTGAATCCTCGGCAACACCACTGTCAGAACCTCAGATCCCTCATGAAGTTTATGGACTTGCATAAATTAAGACATGGAGCAGCATGGTTGAGAAACACTGATACAAGTGTGAACGACTGTTCACTTTCTGTCATGCACAGCAGTTGTGTATGTTGTGTGTGTGTGGTTTAGCATATCAGGAAGGGAGGTTGGTCGTGTACATTTGGTTATGAGCATTAGCCATATCCATGATTGTGTTATTTCATATCTGTTCGAAGATATTTATCAAATTGCTCTATAGAGATGCATGTCATTTCTTACCATGAAGGCAGTGGCTTCATACCGAAGGTGTTTGTGAATCACTTCAGATGAACTAAATATTAGCTATACCAGAACGATAGATTGGTGATGCTGATCTTGCTTTTGGCTGATGGTGATGTGTGGAAGTAAACTGTGTTGACAGGGTACATGTATAACTTTACCATATCCTGAACCCAATCAATTCAACCCTGAAGATGAAGGCATTTTGTTTTGAAACAACAACACCGTGCACTTACTCACAGTACAGTCATCCAAAAACAGGATCATCACCACCATGAAAGGAATAATACTGTTCTCATGCTCACTGCAGTTTGGGGATGACCTCTTGTTCTAATGAATTTGATTCCATTACATGTTTATGATGAACATCTGTTAGATATTTCTCACTGTATCACTTTTTGTAATAAAGTCTGTTGTGTTCATGATAAATGTTGCTTGTTCTTTCCTCCATCACTTGAATATAAAAGTCGAACAGACCTCATAATGTTAAACCGTAAATACTTAGTCACTGCAGCAGAGTGATGGTGTACACAAATGTAATTCTTCATTTTATATTCAGAACTCGATATGCACAGTCAAGCAATAAGTATGTCTTCAGAATGACTATAGTTGGAAGAGATGGAGAAAGCCATGAGGACAACTGGTGAAGAAGTGATTTAAGATGGAATTACACTAGAGTATGCTGTGATGGGGTGTTCTGTTATTGAAAATGAGAATTCACATTTTGTGAATAATAGAGTGTATAGGAAATATGGGGTTGGTTCATGTGACCATGACTGCAGTCGTCTATGTTTCATTCAGGTGACAGAACTGGAGGAGTACTTCAGGGTGGCACCTAAAAAGTTACAATTATTTCTGACAAACTGTTATTCCAAATCATGACTCAAACAAACATGACCACTCCACAAAACTAGCAGTAACCTACACCTGTCAATTTCACTGCCAGAAGACAGAAAGGTGTTCACTTAAATTTAATTTTCTGAAGTTTAAAATTTGGCTAATTGGTGCAATTTCTTGAGGCATTACAAAGGAGAAGTGTTAAGTAGTTTTAATGGACCACTGTTTGGAAGAGGGGCATAAAACAGAAACTGAAAACTGCACGCCAGTTGTCATACCAATCAGTGTGATCTGATTTAGATACTGTGTATAGAATCGTGCGTTGAAATAAGGATCTGCTGTCAGCAGACTGATCTCAACAAAACCACACTGATCAGATTCTTATGGGCTCTTTGGACACTTGGTCAGTGATTAACCCTCCAGTGCCGTCCTCCGTATGTTGTATGGACCTATGCAGCTATGAATTCATTCTCCTGTTAAGTGCAGTTTCATTGATAGCGTGAAAGTAGTCGAACATATTTTTAAGGAAAGATGTCAGGTTTGATATGATCCTAGTTTCAACTTGTTTTACAGCAACATGAGCTAATTTATAGGCATTGTATATTTTGAAAATAAAAAAATGACTGATGCTCATTACTTTTATGGACACTGCAGCATTTTCTCAAAAATTGTTGACATAGTTGTATCTTAATCAGTATGTCTGTGAAGCTTATGATGTTTACTGTCCTTCAGTGTCTAATTTCATATCAGTGACCGTATGTGGCGAGCACACTGCTCGATTGTTGTGCCATCTCTACTTTGAAACAAGAACAATCTCCAGAACCTTTACGCAGCTGCCCAGAAGAAGTTTAAAGTGGTTTCACGCGTTCAAATGCTATATATATCGTTGCATGACATCAGATATTATGGGTTTCTCACCCACTGCAATTCCTTTTCCATCAGTGTCAGTGTTTACCTTTCAGTCTGTCATGGCGGCCAAGAGGGTGGGAGATTTGAGTTCACAAGTAAAAGAAATTTTGTGTGATTAGTGACGAACTGACTTTAGTGAAAGTAGCAACAGCAGCAGTAACAGTGACAACGAAATTGATGATGATGTTGCACTTGTTGACGTAGTAAATGTGGATGACTGCTGATAAAGAAAATGTAGTGAATCAAGATTTAATTTGGGAGTCTATGAACAATTACTCTTGGGACAAAGAAGTGTTTTGTGGTGATTGTGGACATAAAACTGGCGCTGAGAATATTACAGGTAATGTAGGCTGCTTTCAGTTATCCTTTGATAAAAACCTTGTACAAATTATCATTCAGGAAATCATCAGGTATGTAGACCAGTACAAGAATGTACAAGGTAATATTTTTCTTTCCATTCTCCTGTAAGGTCATGGAAACCTGTCACAGAAGCTGAAGTTTATGTTGTGTTAGGACTTTTTATTTTAATGGGAACTGTTCAGAAGCCAACTGCAACGTCTTACTTTTCTAAAAGCAAGACTTCATATCAATTCCTGGTTTAACACATGTCATGAGCACAGGCAGATTTGAGCTGCTATGTAAGACTTCTTCCCTTCATAGATAATGATAGGTTGACATACAAGGGATCACTAAAATTATTAAAAATATTTCCCATATTGTGCCACTTCAATGAAAGGGTTCAAAGCTTTTAGACAGTACTTGCCCTTTGGCATCAATACATTCAAGTTTTGCGCGTCAAACACAGGATGTTTGTGGTGTTTCTTTGTTTCCGCAGGAAAAACCGCGGAAATTGAGTCAACACTTAGTTTACCTGACATAACAAAAACCACTGCTAGTGTTACAAAACTTTTGGAGCCCCCAGTAAATAGATGACACACAATGAGTTTTGTATAAGTTTAAGATCGTTTGTAATGTTATCATTACGCCCCCAGAATCACTCCTAAGTCAACTGCTGAACCTAGCGCACTGACCGTGAAAACATGCAGGGGAAAAAAACTAGTAAATACAAAACAAACTAAGCTGCACGATATACCACATGAGAGGTTAAGCTGCACGATATACCACATGAGAGGTTAAATCATACTCTGTCGATCTACGCATGGAAATGACACATGATTTCTGTTTACACTTCCAGGGAGCAGCACAAACCGAGTCTTTGCAGCGCCCGAGTGGAAGGTGACGAAATTATTTGAAGCCACAGATATGCAGTCAAGCACGTAAGAATTGCATCATTCACTCATTATAAGAAAGCTAAGATCTTCAGCTACAAAGATATATTGTAATCTGTGGTCTTTTGGGTAATTACACGGCGTCGTGTGGTAATTATTTACCGACGTTTCGGGACAACGTGTCGGTCCCATCTTCACGGGTCGAGATTCCAGTCACAACGCAGCCGTCAGGCGAAGCTTACAGAACACGGCACAACACGCCACAGGTATGTAACGAAAATATTAATCAACCTAAAAAAGTTAAATTTAATATAATTTATACTAATTTCAATACTATGTCTCTGCAGATAAGTTCACCAGCCATTTGAGAAGGAAACAAGACCAACTGCCAATAATTTTAAATAATTTTAAACGTTTTAACGAAAAAGGAAAACAGACGCTGTTATATATATTAACCACTGAAGCAAGAATGCTACATGTTTTTATAGTGAACATAGTTCATCTTATTTTAACATTGAATGTGAACCATCTATTATAGTGGATGTGTAGTCTGTGTTTATATATTTCGATCCCCCTGATGATGACTAATAAGTAGTCGAAACATATGTAGGGGTATATATGACGACAAGGTGTAGTGCATGTGTTGGTTAAAATAAAAGCTATTATATAAGACAGAATGCACGGTGAATATAATGTGAAATTAGGAAACAGTTACTGCAAATGTATTGATGCTGTGCAAGTGCCTGCACAGTGTTCTTGCCCCTTTACACACCTGTCCTGTGATCCAGTAGGTAATGCCACTTGTCAAGCAGTGAGGTAATAGGCATAAGATGCACTTTGCCTGAATTATCACATATTGGTTACTTTTCTCTAGGCTGGTGATCCAGTTGTGAACTCGAAGTCTGGAAGCACTCCATCCCAGACCACCATGGGATTAAGTGGATAAGGACAGTTTTTCGCAAACGGGTAAGCAAAAACTTGCCCTTGCCTCATATGAGGGCAGGCTGAAAACTTTTGCGCCCTCATATTTTTTGTTAGGGTAATGAAAACTGGCTGCGACGAGCTGGTCCCTCGTCCAGAGGAGTCCTACCGACTGTGGTGTGTCTCAAATGTGTGTGACCATGAAACCTCGACGAAACGAGGAGGCCCAGGCCCATATAGGGCTGTCGAGCCATACAAAAAAAAAAATGAAAACTGGACAAAACCGGCTCCACGCTGTCACGTGATATCTCCCTCCATCATACATAACCTTGAAACCACAGCTATCCATAACTCCTGTTCAGGACCAGTCGAAATGGAAGGCTGTGAGTACGTGCGGTTCAAACAGTGTGCCGTTATTGAGTTCTTGACTGCCGAAAAAGATTCCTGCCATCGACATTCATCACCGTATGCAGGCAGTGTGTGGGAATAAATGTGTTGATGTAAGGACAGTTAGACATTGGGGTACAACAGTTTAAGCAAGAAGTGGGGGAAGCAGTGGTTTCAGGAGAAAGAGAGTCTTTTTTAAGAATGGAATGAAAAAACTTGTTAAACATTGGCAAAAGTGTATTGAAGTTGGAGGAGATTATGTGGAAAAATGATTATGCACAGTTATAAATTTATTTATTTATTTTCACTTAAATATCTCCCTTCCTTCATTCTTTTACTTAGCTGGAGGCAGAACTTTTCAGCCCACCTTCGTATTAAGAATTCCAGAATTTGTTGCAAACAAACACTGATATGTGTAAACTTGTTCATTGACAATTCAAATGTCTGGCTGCCACATGCTGCACTTTGATCAGTCTACAAACTCTGTTGTCCTCTCCAAAGCCTTAGACGTTTAGTATTATTAATCATTATGTGATATTAATTCAGTTTTTTACTCTTTTACTGTTTTATAAAAGAGTGGTTTTCTGTGTGTGCATTTGTTGGTAAAAAACTGAATTAGTGAGAAAAATGCACGGTGAAAGCAATATAAAACATTATGTGATATGTCTCTCTTACTAGTGCCAGTAAATATGTTTGAGATATGTAGCCAGTGTGGGCTTGAATGTTCTTTAGGTATAAATGATTAAGCCCTCTGATCTGCTAGTTTTGAAAAACCAGGGCTGTATGAGATTCAGTAGGCATCCTTGGACTTTTTATTGGCCCATTTCAATGATGGCATACATTAGCATTCCTTGGATCCGAAAGGCAGCCAGAATTATTGGATGTTGAATAAGTGATAACAGTTACAGACCAGTTGTACAAATACCATTTAAACTATTAGGGAGAAAAGGTTAACATGGAGTATTCAAGTGACACTAGAATGACGTTCCTGTGTTCTTGTGAATTGTCAGTGATGATCCCTTTCACGCATAGAACTAAGTTCTACTAAGATACTGTTGTGTGCATTTGTCATATTTTGAATATCAGCTTTTTGTCATATTCTGTTAACTTGTTCAGTTTTTGCAAAAGTAAGTATCTTTGTTGTGCTGGTGCAAGAAGAAAGTAACCCAAATTATGACTACAGATGTAGTCTGTTCAAAAGAAGGGATAGAACCTTTGCCTTTGCTCTATGTAAAACTTGATCATATATATGTGGTGTTATGATTACAGCATTTATTTTCATCTGGCTGTGGAGTGCATGTTTGTTTATGTCGGTCGTCTGATTCGTTGCCATGTTCAGTGTATGTATTTGACCAGGCGTTTCCTTGTTCATTGCATCTATTTTACTAGACATTTCAGCATTCCCCCCCCCAGTTTATCTAACAGGTCTTTTACCTTTCCTTAGGGTTCTATATTGACTTTAAATGTAACAGTTTGTTCTGATTATTTGTCATTTTTTGCAGGACACGAGGATACATCCTTGCGTAGATGTTTTGGAAGAAACTAGAGCCCAAGGAATATGCAGGGAAGAAATAGATGCAGTGAACCAGTGGGCAACAGTTCACTTTGGAGGAGCAGCAGACAAAGATACTCAAGAAGGTGCGAGTCCTCTGCTGAGTTGTGCTGTCAGTGGTGTGTTTAAAGAACCGCAGCAAGTGAGTGACACTGTGAAAGAGACAAAGTGTGTTGGAAAAGAAAAGGAGTTTCAACTGACAGCAGAAGATGTAGATGTAATCCGTGAAGCAGTGTCCAGTATATCTGATACTGAAAGACAAGTTGATAACCTGTTATATAAGCTTGGATTAGAAGATGCTAGTGCCATAACACAGAGGGAGATGGAGTATGTAAAACTGTTAACGGCATTTTCCATCGAAATGGCATTCAATGTAGAGACTGTACTAGAGGAAGCAGAGCAGAAGAAACAGAAATTTGAGTCTGAGTGCTCAGAACTTGCTGCATTATTGAAAATCGCAGATGCGAAACTTGCTTACTTGGGAGAGTGTGAAGCTGCCATATGCAAATGCCAGTTTCCTAGATTTGATCATGTGACTGAGTGTGAGGAGTTACAAGCAGTAAACTTCATGCGAAAGGAGCATGTTAGGCAATTCAAATCAGTGAAGGCATTGCAGACTCGGTTTAAGAAGAGAATACAACAAGAGCTCAGGGAGAAACTACGGAAAAAAGAAGAGATTGACAACCTGTACGTTCGTCTTGGTCAGACAAGAAAACGTTGCACACACAGATTGCTTGTCTGAAAAATTATGTAACCCATGCACAGGAAGTCCATGTGTGTACTGTGCCCAAATACTGAAGAAAAGTACAACGGAGGAGTGTTAAAGAGAAATGAATTACTGTAAATGAAGGTAAGTGATTGTGTTGATGTTGATGAAGAATTAGAAAGACTTTGTTACAGAGAAAAGGAAGATTATGTATTTAGAACTGAATCTGATACCGTTATAGTGAAACTGAATCAACTGAAAAGGTTCTTTTGCACTGATTAAGGCTAAGATGTATGTATAGCTTTGAGGGTTGGATATTGACCACAAAAGAGGTGTAGAAACTGTGGCCTGGATGTGTGTGGATTATTTTGAAACTGTGAAATCTTCCGAATGGGCTTAAAACCAAAGAGGAAGAGGAATGTATTATTTTCAGTGTTAAATGGCAAGGGAGGATAAATTGATATGTTACTTGTCACATGAATTGGTCAGACTTTCCAACAGATATTGGCAGCCTTCATCATTACATTTAATGGCATGAAGAGTATACATTGTCCTGATTACAGCATGCACTGTGCATTGTGAGATAGTGTGCTATTCCAAGTTGTAGGTGGGAGGTGACAAGTGGATTGAATTTAGTTGCTTCACAGTAAGTTCAGTTATTATGTTGTGTTACAGATCTCGAAGTTGCATTTTTTTATATGGTTGGTTCGTTAAAATCTGTGACCCATTCCATGCTATACACGACATATTAAAAAAACAAGTCATTAGGGTGTGTACTTGTGTGTCATTTACAATTATTGATAGAAAATGTGGTCAGTGGTCATGCAGTGTGCATGGGAGATGATAGTTTTGGTGAGAAAACCTGAAGGGAAGAGAGAACTTGGAAGGACTAGGTGTAAATGGGAAGGTAATACTAGAAAAGGATCTTAGAGAAGTCAGGTGGGAGAGTGAAGTGGATTGATTTGGCTCAGGATAGTGATGTGTGGCAAGCTTTCCTCAATGTAGTAGTAAACATTTTGATTTGATACGTGCCTGTTGCACTGCCTAAAGAGACCTCGATGTGTGCCTGGTAAGTGAATTGAACCCTACAGTTCTTCTAGCATATGCAGAAGTATTGAGCAAGAAGACAGGTATAGCTGAAATATTGTTTACTTGCTCTGGTGTGTGTTAGAAATCATTTCTGCAGATGAAGGGAATGTGTGTGCTAAGAAATTGTAATACTCTTACATTTATGAACTGGAAACCATTTAACGTTTGATGCGTAAACTTCATCTGCATAATGTTAATACATTCATCCTCTACCTAGAAGAAAACAATATATTTCCTTTGTGAAAACCAACTGGTTAGTGCTGTTTAGAGAAATAATAGCTGTTTATTGTGAGGATCATATGAACTCATACATAAAGAGTATGTGGGCCAAATGGAGAGTTTCTTATTGAAGTAGGTGGCTTGCCTACATACAGTTACAGCTGCCATTTGAAGGGTAAAATGTCAACCACTAGGATGTATGTGCACATTCTTGTTTATCTTGATGCTTAGGTTTTTTTTTTAATATACAGATCAACAAGCAGTCAGGGGATGAGGCTGGGGGTGAAGAATTTCAGTACACGATGTCTAAATCTCATTGCCATAGATGATGATACTGCCAAAGCCTAACAATACCCATACCACAGTCACTGTGGGTGAGGAATTTGGTACATGATAGGAACAGTTCTCTTCTGCATAGAAGTCCAATGTCATTGTAAATGTTGATTGAGCCGAAGACCTCAACATTTGCACCCATCAATCCAAGCAGGATCTGAGTCTGTCTTATCATCAGTTGGACTTCTGCCCAGATATAAGACCTCAGAACGAAGGTCTTGCCTTGGCCAGATGTGTCCTACCTGAGGAAGGATTTATGCTGGACTGGCACCCAGAACAAGGCCTCAGACTAATACTGATGGCCTTGCCTGGACATGCCTTGACCAATAACTTCACCACTGACTTCACCCTTGGATTGGATTTTTATTTCTGGCCAGGGTGAAATCACTGGTTGAGTTGTTGGTCAAAGTAAGTCCAGCCAAGACCATCAGTATTAGTCTCAGTTCTGGGCACCAGTCCAGCATAAACTATTCCTATGATAGGACACATTTGGCCAAGGCAAGACCATGGTTCTGAGGTCTTAGGTCTGGCCAGAAGTCCAACTGATGATAAGACAGGGACTAAGATCTTTAACCTTGACTTCTTACATCCTGTTGTGATAATATACAAACTATATTAAAATAACCCATCAAATCACAACTGAAATTTATTGTCAGTAGTAATTATTCGTTACAACGTGTTTCAACCAACTTGGCTATGATCAGGTAAATGCAAAAATTTACACAATACTTGGAGGGGTTAATAACAACACTAAGTTTTATAAAAACAAATGAGATCTCATTTGTACATAATGGGTAATAATTGAAAATGGTTCATGTTTTTGATACAATTTTGTAGTTGTATATATTCAGGTTATCCTAAAAGTATGCAAGAATTGCCTTGAAAGCTCTAGCTTTTACCTAATTTAAAGTTGTTTTAAGTTGAGTAATTATAGTTTTATAATTTTACTTTTATTAGATGTAGAGTATTTTCATAGTTTTAAGCTTTTCTTTTTTTGAGTGTAGACTGGTAAATTTGTAGAGTGGGTTTGTAGTTTATATGTTATGAGCTTCTTTTAATGGTCAGTCTGAAAATTGAAATTAAAGGATATAATGAATATGATGGTAAGTGATAAATTGTTAGAATAATAATTAAGTGAAATTTGAAGATTTTTGTAGTTTTGAAGAATTATTGGATCTATGTTAGTGACTTGACTGTGATATAATTTTGAAGATATAAAATCTGAAATCAAAATAATAACTTCAATTACTTATTCACATTTCAGTTACTTATTATTCTAACAATTTATCACTTACCATCATATTCATTCTATCCTTCAAAATTATATAAAAAAACATGAATCCTTATGAAGTACGTAATGTTGTGAGTAATCTCCCAAGTATGTTGTATACTTTCGTATTTACCTGATGTGGGTCAAGTGGGCCGAAACATGTTGTAATGAATAATTAGTACTGACAATAAATTTTGTTGTGATTTGATGGGTTATTTTATTATAGTTTACTAAGATCTTTGTTGGATTGAAGGGATCGAACGTAGAGAAGGTCTTTGGCTGAATCCACATGTCCAGTGTCACTGGACATATCTGCAGAATCAAACCATTTCCATCATGTGCTGAATTCCTCGGCCCCATTGATCTTGGTATGTGTATTGATTGTAGATGCCATCTTCACGATCAAGATTCCATTGCTGGAGGAGTTCTGCCCCTTTCATCTTACCTGGTCATTGAAACTGTCGACAGTTTGTCCTACAGAAGATGGGAGGAGTTCTTGTTCAAAAGGTGGGTTCTACTTTACACTTTCCTGCTCTCTTGCCTTCATCTCATTCCATGTAACATTGTAGGTATCATGCAGGTGACTGAAAAGCCACATACTTACCTTGCAGGATTATGCAAAACTTTAACCTGTCCTCTTTGGCATTACTTACAGTTACGTTTCACTTTGCACATTCACCTGTCTTTTGGTGTTCTGCCAATGGTGAACCCTGGGGAACAGTTCGTGAATGATGTAGTAAAAGATTGACTTAAATGATAGTCATAGTGATCCAACATGTGGGGAGGTGTGGAGTGAGCAGAGTCGTCTAGAGTGTTCTAGAGGCACACTATTTTATTTAATTTATGATTCGGTCAGTGTTTCAAACTATGTACCGTTGAAGGTAGGATGACAGCTGAATGATGAACTGGAAAGGATATGGAAATATGTCATTTGTTTTGGCATTTTCCTGGATGAACTGAGGAAATGCTGAAAACCGAAGCCAGGATAGCAGGAGTCTCAGCTGATACTCTGAGTACCTCCACAAGTCAGAAGCATTACCACTAACGCCAGCTTGCTGAGTGACACAGCACTGTACAGTGTATAGTCAAATTATTTCAGAAACCCTTGAATTTAAAAAATGAAAGAGTGGTTTTAGGAATGATGAGAGAGGTGGGGAATAGAGAGTGAAGGCCCACAGGGAAGAGAATGTTTGGATGATCTGACATACCTGTGAGGACTGGAGGATGCTGACAGTTCATTTGGTTCAGAGGAGTGACGTGTGAACATGGTAATGAACGTCTGAGCTCTACAAAAGGCAGAGAATTTCTTGACTAGCCAAGCTACTCAGCTTCCCATCTCTGCACAGTGGAGTTCACTAATGGAAGGCAGTTTTAAATCAAGACTACCACTAACAGTTTGCTTTTGAAAAGCTTGCAGTTATGGCAGTAATTGTAGGTTTTGGGAATTAAAACATGCTACTGAAAATGAGATTACAAAACAAACAGATCCTCTATGAAGGTATCACTTTTATTTAAAAACAAGCATTCAGTGCCTTGCAAAAGTCTTTTGAGGTCGCTGATCAAGAAAGCCCATAAGGACTGTAAGGCACCAAATATTTATTATACAGTATTTACACAGCCTACAGGGCAACAAATTTTTGTTGTACAGTGTTTACACAAAGCTTTTGTTGTACTCTGTTTACACAAAGACACTCTTTTCTGGGACTGTCACTCCAAGCGTTCGTGGATCTACCAATGGCAGCCTGGGGCACTGCAACAGCAATTACAAAACACGAATAGATTTAAATATACGGTATTAAAATTATTATATAAGGTATGCATGACAGTTCCCAAATACATGTGGGTGACAACAGGACCCCTCTTGCAGCATCAACCCATTGAGCTGCAGCTTCTTGGTGCAGGAAAATACATTGTGGTTGGGATTATTTTTTAAAAAATCAACACCTCATACTATTTTGAGAAGATTGAATAGTTTTGTATCCCAATCCACAATCCATCCAAGTGTTATATGGAACTGATCCATAAGCTGAAGCTATCAAGTTAAAATGGTGGCAGACATATGACAACTGGGCAAATGAAGGCAGATAAAAAGGACAGGAAACCAGGGGCCCCCAAATTTTTCAAAAGTCTAGGATCCACCTCCAAATTCTAGGTGCCAGAAGGGTGATATGAAGCAAGTTCTAAACTAAGCACCCATAATTTTGAAGTGACCTGTTAACCTCACTGTTATCTGGTGCTTTCTGATCAGTTCCTGTGAACCAATACACATTTCTGTATATAAGGGAAAAAGACTGCAAACATTATGCTGAATATATTGTGCACCACCATACAAAATGTATTCAACAATGTTACAGGTATTTGTACACACCTCCTGTAAATAAACAGTGGATTAAAACCCACAATGGTGGAAACATGTACTAATGATGATAATATTGTACAATTTATTCTTATATATAACATATCAGGGGCAAATAAAAAACAACAAAATCCAATAAAACTAACTTTATGAAATGCAGGCCTTACCTTGCACTGATCTCGCAGCTGTATGGCTGTGGGCATTAGAGTATCTAATATAAGTTGTCGGGTCTCACTGCTAGGATGTGTGGAAAGCCACTCAAGTGGTGAGTCTGTCGCACTCATTTTAGCCCAGAATACGCTCGCTTCACGTACATCATAACATGCCTGTTATTCAGAAGAAATAGCCTGATATATATTGGTACACTGTAGGAGTGGAAAAAGCATCAGAACTATGATTCGGGAGGCACTACAGCACAGAGACACTATGGAGCCTTTCTGAAATCAAAGTTCGCAGAATACAGATACAAAACAACTTTCCACTTCTAGGTGCATTTTCATCCATTTGGAGTGCCTGCTGACACTGATCTGTCACTACGCCTTGAGGAGAGGTGGCAGAGCTCCACACATTCTTAACCTTGGCACAAGATGGAGGTGAGTGGTCAGCTTCACATTCCAGCTGCTTTAAAACTGAAGAGGTAACCATTAGTATCCACTGGATATGAGACTGTGTGGGCCACTGTATAATATGAACAACAGAAGTTTCTTGCCCCTGTCTGGAACCAAATCCCAATTCCTTGGCTGTCCAACATGTAGCCTAGCCACTATATCAATTGAGTTATGGAAACATAACAAAATTAAAATGGCCCTGTCTAAGATTTAAATATCCAGGGGGGGAAAAAATACAGTGATAGCACCACATTCAAGTGCTTTAAATGGAATGGGCACAGGATTTAGAAGCAAGCAGCAAGGAACACAAACTGAAACCCATGCATCAGACAAGACCTGGTGGTGGAAACAGTACACTAGCATTGACAGTATGACCTCTCTGAGGGCACCAAAAATGATGAAGCTGAATAAATAAACAGCAGTGAAGTGAAGTAGGTGGAATGATAAAGCAATTAAGAATAAACAAAACAGGATACACGAAGGGTGGAGATAGAAGTGTTTATAGATGGATAAAGAATATTGGAGACATACACAACAGAAGTGTTCATAGCAAGGTAAAAAAAAATGGAGATATACAAGAGGAGTGGTTAAGACAGGATAAAGAACAAGGGAGAGGTAGAAGAGGAGTTTTTAAAGCAGCATAAAGAATAAATGAGAAAATGTTGGCTTAACCCAGTCACTGCCAGCCATTTTTCACGACAGTTTCATATCACACTGCTCTAAACAAAGATTAACAATGAATTCTAAAAGGTTCTGACAATGGTATATAACATTGAGAACCACTTGTCTTTTGGACTTTGTCCATTGTCTTGGATAAAACATAAAATACAAAAATATAAAAAATGATTTTTATATTTTATCGAAGACGATGGACAAAGTCCAAAGGACAAGTGATTCTCAAAGATTAACAATTTTAAAACTAATGCACATATATGAATGACAAGTAACTGTTTTTGGGGTGTGATATTTTGTAAAATAGTGTTCCACACAGACAGGAACCTGGCAATTGGAGCACCTTCATGATTTCAGATATCAACGGCAAAATAAATGTGATATGAATCTCCATCATCACACAACTTCGATGTTTTTCATCCCATTGTTTACAATATAAATTAATCAATAAAAAGTCTGCCTAATGCAACTTTGGTTATTTATTTCTTTACTGCAGGTGGTCAGCATTCAGCTACACGTTTCAACCACCTTGTAAAAATATGGCCTCTATCTAGGAAACAAGCTACATGCTTGGTGTGACCTGGGCAGTCACAGTGTCCCACAGATATATATGAATGGTTTGGCAGTGCATGTGTTAAGATGACCAACCATGAAAGAATGGAAGTTGACAATGATGCGATGTCAACATTTGTAGATGGAATGATAACCTTTGCAGTGAGCTGCAGACCAATCAGGTCTGCCTCAACTTCCAGTGCCCTGCTGAACGGCAATCTGAACAACACTTCCGAGAAGAATCCCGAGAGCCAATGGGCTATGAAGGCAGCAACCTGTGGCAACACAGCCCACAAGAAGACCAGGGGCACCATAACCAGAATATCCATGAGATGCAAGCTGCTAAACTGCTCTGCCTGCAAAATGACAAGCAATCAGTAAAGAAGACAACACTTCATGTTATGGCACAGTAGAAATGCATGCTTTACACCTACAGAATCAAAGTTAGATTGTTCCAGTGCCTATGTTAGTATTAGATCAATGTTTCCCTTGGTGGGTGCTAGGGTACCAGTGAACGTGTGTCACGCAATTTACTTAGATATTTCTATATATTACTATGAACATACCCTGAACCCCTTCTCACCTGGAGGGTTGCTGATATCCTCCATGCCTGCCCTACAGTATGACAAGAATTTCAAAATTACAGCATGCTGTGCTGCACACATATTAAGAGTGACACTACACTGGATGGATTAAGTAGTCAGTTTCAAGCTTCGGACACTTTAATGCCAGAGAAAACACCACCCAATACCCCTTGCACAGGAGGCAGGGTGGTGCCCAGAGCTAGGCTGGACTTGGTGGTAGAGAGGAAAATTTCTGTGCCTGCTGGGAACTGAGTCCCGGCTGTCTAGCCCATACACACCCACTTTATTGTTCTCTAATAAACACAAACTACAGGAACAATAGTCAAGTATATAACTCACCACATGAGAAAGCAGAACATGTGAAATTTCATGCGACAGAATCACACAAAGCTGATCATCATTGGAGCACATATCGAGGATCCCAGTGAAGACAAAAATGTGTCCCGTCTGCACACAACACAGAACAAAATTAAAGAGGTCATTCTTTATAGAAACAACATGCAAGATATTATATTCACCTTTAAATGACCTGTCTTGGCATATGCAAATACATGCAAAACAAACACCCCTAGAAATTCATTTTATATATTTAGGCAACAAGGAAATTTACTACATTTGTAAGACATGCTGTATAATCTGTTTTATTCTACAAAATGCAGTTTATTTCGTTATATTTTCATTTTCTGTTCAAATAATATGTTCCTTCATAAACCATGCTATAAAATTTAAATACCAACCCAGCTGTTTAAAGGGTAAACTGCAGACATTCTCATATTTAACCTCATACACTGAAGATACCTACGGGGCATAAAGGAAAAGAATCGTGTTCTGGCTCCTTGTATCTCTGGGGAAATAGCTTCTAAAATCAATCAAATGAAGGCTGACTGGATTTATCAACTTCCTTAACCTTTAAGAGCCGGCGATTTAAATGCCCTGTACTGTCAGCGGACCGGAGTTTTCTCTGGGGATTTAAACGTTTGTTGCAATGGTTAGGAAAATTTTTAATATCTTGAAGAATATTAACGCTGGATCTGTGAAATAAATCGTAATTACTCAAGTGAAGCATGGAGAACACGGTAATGTACATCATAGTTTATTATAAAATATTTTGATGCAAAATAAGAATGAACCACTTCCCTAAGAGACAGAAATTTTAGTCTTCTTTTGTTTCTTTATCGTGTCTGGACCATTAATGGAATTTTAGTAATATGTTATGTTTCGTTCTCTTTAGCCTTAAATTCTGGCTCCTTTCTCCTGAATTCGTCCCCACTTTCAAGGGAAAATATTTCTGTGAGGTTATTTTAACAACAGCGAAATGCTTTTCGTTGGTGTGATTTCTGTAAGGGTGTACTTACAAAGAGGTTTACAGTTTTACAACCATGAGGAATCTGACCTGCGAAAGGAAACGTACGTTTCTCGGTATTCCTACCAGTGGCCACACTCTTTCAGTGTTTGTCGCACAGTGCAGTGACCCTGTCGCTTGTGAAAATTATTTCTTGTGAGTACATAATCAGCATCATGGCTTGTAGAAGGCATATTCGTGATGAAGATATTGAATCACAGCTGATCTGTGATATTGATTCGGATGAGAACATCTAATAATAAGGTATGTAATAATTTCTGTAACAAGTAACTTCCTTCTGACGACGCATCATATACTGCCTTTCTCGGGTGAGCTATGTTTCATTCTTCCATCAAGTACGTAAGGGTAAATACAGCCGGAAGCTTTTAATTTCTTCGTATATTTGGACAAATATATTGTGAAAATGTATTGAAAATTTTTCTGTGAGTACAAGCACGGGCTAGAACAGTGAATAAGTTATACGATCACCAGAAAGGAGATCAGGGTTCGGTTCCCGGAAAGTACATAAATATATCTATAGACTCGTATAAATCTTAACTCGATTCTACCGGCTTTTTAATCGATGGGTATCAGGAGAACATGAATGTACAGATGCTGGAACAAGAAGCTGAATACGCTCTAAACAGTGTTAAATACATCATTTTATGGTATATTACCTCCGCGCCCCAATACGCCCCCTTGATATGAGGCACAACTCTAAAATTACCTTCAAGTCTGCTGTATGTATACATAATATTTACACACGCTTATTGCCCCGCCAATATCGTATTTAATGCGAAAAGTTTACATATATATTTTTGGACAAAAATGTCCGTTTCGGCATTCATACCTACACAAAACGATGGACAAATTTGTCCGTTTCGGCTCTTAAAGGTTAAACATGGTGCTGACAAGAAATATTCATCACCTCTGCTATGAACAGAACGATGGCCACCTGTATGAAACACGTCTCATTACTAGATGAGTCATCATACAGCTATCAATTTTACCATTCAACTCTGGTTTCTATGAATGTCATATATATTCCTGGTATGCTAACACACTTCAACGATGTGCTTATCCACCTCTCGCATACACCACCCATATGTACAACTTGATATCAAGTTCCTGAGTCACCAGATAAATGGGAGGATTTAATACATGATTATAAACATATGTATGTGATATGCCTGTTCAGTTTGCAATTTGTGAGTGATGGAATTTAATGCAAGAATGGGACATAATAGAATGAACAAATTAACTGCAGTATTCCCAGCATTTCATAATCTTAAGAATGAAGCTGAAAACCGTGGCATTCATTGTTTCAGAGGTTTTCAGTAGTGATCATTTATTTGCATTAATTATGTTGAAAATGAGTGAAATCTGTCCCATGAATTTCAGCACTGTGATCGGTTTCATGAGCTTCAAACTGATGCTTTTCATACAAGACATTGTATCCATTATTTTGTACAGCATGGATACAATCTACATGGACTACAAGTAATTTTCAATTTCAAGGCCACTTACCAGGCATGCCTGTTTTGTAAGAGATGCTGTAATAATGCTGAATTTTCTTTCTATAGCTCTTGTCACTTTCCTTCTGCACATTCAGTCACTTTTAATTTGCCATTGTAAAAACATTCAATACTGACTACCCAACGTGTTAGGTGATAAACACGAAGTTGAAAGTGGGGCTAACACCCAAACAAAAAGGAGCACGGGGCAAATTCTAAAAATGAACAGTGCCAGAAGCACGTAAACTTTAACTACATCATGTGATCTGAAGCAGAATGATGATTCTTGATGCATAATAAAAGTTCAACAAATATATTTATGGAAAATTAGAAGTACAACACGTACAACTTATACATATTGGTCGAAACCTATGTGAGAACTTCAATCAACCTTCAGAAGATGGATTTAAATACCAATTGTATCTCTTGATGGCCAGTTTCTCTGGCTTATCGTCGACATTTAAATTGCTTCCAAGTACACATACAGAGATAGCATATGTCATGCTAGGCCATTCACCAGTACATTTTACAGATCAGCATACTGTTGTGTAGGATGATAAAGGTTAAATATTGTGAAAATACAGAAAGCTATAAAACCACTTACATCAATAATGAGCAAAATGCAGGCCTATGTTTGCAATTTTATCAGCACTCATACAAAACATTAATCAGAAATACGCTGTATTACTAGCAACACAACATACTTTTCATACCAAAATGTAAATACAAGTTTCATCTCACATAACAGTAATTATGGTGCTACATGGCAAATTGAATGCAAATAGGGTTACTTATGTTTGCTCTATTCATTTTACTCAGGATTTATTATAAATCAGACACTGCTTAAGTACTTATTAGGCAAGATTAGTTTCATATTTTGTATGGTCAATTCAAACTTTTTTGAGATTAATTTCATGTAAGTTTCATCACCCCAGTAGTGGCATTACTGACAACAGGATATTATCGTTAATGATACACACATAAAAAAAAATAGGTGTTATTTATAATGTGTCCCACAAACATTTTTTCCCTTGATTCAGCCCTTGTACCCAAAAGGTTGCTCAACAGTTACATAAAACATAAGACTCTTATCTACAGGCATTTGATATCAGCTCCCTTCATTACCCTACAAATGTCCCAGGCCATAGCTACAGGATCACAATGGTACCATGATTTCTGAACAACATGGCACACCACCAGATTTCCATACGGGTCTGAGCTTATCTCAACATTCTGTTTGCTGGACACTGGACATGTCAGACCTATTCCACGAGCCCCCATCCCCACCACATTCCTCAGATCCAATACGATTGCATTTAAGTCTATGGTGTATTCGTGCAGGCTGTGGCATACTCTCCTCTGACGTGTACCGCCCTCTGTGAGCTATAACAGGGCATTGGGCATCACAGAGGCAATAAGCAAGGTGGACTGAGAAATGCTATGGAATATGTAGGTAGAATTACACTATCACTGGGACATATGCAGGGTAACCAAGGAACCTCATATCAAATACCGGTGTATAGATTTTACAAAAATCTGGGAGCAACTTCAGAAGTCTGGGGGCCATAAGCGTGACATGAAGCAAGTTCCATACTGAAGGTCCACAAATATTAGACACCACCGTACAAAATTTAGTTGTCCTGGTGACCTCGTGCCGATGATTTGTGTACCCCTGCTGTAGATAAATTTAAAGTGTTTCCTCACATTGTGTAAGTGGCTTCATGTCATTACAGCTTTCTGTATTTTTACAACACTTCATTAAGGATAAGAAGCAAGTTTTGGCCAACCTTGCATAGGATATATGTATATGCAAAAAACAGTAATATCTTTACACAGAGGGCAGGAAAAATCTAACAAATGACTCACTGGTAGCACAAAGGCATTGGTGATTGATGGTTCGTTCACAACTGTCACAAGCCACTTTGTACGCTGCAGCTGTGGAATCTCCTTGTTGCTCTTAATCAGTCGGTTGGCTACATTAAACACTCGCTTGTATGCAGGATGAGTTGAGGGCAGAAACTGCTCCTTGTACAATTCCCTTTGCTGGAACATGACAAATGATAATGATAAACAGACTGAAGACATGAGTTCATAAAATCTGTCAGTTCAAGTTTGTAACAACGTGAATTATTGTGTTCATTGATTCTTAGTTCATTTAACAACAGTATTTCAACTGAAAAGGTTACTATGTTGAATAATATTATGAATGGTGAATAGGTAGGAATGTGGAAGGAGGTAATCACTTTACCACCATTTTGGATGAACTTACTGCCTCTATCATCCTGACAGAAGAATATGTTGTGTGAGGAAAAATGGCGAGGGATGTGGGGAAGGGGATGACACAACCAGAGGTTGTGGAGAAGCCAACAGGAAATGGTGGCCCTATAACGGGTGGATGGGAGCAGTGGTGTTGGTGTCGATGTAGGCACAGCATGGTCGTAATCCAGGAAAACAGGTGACAAAAGGATGCTGGACAGAAGAAGAGGTGGCAGGATCTAGGGGGATAAAAGAAAGAACAAAAAGGACATGCCTGAAAGATGCTAAATGCTGGTAAACAGGTAAGAATCCTGCAGTTTTCTTCCACACAGCATATTCTTGTACCCTGAAGATGGATGCAATCATTTCTTCAACAAGACGGTAAACTCCTAACAAGATAAATGGTGTCACAGCCAAGAAGACAATAATCTTCAGCAGATGTAAAGCAATCCCTGGACAGGCCCTTAGGGCTCCAGGATGTTGAGACTTGCAGAATTTCTAGACAACTGGCACATGAAGGTGGCAAGGTTGTCAGCTCTATGCACCAGCCACCTTTACCCCCTATGAGATACCCCTGGTACTCATTTTTGTTAGAGGCAGAGTCGACCCCAGGGCCATAGTGCAGTCGGAAGGATTAAGTCAATAAAAAAAATGGCAGGGGTACACACTACAAAAATATTTTACATGCAGTAGTTTGCTATTCTTGACAGGTGCCAAGTAATTATATTGGTGTTTAGATTGTACAGAATGAACTCACCATTGCAAGTTCTATCTGTGCTATTTGTAAGAGCTGCTCATTACTGATTGCAATGAACCTTGTCCTGCCTGTAATGGGGTCCTTTTCAAGATGACTCATGTAGTACCATAACACTCCTGCCGAAACCACGGCACCAGATGCTGTAACACCATTGTCAAGGTTACTTTTAGACAAATATTTTCAAACCAAACAGAGCTGAACTTTCATTTAAACTCTTCATAATGTTATCCACTGCATCACAGTAAGTGTGCTACGCTGTTAAAAGTAATTACGCGTGCTTCATTATCATGGCCACTTAAGGAACACAGAAACCTTCCAATGAACAATGCCAGGTCAGTTCTTAACATTGGCCTTGATATCAAAGACATGTGTAACTCCATTTCACGTGGTTTTCCTACAGTAGACAACATGCTCATACGCACAATAATAAATCCAGTTATAAAAATGAATCTTCATCACTCTTTACACACCAGGTCACAACAGAACAAGTTCAATCCAGTTCACATCTTCACAGTAAATCTGTCAAAGACAAAGAAACATAAACAACACAGAATATTTTATCTCACCAAGTCCTAAACATTTTGTCTTAAATATGTTTTGATCAAATAGTGTCAAAATAAGATCTTTGATCTGCTGGGATGTTATGTAATGTAGACTTGTAGTTTCTAACTACCAATCAATGCTGTGTAAAATCCCAGAAGAGCAAAGATCATTTACACCATGGCAGAAGCCTGAAATCACACAAAATATCAAAATAAATTTGGTCCTCAAGTCAAGTGGCAGTCCTGGTCTGCTGACATATGTAAGTAGGAGATGAATATCATTAAAGTATCAAGTTTCATCACAAACTGTTTAGAATGAAGAAGTTCCCATTTCTGGAAACACTAGAATGCACATAGTTAAGCCTCTACCTTGGAAAGAAATGAGGCCAGGAAGACAACCAAATAACATATTTCAGCAATGGTTGCGACAGTTTTGTCCATACAATAGTATTTTAGCAATAACCAAGCCTAGAACCAGCCCTACTTCAGAAGTTACTAGTCACCCAACTAGTAAAAATTCCCCACCTTTTGTGGACACCCCAGGTGTATTACCATATTCACAAGAACCTGGCACTGGTATATATCCTGAGCCAGATGAATCCAGTCCACAACCTCCCATACCATTTATTTAAGATATTAAAATTAGGATGATATTAAAATTATCATCCTACCATCTATGACCACATAAGAATAGGTATCTTTTCTTCAGGGTTTCCAACCAAAAATTTGTAAACATTTCTAATCTTTCCTGCATGCAGAAGCCCAATCCAACAATGCCCACCACCGACCCCAATTTTATCAACTGAATACCGACTAAAGAACAGTATGTAGTTCTGCATTATGCAGTTGTCTTCAGCCTCATGTTATGTCCTACCTCCTACGTCCAAACATTCTCAACCACAGTCACTCCATGTCCTTCACATAACATGACAGACCACTTCAACACTAAATAACCAAAATTCAATATAATATTGATGTGCGCCTATACAGAATTCAATGTCTGTCTCAGCAATCCTACCTTGTTCAGCTTTGTTTTGGAACAGGAGATGCCATTTCATTACCAGGTATCCTGGTTTCATATTCTAAGCTTTTGCTGTATGTAACATTGCACAACACAGTAGGCACACTGTGGGAAGGCTGATCAAAAATATCCAGGACAGAATTCCACATATAGAAACTACAAGCAGTATCCAAGTGATAACATGTAGGTTATTTGGCAACACCTTCTGACACTGCACACCAAACAATCAGATGGCAGGTTGACTCACTGTGATGCGATTTGATGTACAGTGCGTGTTTTGAACTCCATCAGGTTGTAAAATATATGTGCTGAAGGAGCAATGTACAACAAAATTCCATTAATCCGACTCACATGGGACCATAGGGGTATTGATTTATCGAGTATTCCGGAATATCAGACAATACCTATACTGACGTATGTTCCTACAGGTACACTGCACCTATAGTTAGGCTGTACAAGTAAACAGCAGAGTTTTCCATTTTTATATCTCCTTCATCTGCTGCTTCAGGGTCCTCTTTTGTGTTTTCAGAGTCTTCATAGCTGAAGAAGTTGAAAGAGGGGAAGATAAGGAGTCAGGAGATACCACAACAGTTGATGTAGACATTATTGGAGGCCTTTTTGAACACGTCACTGATATCTGTCTGCTTCCATGATGATGCATTTTTCCAGTAAAAAGCAAAACTTCTGGTCTTGGGACTATTCTCCGCAAGTGCCGGATTATCAGGATTTTCAAATTATTAGACATCAGATTAAAAGAATTTTGCTGTATTTTCATTAAGTTCTGCTATAAACCTGGTAATGGGGCCACAGAAACATGTAAGATGCTATGAAGCATTTGGAGAAACAGCAATGAGTTTGTCCAAGACATATGACTGGTGTTCCCATTAAAAATGGGCACAGTGGCACTCAAAAATTAAAACAATGCTGATCCCCTTCTTTGATGTGGAGTGTCTGGTGCATCATGAATTTCTTCCCCAAGGCCAGAACATAATCAGACTGTCTACAGAACCATTCTGCAACACCTTCAAGATACAGTTCCTTTGAAACATCCTCACAAATGATATTCCAATATCTGGCTTCTGCACCACAATAATTTGACGTGCCCAGCAGCCCTATGTGTCAGAGAATTCTTAGCCAAGCACAGCATCCCAGTTGTTTCCCATCCATCTTACCAGATTTTAACCCCTGCAACTTCTTACTCTTCTCCAGGCTGAAGATAACCCTGAAGAGGAAAACGATTTCAAGACACCACAGAGATACAACTGAATACAAGGAGGCTGAAAGCCAATCCAAAACAACTCTGTGACACGTGCACTGAAACTGTAAGGATCGCTGGAATTGCTGCACACAATCCGAAGGATCCTGCTTTGAAGGAGATAACTCACAGTACCTTCCGAGTTGTTTAGTTTTCCTACAATAAATTCTGTCCCAAACATGTCTGATCAGCCATCATCTGTACTGACACAATGTATAATGTGAGGTACTGGAGTACAGTACACAAAATTAAATGACACCTCTCCTACTGTGAGCCTAATGATAGCATGATGTAGTCACGCTATTTACCTATAGTCTTCTGTAGTTGTATAAACAACATTAAAACAATATTTTTCCTTGTGTTACTTGTATTTTTATTTCACCAACAAAGATAAATTCTGACTTTGTTTGGCACAAGTAAAGTTGCTGCTGTGCTGAGTTAAGCAACACAGAGAAGAGTGCATACATAGTGTCGCACATTCTTAATATCTGTACTACATGGGAATGAGGGGGCATCTCCATGCCCCAGCCCACTTACCATAGGAAGAAAGTCCCCTGGAACCCACTGTATTGGAGGCAGTCAGGCTGGTGTGAACACGAGTGAAATCACCAGTCATGTTGTGAATCACACCCCCATTCTGTGGTCAATCAGCCCTTAGCATAGGCCTATACTGAGTTAGATTAGCTCAAAATAAGATCCAAAGATGAGGACAGCACGTTCCTCAAAAGATCAGTCAACCTCTACCAGACTACACAGTGTCACAACCAAAATGGCAATCTTTACAGTTTACAATTAAAACATCACTGTCTTCTCAGATGTGAGAGTGTGTAGTCTGGTAGATATGTAGAAATGTTTCAGATGAAACTGCTGCCGCCACTGTCGGGGTCATGCACTCATACATCTTAAACATGGACTCAGCAGTACGTACCTACTGGATTACAAGCAGCTCAATATGACACTCATGCAAACCTCAAATTTCACCCTTGTGATGGGTCTAGTAACCATAAAAAGACATGAACTTTGTTCTGAAGTTTACCAATAAATAATGTCATGTGTGCATGTGAAAAGGCTCAAGCAAACGGTCACTGTATTTTAAAGTTACTCTTCGTGACATGCCATCAATTTAGACTGTGTGGAAAAAGGATAACACACCTAGTAATGTCATCCTTCTTTTCTTCAATCTGAGTATCAAATCTTGTTTCTTTTCTGGAGGCAATGAACTCCACCACTTCCTCAGCCTCCTTCCAAACAAAACTGCTGCAATCCTTGAAAGAGGCCTAAGAATGACGATGACAAGAGGAGGAAGAGCTTGTCTACTTGCCGTAACATGAAACAGTTTCCTTTGCAGCTCAGATGCAACTGTGAACCCACCACTCCGAAGTGCAACGTTTGCATTATTTAAACTTGCCAGTTTTGTAACACATCTGTCGATTCTTACACCACTACTCAGTTTTATACCACTTAAATTAAACACACTTCTCACTGGCAGCACAAACCGCTGGTAGTTTCCAAACATTCCATGTTTATTAAGTACACGAAGCATGACTAATTATTGTTTTAATTTAATGCAGAGCACATCAATTTTAAGGACTCCTCACAAACTGTAAACTAACAAAAGAGACTTAAGAATAACAAAACCACTGATATTTCAATACTCATTTGCTTATGCTAGTCACAGACAAAAGCAAAGAGGTAAAACAAAAACAGGTAACACATGATTTGTCTTGGCCATAGTTACAGAGCAAAGCACAACACAGCAACTCTAAAACAACACATAAGCCCAAAATGTTCATGGCGACTGATATGTTTCCAATCCAATCCTGAGTGCAGCCATCATGACTTGACGTCTGAAAAAGATCCCAATGAAGGTCAACCACACAAGAGGTTCTCTCTTTGTGACTGCAATGTCTTTACATACATAAAGAATGCCACCAGCACCTATGCAACAGCTGTGACCACTACTTCTGGTTTCCATTTTACACTTACATGTTATGAATTCCTGCAAACACAAAACAAGAAAGTTGTTAAGATTTGCTACAGAAACACAATTCAACCTGTCTATTTTATCAGTACAAATTACTTCATCAACATACCTGTACAACAAAATACTGTCTACAGGTATAAAAACATACTGCTGATATAAGCAAGAGCTGTGATATCCAGCACTGGATGATATGGCAAGCTCTATGAACCAGAAATTGTAGAAATATATTCAAAGAATTAGATATTCTGCCGTTGGCATCTCAATATATATTTTCTTTATCAATGTTTGTATTACAAAACAAAACTCTTTTCCCATCAAACATTGACTCTCATATTATTGATACTAGACAAAGATAAAATTTGTATTTACCTCAAGCTAATTTAACTATTTATCAGAAAGGAGTTTATTATGCGGGTATAAAGATATTTAATAAATTACCCATAGAGATTAAGAACACCTCTAATAATTTAAAAAAGTTTAAGGTTGCATTAAGGCATTTTTTGAATACTCACTCGTTTCATACTGTGGATGAGTACCTAATAGGATAACTGTTACAATAAAAAATTCTAGTTTATATTGTTTGTATTTAGTATTCTGTTTTGTTTTAGATGTGATTATTTAATGTATGTATTTTATGCTTTTATACTTGAGTTTGTGACGTGTTCTATATCCACTTATTGGATTTCTGGAACTTATAAATAAATACAAATACTGACAGACCCATTAAATTTCATTATCCCATCAACTGACAGCACCCGGCACCAATTCCAAGAGTTCAGCCATTACTTATTTGTGTCTTGTTACTTGTTTAGATTATATATACACCAAATTACATAAGTAGTGATGAAAGGAGAATAGGAAGTGCAGCAAGGAAAACAGGACAGGATATCAAGTGTTAAATTAAATGGTTAGGTCTGTCCATGAGGTTAATAGGTATACAATGATACATGATACATATAATGTTATAATACCTGGAAAACTGCAATGTCCAGCAACCCCTTGGTCCTGGGACACTGCATATCGCAACTTGTACTATTGTAACCACCAAGTAAAGAAACTTCACTACAGAAAATGCTGTAAGGTTTCAAATCAAGTCACTAACAAAAAAACATAAGTAGATATATATAATGACAAACTGATTGCATCTAATAAGAGATAAGAACACTGCAGAAAACTACAGAGAAGCAAGTAGATATTCTAGAGCAGAAAAAAGCTTATGAATAAAGATAAATGATAATATTATCAACAATCCTAAACTTGTGGCAAACTCTTTCATTACCCACTTCTCAATTATTCTAGACAGAATGATGAGTGTACTAAAAATTCAACACTGCAAGAAGGAAGGACTAAAGTCATACCTATAAACTTCTCAAATATAAATCCTTTGGACCTATTACTGCCAATGTAAAAAAATGCAGTCCATTCTATTAAACAAACTAATTCATGTGGTTGATGAACTTATCTCTGTAATGAATCAATGGATGCAAGAACTTTCCCAGTATGACTTACTCAACCTTGAACTAAAATGGCAAAAAATCTTTACCTCCAAATGCAAAATTCACAAATATTTGTGTCCTTATAACAAAATACATATTGGTGGCATAATTTGTGACCTTACTAAACAATGTGCCGAAGAGCGCTGCTCGAATACCACTGGTCGTGTAATTAATCATCCGTGGCAGCAAGTTATGTAATCCGTGATGTGAAGTGAGGTGATGACGTAAAATGATGGCGTGAATTGAAAACAAACTGATGCATGTAGTTTATATTTGTTATTACCATGGACTTGAATGACTTATTTTCTAGTTGTAAAAAAGGAGACTTGAATAGAATTGAGTGAGTATTGTCAATTCTAGTCTCACAGAATTTTTTTTAACGTTCTTGCGTATTACAACTTAACAGTAAAACCAGTCTGTTTCCAGTTTCAGATTTCATTTAATTCCCTCTGACTTCCAAGAATGTTAATGTTTTAACGTTCCACAATAATTGTTACTTTGACAGCTTAGGTTATGTATGTTAAAAAATCTTGTTCCAGGTATCTTATCAAACACAAGGAAGTAAATTTGAATGTGCGTGACAAATGGGATAGCACACCTCTGTAAGTTTTCAGTAGGTTACAAGCATGATTCATTATTTTCAATTAGTACTATATCTGCAGTCAAGTACTGAGTTCCTGTTACTTAACCTTAGTTATTACATAACCCTGAAAGATGTTCAATGTTTACTGTTATGTCATTTTCAGATATTATGCCTGTCTGTGTGGCCACATTGATATTGTGCAGTATCTCTTAGCTAGTGGAGCCAGGTGTGAGGCCAACACATTTGATGGTGAGCGGTGTTTGTATGGAGCACTAACAGATCAAATTAGAAAAGTATTGTTGAATTATAAAATTGTCACAAGTCAGACAAAGCGGAGAGACTTGTATGATGAATTCCTCAGAAGGTAAGTTCTCTTATTTGTTTTGTACTTCACTACTTAGATGCTTAATGTATAACTCTAAATAACGCAGATGTGCAGCTGTCATTGATATCGAGCCTTGCAATAGTAATTGTGACAGTATTAAGAATACTTCTTTGTGTGTTGTGACACAGTGTAGTTTGGTGGGTAGATACCATTGTGTCTGAGAAACCTTCTGTGTGTATTTTCAGGATGTAATAAGTTCCTGCAAAATGTTAGTACTGTCTACCAGATTTGACATGTTTGTATCACTGAAGACCATAATCTTATTGATGTTCAGAACAGAGCTACCTTTTGTCTACACATGTTAATGGTCATGCATATTATGGATGTATGAATTCTTACTGCCAATGTTTATTTTACCATGTACCAGTAGCTCAGAAGCTGTAGTGTCAGTGGTGGATGATGGAAGTAGAAAGTATTTGGCCTAATTGAGGTACTGTTCTGCCACTTGTCTGGAGATGCTGAGGAGAACTAGGAGAATCTTCAGTCTGGATAGGTCACTGTCCTGGCAAATATTTGAACCAGGCACCTGTCAGTTATAAGTTGGAAGCATTACTGCTTGAGCCAACTTGCTCAGTGTCAATTAATTTTGATACTGTGCCTGAGAAAGCTATTTTTAATATTCTAGTGACAGTTTATCAGATTCTTTCTTCTTTCCAGATATAGGTACAAAGTATCAAGAAATTTGTTAGTCATTATTTGGGTATAAACTTCCAGAGCCTTCATGCCATATCATACTATGAAGTAACGATTCAGGCTTATAACACTGAAAATGAGTTCCTTGAATCCTCAGAATAAAAGCTAATTTTCTTACTCCACTGTTTCCTTTCAGTAAGATGTTCAAACAAAGACATACTTGTTCGTGTTAGTTACATTAGGTTAGGTGTAGTTGACACAATATTCTTGCTCTGGTCTATTATTGTTATTATCACTATTATCAGTGAAACCCTTGAACATTTTCAATGATATTTTATTAGTCGCAACTGTTTCACTCAACAGATGACAGCACCAAAATTGATTTTAAACTGGCAGAGATTAATGTGTGGTTGGAAACAATGGGCAGTGATAAAAGAGTTTTTGATTCCTAAAGGTGAGAAGCTGACTTGCATTCACAAACGTTTGCTCAGAGTGTGTGGTGAAGCTATTGTGGGTACTTTTCAGTGATAGGTAAGACAGATTAAAGAAGCTGAAAGATGAGGTAGCAACACATTATGACAAACTGTGGTGTGGTTGCACTTTCACTGCAGTGATGCATCACCACATCCACGAGGTAGATGAACTGATGTGTGGTGACCATCACATAATATCACATGAATTATGCTCCATCCCATCAATTGGTAAGGTAGTGTAATGGCAATTATTGAAGAGCTTGGCTATTCCATATTCTGTGCTTGTTGGGTGCCACGAATGCAGACAGATGCACACAAAGAGACGAGAAAAGCAATCGCCACTGATGTTTTACACCAGTACAGCACTGAAGGTGAGGGCATCCTGTCACAGATTGTCACGGGGGATGAAATCTGCGTCCACTGTTTTGAACCCAAATCCAAGCAGAAATTGATGGAATGGCACCATATGACATCCTCAAGGATCCTCAAGGAAAAAGAAATTCATGAGTGTGCCATAATCTTGAAAAGTCATGGTTACAGTCTTTTGGGTTGAGAAGGGTGTTATTCCTTTGAACGTCTTGCCTGGGGGACAGAATTGAATTCTGACAACTGCTATATTGAAACACCAACAAGTCTGAATGCCGTCGTTGTTGAGTTCATCCCACAAGAAAAGTGTCTGAAGTGTTGCTCCTACATGACAACACTAGGGCACAAAGATGTATGTGCACTACAGAGACCATCACAAATTTTGGATGGGCAGTATTGCTGCATCCACTCTACAGTCCTGACCTCACACTGTCAAAGTTTCACCTGTTTGGTTCTTTGAACGGAAGCCTGCAAGGATGCCATTGTGCCAATGACAAGGCACTGCAGAATGCTGCACCAGTGGCTGCAGGAGGGAGAGCAGCTTTTACTGCATGGTAATACAGGCTCTTTTTCAAAGGCGGCAGAAGACTGTTGACAAAGATGGAGACTACATTAAAAAATAACTATTCCTTCATGAATGTTGTAGTGAAGTTCTCTGAAGTTTTTGCATGTCCAACTTGTAAGTAGCACAAAATAAAAAATAAAAGACATTACTTTTGGACTGCCTCTTGTAAATACCCTCTAAGCTTGCTCTTTAGAACCATGCACATCTCACATATGATGGTTCTTAACCTTAGAAGATGATTGATCACTGCTGAATAACCAAAAATTAATGATCAATTTCAGACTTCTGGAGACCGGTGAGCTGAGTGATGTGACATTTGTGGTGAATGGGAGCACGTTCAATGTACACAGGTGTGTGCTGGCAGCAAGATGTATCTACTTCTGTGACAAATTTCAAACAAGGTGGCAGAACAGACGTGTCATCAACATTGAGAACAATCTGGTAAGCCCCAGCCAGCAACATTCTGTTTCTTAACCCATTAACTTGCTGGTGTGCATTTTTGTTTTTAACAACTGCATTACCAAATGGTTGTTTGTCTGTGGGCCACACTAGGAAGACGTTTTCATTAGACATTTTATAATACCTATATCAAGGTTATATATTGTTTATTTGTGATTCATTTAATGACCAAGTCAGTAGTTAAGACTGTTTAGTGCTGAATTATAGGATGATTAATTAACTAACTTACTATTTGTCATTTATATCACAGAATTGTTTTTGTAGAAGAGTACAACACATTATTGTCTCCCTCACATTATGGTGTAGGCAATCAGGCTAGTTCAAATTCCATGTACTGTTTGTTTTATCTTTTACAGGGTCCTCCAGCTTGGTGTTCCTTTTGTTTGTACTGTAGAATCTGTTTCAGTTTACTGTCATTAGTCATTCTGTGCAAATGGTTTATCCAGTTCTGTGTGTGTTGGAATATTTTACTGATACATAAATTGAGGGGCATACAAATCTCAAGTGCCAGGTCCCCAGAGTGACTAAATTTTGTATGGTGGTGCCTAATATTTGTGGGTGTTTGGTATGGAACTTGCTTCAAGTCACTGTTCAGGCACCTACATCTTAAGAAGGCTCCTAGATTTTTGGAAAATTTGTGTACCCCTGTTTAAATTTAGAAATATTGTAACAAAAAATATAAAAACTTATTTATGATTGCTTCAGTTAAACCTGCCTGGCATATATCACATGTATTAAAAACATGTGTGATTGCTTATGAAGGTCATCTTTGACCTAGGTCATTATATTTCTTTGTTCAATACAACTTTGCACTTCATCTTAATGCTTCCATTGCGCTGAAGGTACCCCAGACACTTATTATTTCCTATGACATTTCGGAAGGGTTAACAACTGTTATGTATCTCTGTAAATTCCTGCCCAGTGGTTACTTTATGTACCACCAGGTTTAACATTCACAAATTCTACGTACTGCCCACATAGTGCATTTATGTGTTTTTTATGAATCTCGGAACAAACAGCTATTATTTCCCTATTCAGCTTTAACGGATTGGTTTTTATAACCGTGACAACATGTGTGTTTACTGCGCAGTACGATCTGGATCTTTGTAAATAATTAAAATTCACTCTTGACTTTAAGGGGTGAATGTTATCCCTGAGATCAGCATTCTCTGTGCACCCACAAACATTGCAAGCAAGGACACATTTACACACTGGCCTCTGTAGTTATAGAAGTTACTGAGGTTTTAGATGTCTTACTGAAATGATATGTTGTGGCCACTGTGATTAGTATCATCTATCAGACACTGAGCACTGAGTCCTCTGTGAGCACAAGAAAACAAACACACATCAAACTGGCTTTTAGGTGTTAAGGTGTAGCAAATATGCTGAGGCAAGGTAACGTATGTGTACAGGTGAATCCAAGTACATTCAAGTCACTCCTGCAGTACATATACACTGCAAGACTGGAAACACACATGGATGCAGTGGATGACTGCATACGGTTGGCTGTGCAGTGTCAACTTCCCCTGCTGAAGAAGGAGCTGCAAGATATGGTGAAGAAGGTTAATTCATTTGGTAAGGTAAATTTAGTGAGATTTGACCTTGTAATGGCATGCACTGTGACGAATGCTTTCTTCCAACATGTGATGCTGGGTGCTCTGTAGAGGCATACCAGTTTTTTAAAAGGAACCGTGCTGCCTCCTTCATCATGTTAGATGAAGCCCTGATGATGGAGGCAGCAGGTTCTGTGTAACAACGGTACACTTCTACCATTCTACATAACATCATATTTTAGAATGCAGCTGTCAAGAAAATTGTGTGTGTGATTTGACTGATTCAAGAGCAGATGCTGCGTAGTGTTGAACAGGGTGGGAAGATAGATGTGAAAGTTGAGCAGGTGAGTATTTGGAAGGAGGTATTATCCTGGTTACAGCGACTAAACCTATTATCTTGGGATTTAATGAAAATCATAGAGAATGTCAGTACAGTCAATTTCTATGCTGAAGGTTAAAATTTGAGGTCTCCCAACTGCAAAACACTGTGCTGAAGTGTGAAGTGATGGAAAGGTGCTGTGGGGTTTCTTCTTTTTGCATATTTGTGTATTCCCCTCTGCCTCTCTGTTTTATATTAGCCAGCCCATTTTGCTTGTCACTAGTGAAGGTGACCACATGGTTATCACTGTTGTGAACAGGCTGGCTAGATGACTGAAGGGGAATGTGGGGAACTATGTTGGAGGGGCAGTGTAACAACAACTCGAGGAGATGTGGAGGAGGTTAGTCCATGTCATCTCTTTCTGTGGCTTTGACATTTAAACAACATGCATTTGTGTAGTAAATGCACATAAAAAACGCCCCTAGAAATTAATTTTATATAGGGGTATTTAGGTAAAGGTAAAGTAAGTTCTCTCTAGAACAGGCCATGAAGGCCCAGAGGGGCAGTAGAGGTATATCTCTACTCTTTCTTTAACCCTGACACTAGATGGGGGTGGGTGGTCAACTCCACGCCCGGCTGCTTTACCCCCAGCAAAGAGACCCAGTACCCATTGTATTTAGGCAGCAAGGAATTTTAATGTATTTTGAAGACATGTTGCTTAATTTTATATTTTCCATTCTGTGCATTATAACTCAATCTTTTACTGTTAACCAACACAATGCACACAACTATCAGAGATTGACAATAATATATTTAAAACACTACACTCCTACATGCACATCAGTTGTTGTTGCATAAAACAACTGATGTACTCCCTGATGATGGACCAGTAAGGTCTGCAACGTGTAGGAGTGTAGTGTTTTAAATATATTATCGTGGATCTGTGACAACTGTGTGCATTTGTTGGTTAATAGTAAAAATGCTGCATAATCTCTGTTTTATTTTCTACAAAATGCCATTTATTTCATAAATTTTATCTTTTTTCTTCAAATAATATGTTTTTCATAAACCATGTGATAAAATTTAAATACAAACCTGTCATTTAAATGTTATGTAGTTCTGAAGTGTAAGTGGTAACTTTTAGTCCGCTTGTCTTAGGTGGTAGTTAGTAACCTGTGTGGTTGATACAGTATGTTTAATGACCCATGAAGTAACAAGACTTTTATGTTGTTTTATAATTATGCATAATACATTGTTTCCTTTCAGAATACATGAAACCTGGAACAAGTGTAAAAACGTTGACTCTGGAGTCTGCAGAGCTGGCTGCCGAGCTGCAACAGGACCTGGGTGTACTTGGCATGCAGGCTGTGCCACAGGAACTGCGCACGTGGGTTACAGGTGTTGACCTTCCCCTGATGCCCATTGTGCCTCTGTTCCTGGTGGACATCTGCTTCTGTGTGTGTGGTTACAAGTTCTATTGCCATAAGGTAACTGAGATTAGTATTGAAATCAGTTGGGCAAAAGTTGTTGTGAAGTTACAGTTCAAGCAGAATATCTAAAAATAGTATTAAATATAACAGCATTTATAAATATACTTGTTTATTTCATGACACTGTCCATAATTTGAACTACAGGTACTCCCCGACTTACAAACAGGTATGTTCTTAGCACCTGGTCTTGAGTCGAATTGGTCGTAAGTCAAAAATACGAAATGAAGTGGAATATACACCCTCTGGCAAGTTGTGGGGGTACAAATAAGTAGTCTTTCTGTTGCAAAATAATAAGAACAGAGTTACTTCAATGAAATATAGAAATGTAGTTCAAAATGGAGTTTTAGTAACATTTTTATAGCAGTTTGAATTGAAATGTTCTTAAGGAAATTTTGGTCGTAACTTGGTTGGTTGCAAGTGGGCTGGTCGTAAGTCGGGTGAGTGCTGTATGTGGGATTGAATGATTAGATTGGATCGTAATGCCTAATGAGTTCGAAAGGAAGTGATCTGAGCATGTGCCTGAGAGGACAAAAGAAAAGCAAAAGTAAATTTAGTCAAAGATATCAGTGTTCTGGTGAAAATTCAAACCAGACACTTTCTGAATATAAGTGAGAAGTACTACTGCTTGAGCCAAGTTGCTTGGTTTCGTCGATAAAAGGTAAAGGATGGGCACCACAGCCCCGTATGGACTTTGACCTTCTTATGAAGGTATGGCTGTAGTCCACTTTTCTGGAAGTCGATCATATGTGGAGAAACAAATAATTTGAAAATTAAGAGGCTGCACATCTATTATAAATAGTAAATATTTGTTAAAATTAACACACACATTTAATATTTCATTTGATCGTGACTAGTATTATATGGACCAAGGTTGCGTTCGATCGACATCGATGATTTAGGTATAAAAAGACACATCTCAGGAAGTAAACCTCGGCCATGTAATTTGGCATGTAAAACTTAAAATAAATTTCTAAGCAAACAACCAATGGCCTGTGTACATAGATCAATAGAAACAGCCGCAGTTGCAGTCACAACTCACGAATTGGCAGACCAGTAACTTAACCCAGCCATATAGGCTGTTGAGCCATGTTATTATTATATATATTATTTGCTTATAAACTAGTGTATTAAATTATTCATTTAAACTACTTCATTGTTATCTCTTGGGTGATGTATGTTATATGTTACATCCAGGGAGAGCAAACCTCTGAGCCTGTATGGCTCATGACAAAACAAAACATTTAATTTCTAAGTTTAAAAAGAAAGCAGTGTGCTAGGCCATGTTATATAATTAGACCAATTTGAGGGCCACATAAAATGACCTGCTAGGCCTCATTCGGTTCACAGGCAGCATAGTCTGAGATCCTGCATTAGTTTTGCTTCATCTTGGGTACTGAATGAAGGAGTGTGGTCAGTGTCATGCCCTGACTGCTTTAACCCTAGCCAAAGATCTCATGCGGGCCATAAAATAGGAGGATTGGTCGGCCCAAGTGTCAGTGCGGACACGTTAGCGAGGAGAATAGGTGGTGCAATTATATAGTTTCTAGGCTGAATTTCTTTTGCCATAAGAACCCTTCCCTTCTAATCAATGTTGTCCCATTTAAGGTAGCCTCCTTGGGCCCAGTGAATGTGCTACATTTTGTGAAGAAGACTGTTTGAACCTTGGCAAGTGCATACTGTGATTTTGCTTCAGTCATGGCGATATCATTAAATCTCTTTCATTTTGAGTTCTGGGAGAAGATAGAAGGCACATGTTGCTAAATCTGATGAGTAGAAAGGGTTTAGAATGACAGTAATTTTGTTCTTAGCCAGAAATTCATGCACAGACAAAACAGAGTCAGCAGGTGCATTGTCATGGTCGAGAAACCAGTCACCAGAATTCCACTTTTCATGTCTTCTTTGCTGCACATTCTGCTGCAGATGCTGTAAGGTGTCAGTGTAGTAACACTGGTTTAAAATTTGTCCTTGTGGAACAAATTCATAATGCACAACCCTGTGAATGCCCACCAAAGAAAATCAATGACCATACTTTTCACATTTAAGTGTACTTGTCTTGCCCTTTTTTATGCGTTGAGATGATGGGCTGTTCCACTGAGACAATTGTTGCTTGGTTTCTGGGTCATACCCACAAACCCACACCTCATCACCTCAGGTTATCTACCAAAGGAATTCTGAATCTCTTTCAAGCCTCTCTTGTGGTCCTGGCACTTGTTGACATGATTTTCCTTCTGTTCCTCACTCAACTGGCAGGTCATGAATTTGGCAGTAATTTGATGCATGTTCAGACTGTCTTTCAAAATGCTCTGAACTGAACCAAATTAAATTCCCAACGTGTTGGAAACTTCATGGATAGCAAGTAATTACACTAACCAACAAATGCACATAAAATTACAAAATATATGAAGTTCCTACATGTTTCAGCGCTGGGGCGCCATCTGTAGGGAATCCAAAGTACAAAGGTATGCAAGTACAAACACAACAATCTTGTTAGGATATTAATAAAATGTTAAAGATGTTAAACTTATAAAATTATGAAGTTTATTGACTTCAGAATTGAATATAATTATATGCCATGTATGCATACAAACATCTGACTACTTCAAGTATGATCTAAGAGTATCTAGTCCATGTGGTGTGTGTCGATGTTTTTCTTATCGGGTGTTGTTGTGTTATGTGTAACTTTTAGTCGTTTTATGTGCTTTGTTGATTACTGTAATTACTTGTAAGAATAATGCACAGAGTGAAATTCATGGATAGTGTTTCTTCTGTTGTCTAGGGCATTGTCATCTGTTTTGCATGGTGATTGATGTCTTCCCATTGTGTACTCTGCGAAATTTGTTCCAGCATTTCTAAAGTTTCTGTATCAGTTTTTCCCATTTTGAAGTAAAATTTTGTGCAGGTGCAATGTTCTTTCAAGTATGCCATGTTTAATGTCAAAATCACATATGGAACAGTACACACCTGTACTTAACAAGACATTACTCAATGATCACACATTCTACAGATTTATTCCAAGCAGGAAATGACTCAGCAGACTCTACTGTATGTACATGTAACAGTAGACGTTCATGCTACCTGCAGTAGTGTCATCTTACTGTCAGGCCATAAACTGTATACTATTTGCAATACCTTTCCCTTTCATTCAGAAAAACTATTTCTCTTCCAGATAGGCAAAGCAGGTAGTGACAATGTCCGTTAGAGCAGCGGTCGCCAACCGGTGGTCCGCGAGAAAATTTTGGTGGTCCGTGGAGAAATTTGGACATTATTTGCAATTTCTATGTTTATTATACTTATTTCAAACAAGCAGCAACAAATATCACACTAATAATTTTGTTATAATTAAACAAGTGCATTTCGTGTTAATAAAATGGAACTTTTACGATCATTATTTTATAGATGTTTTTACCTTTTTAAAAAAATTCATGTTAGTGGTCAGCGGGATTCAAAATTGTGAGTTTAGTGGTCCATGAGGTCCGAATGGTTGGCGACCGCTGCGTTAGAGTAAGAAGACCTGAAGTCCCTGTGCCTATTTGAGCATTATGCTTAGAAGACATAGAGAGGATGGATGCATTGCTCTGTGCTAACATTTTTATAAATCCTTATATGACTTAAGTTATTATTATAAAATTTTTTAAGAAATATCAGTGAATTATATAATGAAATGTGGTATTTTAGGCATAACAAGGTAAATGGTGTCTGTTTCCCTCTCAGGCTTTCTTTTGTGGAAGGAGTGAGTATTTCAATGCACTGCTGCGTGACCACTTCTGTGAGACGACAGCTGATGATGGAACCCGTACAATTACTATTAGAGATGTTCCAGCAGAAGTGTTTAGTGCTGTTGTGTATTATATGTACACTAATATTGTGCAGGTAGGTGTTTTAGTTGTACAATATTCTTGTTTGTCTTAAAACAGTTGTATTCAGGAGTCAACACATTTCAGCAGTTGGTCAAAAATTGTTGCTGGGCATTCTCCACAGACAAACTGCACCTATCCACCTAATGTAATTGCTCTGTATAGCCTGCTTTCCATCACACAATGTACAACACATATAATGTACTGTCCCCTGTATCATGTACAGTGTGTATGCAAGGTGCCATTGACTGTTGGACATATGTGGAGAAATTAAATTGAAAGTGGGGGAGTAAATATTGATGAATACATTCAACACTTTTCACTTGTCACAGATGAGTGGGTTTTGTTGAGTTGTGGGCAGAAATGCACTTCTGGACTCAGCTTAGCAGCCTGATACTAGGGAAATGTAAGGGAAATGTGTGGGAGCATTTGTGGAAGTACACCTAGCCCTAGTTTTACACCCTGGTTTCGTTCCTAAAAAAGTGGGCATAAATAACAAAGATGTAAATCAAAAATGATATTTACATAAGGATATAAAAGACATATAAAATACAAATAAATGAGCCCAAGGTTGTTAAACCAAAAATGAGAGAGCACACATTAAGAAGTAGTGTAAATTGGGAAGGGGCATTAAAGCAAAAAAGGTGTAAAACAAGGACTGGGTGTAATATATCTGATTGCTGCTGCAGGAATGTGTGAATGGTGTGATATGCTGTTTAAAATATATGTTGCAGTAGCTGGTGTGAGAACACAGTGGTTGCATGGCACTCTTAACTGGTGGGTAAATGTCTTTTTTGTTGCTAGTACTGTGAACTATTCCCGTTGACAGAGGAGACACATTTTGACCTGCACATTGCTGGGACCACGTACCTTGTGGGGTCACACAGCTCAATCCAGACTGTACGGCCTCTTTACCTTACAAAGGACATAGACTACTTTTGCAGGAGTCTGTATATATCAAAGCCTAAGAGCTGAAGTTCTGCTGTTCTCTCTCCCATGTAGGAAGTCATTCAAAAAGTAACTGATATGTACACCAGGTGGCAGTCATTATGAAGCAGTCAAGATGTACCAGTGTTTAGGTTAGTGTTGTCCTAATTTGTTGATCAGAAAGTTATAGCTGGGTTGTTGTTTATTCTACCATGCTGACGCATGTGCAGTCTTAGTGACTTCATAATATGCGTGAAGACCTGTAATGCATAATAGTGGATTGATGGAAGTGTTGTCTGTAGCCAGGAATGGAAATTGTAAGATTTTCTGATTGACATTGCACATGGCTTTATGCTGTGTAAGTGAACAAATTGTGAGCACTGAAGCTGGAGTGGAGCACAGCTTGAATGATGCTGACACCTTTGATGGACTGAAGGCACTGTTGTGTCCTTGTGTATTTCATGTCGGCTTTTATATGTCCACACTTTGACGGGTTTGGGTTTCTGTGTTTCAGCTTCACTCATTCTTGCTAAGGTGCAAACCTGGCTGTATTACAGGTGCAGCTTAAAGATGCAAGCATGCTAACCGAATCGAGTCCAGTCGAGTTTAATCTGGGCTGACGCACTAAGACATTGCAGATGCAGTCCACTTTCTTCACTCAACTTATCTCATCTCAAACTGTGTAGTGTAACAGGAGATATGGGAGGAATTTTATGGAAAACAGATGGGTCTGTCTTTGTGGGGTTTTAGTCAGTCGGACTTGACTGGACCGAATTCGGTCAGTGTACTGGCAGCTATTACCGTATGTTCTCGAATCTAATGCGCACCCTTTTTACAGTTTTAGAGGGCTAAAAAATCAGATGCGTATTAGATTCGCGGTCTAGAGCTGGATTTTGGAAAAATGATTGAGCTGCTGTACGTGCCGTAAGAACAATACAATACAATAATCTATTATTTTATTATTTATTATTATAATTTATTATTCATCAGACTCGCCGTCATCACTCATAACTGAATCGTTATCCGTGCTCTCCACCCAGTCACTATCATCTTTATCTTCAACATCGTCCTCCCATACAATGTCATCTTCGGTTCCGTCCAAAGCATTGCTTATGCAACACTTCTCGAAAGATCTGACGATAATGCTCTCCGGGATGGCTTTCCATGCAGCCGACACCCACCGCGCCACTTCTGAAGGAGCTGCGTCACACCCGATGATCGCTGCCTTGTGTTTCCGCCATAGTCGAACGTTGCTTTCATTAACTCCAAAAATTGCAGCGGCTTTGCGGTTTCCATTCTCCTCTGCGCACCGAATAACTTCACGTTTGAACTGCGCCGTATATGAGAGTCGTTTAGATTTCAGGTGTCCCTCTTCCATAACTACGGTACACGACAAATTGGAACAATCACCTCCCACGTTTCAACAACTAAAGCTCAGCTGGCTTCAGACGAGATTGCGCACGTCTGTTGAGAAAGGCCCCGCCCCTATCGGTATGACTCATCGGCCACAGGCGTAGCGTCGGATTTTAACGCATTGGTAACATCCAATATTATTCAATCAGTCGCCCTGTGGGCAAGGGGTGGTTGAAGGAAAGGTGCGGATTAGAATCGCGAACTAACTTTTTTTCGTTTAAGAAGTCGCCAAAAACTGGGTGCGTATTAGATTCGGATGCGCATTAGATTCGAGAATATACGGTATATGGGGATGTTGTATATGTTTGTGATGCAATCAAGGTATGGATAGGATTATAATGTTACATATCTTTAATTCAGTTCACTCAGGACTGAAGCTAGTGATGGGTTCTTTTGAACACAGCAGTGAACTGTTTGGTTCCATGAACCTTTAAACAATAAGGTTGGTGTTTAAATGTTAGCACATAGTTTGTGTTAAATGTGAGTATTATTTGAACAGAAAAAGATGAACGTATGAAATGAGTGGCATTTTGTGGAAACTAAAACAGATTATTCAGCATGTCTTAAAATGCGGTAAATTTCCTTGTTGCCTAAATTTTATAAAATGAATTTCTAGGGGTTTTTTTTACATGCATTTGCATGGTCTTTAAAAGGTTAAGACAGATATGCCAATCTGTCGCCCTTCCAATGATTTTGCGATTCCTCATTTTCATCGTACAGTGTATGATTGGGAACCACTGTGCTGAGGGGCCTCTGAAGGTGGGGAGAGTAAAAGAGTGGGTATGGCCATATTTGAGGAAGTATTGCAGGAATTTACCAAGGAACTTGACGACCTCAATGTGACGCTCATGTGTGATGTGACACTGTTTAGTTTGGTATACAACTCAACTGCATGACATTATGTCCTTGAAGACTCTTAACATTGTTACCAGTATAAGACCTCATATCTTGTTTCACTGCTGGCTTATTAATTATATTATCTTCTGTCTTGAAATGAGATTGTCCGTGTTACAGGTTCGGGAAGAGCACATGCTGGAAGTGCTGTGTGCAGCTGACATGTACTTGCTGTCTGGTCTGAAGCGGGGCTGTGGAGCACTGCTTGGGAGCTGTCTCAGCACAGACAATGTAGTGAGCAGACTGAAGACTGCACGTCTATTCCAGCTCCCACAACTTGAGGACCAGTGCATCCACTTCATTAGTGTGCACATTGATAAGGTAACAAAGTGCCAGTATGTGTGTTTGTTTCTCTGCAGTATATCTCAACATTTCTGGTAGACTAGAATATAATCATTTATATGCATCAGCATATCACACAATAAAATTATAGGTTATCCATAAACATGAACCCTCCTATATGTTCCATCAAAAAATCACCATTGTCAGGGAGACATCAATACAAGGGAACAGATGATATTAATACATCAATTTTGCATGTACAATGTTAAAAATATATAATAGCAGCTATAAATATAATAATATGGATGTTATGGCTACATGTTTGTAACAACCAACACCAGTTTGGACCTATCCAAGACACTATGGAGCTAATAATACCTGCACAAAAAAGGAACACGTATTAACTGTTTAGAGTCATATTACATGCAGGCCTACCAACAATGAGGCTTAGTAATTTAGGTGACATAAACCCTGTCTATGATATACACGATATTTCACTCCATTGCGCATGTGTAGTAAGACAGACATAGTATTGATCCATAGTTCTTGTTTACATATATACAGCATATTCATTCATGGTGCACACTCGGAGTACCTAAACAATCGGTACGTATCACGAATCACATCTGACGATACAAAAAAGTTTTGTTTAGCCTATATCAAAATTAAATTTGTTAATTTTAATGTAAATACTTACAGATTATGGAATCCAGTTTAAATAGAAGAAAACATGCCAGCACCACAGATGTTTGGATACAGAGCTTTAATTTTAATACCCATAACTTCTTAAGATCAATTAAAATACAGTTTTAACATTATAACTACCTATTTATATATTGATGACTTATATGTGACAGTTATCATTGTATTCTTATTACATTATGTTATACATATATGTATATAGTATGCCAGTTGTCCATGACACGTATCTGTATGTGTCCTCCAAAACTTGTAGCTCCCTGAATGAAGATGGCCAGGTTATGTGGCTGAAACGTATAAGAGCTTCATATAGTAAATATACAAACATTGTGCAAGTACAGTAGAACCCCGATAAGAAGTCCCTGCATAAGAAGTTTTCCCCTGTTCTGGTTTTTAAAGTCCCAAAATAAAATCCATAATGCATACATTAATTTTTCCCGGATATGAAGCTTCCCGCTTACTAAGTTTTCCCACCTAAGAAGTCGAATCTCATGATACCAAGAGTATGATTGTTTATGAAATTTTACCCATTTAATAAGTTTTTAAAGATATGTATAAAAAAATTTCATTTCCAAAGTTTTATTTCCTTCAAATATGAGAAATCTTAAGTTGCTGTTTATTCATCGATCACTTGTTATCTGACTATCGATATATGCGATATATACTATGTTGTGTCTTGTTCAGTGCAAACTATTGAACAAATATGTGAGGGGGACGAAAATGTGTCAGAGAGTGAAGAAGAGGAGGAAGATAGTGTAGTGCCATCTTACAATGAGGCTCTAAATGCCCTAGCCACATTTCGAGCATTTATTGACAATGTTCCCGAAACTATTCTTAAAAGCATTAGAGAAGCAGAATAGTTTTCTATGGCACTAAGAAGATACTTCACAAAACAATCCACTCTGGATTTCTTTTTTGTAAAAGAACTGTATGTTTGATGTACTAGTTACTATCTTGTTACTTTTAATAAGCTTTCCGTCTTAATAAGTCTTCCCGCTTAAGAAGTCCTTAATCCTCTGGTCCCTTGAAAGACTTCTTAACAGGGTTCTACTGTAGCTGGTAGTGAAATTTGTGTGTATTAGACTGTTGAACTGAAGATGTACAACACAGGAGTAACAGTTTATCATCTGTGAACAGGGATTTTAAATCTTCTAGTACAACAAGGTTAATGGCCATATTTTAAATTGGGGATAACATTTTCATTACCTGTGAATAGGGAATTTTAAGTCTTTGGTTTCTCTGGGACTGGTGTCCATACTTTAACTTTGACGTAACTGAAAATTGCATCGTTTGGCCAACTGAACATTGCACATGCTTGACACAGGCAGTAAAAGTTAATGGCTTATGGTGCACAAAATTTTATGTTAATGGCAAAGTTGAATTTGTGGATGAAATCTTTCTGAAAGACTTACACATCAAAATGCTGTATGCAGTTCTTGTCTTCTTCATCCAACCTGCATGACCAGCGCATTGTAACGTTCATTTCTCTACCATAACAGTAACAGTTGACCTGCATAAGTTACAATATTTTATATTAACTCCCTAAGTACTCCTCAAATGTAGGGAAAGGATTTCCAAAATTTTTCTGAACTACTGTATTTACCCGAATATATGTTGACCCTGCATATAAGACAACCCCCCTTCACAGTCGTCAGTTTTCAGGAAAATACCTACTCTTAACATGTTTAATTCTTTGTCAAGTTTTAAGGTGACCCCACATTTTTTAGGTGATAAATTAGGAAAACATTCTCATGTCATATTTGGATAAATATTTTTTGTGGTTCAGATATACACTAAAAGATGTCACATGGTATCAGATAAGCAACTTGTGTAAAGGTCAAAATTTGTAACCCAGGCACCACAGATGCCTGCCTAAAGTCAAAACTTTTGATTTTTGATACATGTAGGCTGAATGGCTGTTACTATTGTTACATACTTGGGTGTGTTTTAACGTCGGTTTGAGTATCACCTCAGATAGTATTCAGTTGTCTCTGGTTCACATTTTGTAATAAAATTGTTGTTAAGTTACGTTGTTCAGAGCATCTTTTTCACCATCTATGGTTGATTCATAGGCAACTGCTTGTCCACGACCCTCTCATCCCTACGAAATCAGTCTGCCGATACAACAGTATTGTAACACACAGCAGCTGTTACAGTAAAAAAGGTAAAGGTAAAGCAACCCCATTACAGGCCTAGACAGGCCCTGAGGGTTCCAGGAGGTTGAGGCTCCCAGATTTGTAGACAATCGGCACATGAAGGTGGTAAGGTTGTCAGCCCTACGCACCGTCCGCCTTTACCCCCCAGGAAATATACCTGGTACTCATTTCTGTTAGAGGCTGAGTCGACCCCAGGGCCATAGTGCGACCGAAACGATTATGTCAAGGAATTAATTCCAGTGACACTATCCGGAATCGAACCCGCGACGTTCCGGTTTGTAGCGTAGTGCCTCAACCAACTACGCCACCGCGCGCCCCCAACTGTTACAGTAACCAGCATAAAATGCCATCAGAGCTGTTCTAAATTTTTGTTCACAGTTATGCAGGGAGTTTCATTACTTGGTTTTGTAAGTTTTTGTTTTGATGAAACAGTTGTATAACAGTCAGTTCTAATGAGGATTTCTGTGCACAGATAGCACATGACGAAGGACTACATGACCTGATTTTACAAGATGCTAGAGAAGTAAAAGGAAGACAAGAGACAGACAGCATTCCGGTTATAGATGACATCCGATATCACATCATGTCAGATGTTCAGATGGTCAGTGAGATGGACGAGGCAAGTGAGAAGTTGCAGATCATTGACAGACTTCTGGAGGACCTGGGACTGGATGCCTAGTGAAGTGCCTCTGGACAAGCATCACATTGCCATTCATTTAAACAGGGGTATAAACTTCTCCAGACCTTACATGGTTATTGCAACTTCAGAATGTTTTCTTTATTGTTGTCTATATAAATTCCTTGTACGGTTTTCATGCATGGTCAGTAGCATTACTTGGTGCTATGTAGTCTTGAGTTACTGAAAATGTCATGAAATTAATAGAAAATAATATAAATATCAGTAGCTTTACATGAAGGAAGGAATCTCAGACATGTCAACATAGGCTGCTGTATTTTTTTAACTGAAAGTAGAGTAAATTGTTGTGAATATATGAGGCTGCTAATCTCATCTCTAAGAATTATCTGTGTCACGATTGATTGAGGCTATGAACATAGAGACAGCAGGTCTCCGTGTGTTTGGTTTTTAGCTCAATTATAATGAAGAAAATTGGTTAAGAAGATTTTGCCACATTTATTCACTATGAAAGCGTCATACCATATGTTTCGTATGCTGTCATTACTGGCAGACATACTGTGGTTTCAGTCAGCCCAGTAGCAGAATGAATGGCACCAATTCACCTTGAACCTGTGATGAATGGTGACATGAACTGCTGCAATGAATAAGTTCCTGAATTTGTAAATATTTTGTCTGATCAGTCAGTGACTATGTTACCTGTAGTTATTGTGAGGAGGAATGAGCATTTGCAGACATGTTGTTTGTGAGGCACAGTTTGTGTTGAAGTTTATGGTGGTATGTAATACAGTAAGCCCTCGATTTAACTGACTAATTGGGGGAAGGGGTGTCCGCTATTGCTGAAAGTCCGTTAAATCGAATGTATTTTAAAAACATATATTAATAACAAACTTACAATGTACAGGATGTATTAAAATGTTATTATAATGATTAAGTATGAATAAAATATTATTATAATGTACATTGAGTAATTTATACACACCACTAAAACATCTGTTAAAAATATAAAAATAAATTTACGACAGGAACCAAACTTTATTCTCATTAAATGCGTCTAATTTTTTGTCCGTTAAATCTGAAGTCCGTTAAACCGAGGGCCTACTGTGGCATGTTATGCAGTGAAACAACAAATTAAAAATATGTAGTGAAGTTTAAGATTATGGTCTGTTATGTTGTTACACTTTTTAGGTTTGTACACACATACCAGTGTTTCTGGGGAACCTGCTGCCTTGCTCACAGTACCAAAACTGCATGGTGTCACGTCCTTGCAGATTATAATCTTGTCATTCACTGCCATGAGAACATCAAGTTTCACTCACTTAAACTTCTCCCTCTGCCCCCCTCTCATATTTTTATCCTCCAGTCATTATTCCCTATTTCCTGAATGTGTAATGTTCTGGTTTGTATTTATTTACGTATGTATATATAATTTATTCTGTATGAACATATAAAAATTATGTTGCTAACTCTACTCAAGTTTGGACCTTAGAAATTGGTGATTTCACTTCACGTAACATCTGAAGGTAGTTTTAAAAATGTGAACTAAATATGTATCAGGTTAGACATTTCAAACAGTTTTATATCTTGATAAAACGAACGTTTTAGGCGACTTTTACGTACAGATGGGTGTGTCACGCACTGTTCATGGGACTGCATATGTGGTGCTCTGTATGTGTGGGGCACCAACTGCATGTACAAAGAAGGTCTCAGATCCCAGACAAGGTAGAATATTTGTATATGGAAATTTCATTTACTTCCTCTCCTCCTCCACCTTGTAATAAAGTCAAAATTTTGTGAATCTGGGTAATATAGGGGCCTTGCGCCATTTTGTGTAGGGGTCATGCTAGTCAGAGTCATCTGTGTGCACATGATTCAACTTTTAATATTAGTATGTGTTTTGCCCTCAAACACAACGAACCTCTAGTAAATTCTTCAGTGAATGCTACATGTTTCGGTCTTATAGACCATCAGCAATCAATAAAATACATAATTTAAGTAAGTGTATGTGTGTAGAAATTTTTTAGAAATTTGCAAGATCTCACAAAATTTTACGAACTTTTTTTCAAATTGACACAGCATTAAATTGTATATATCTAATACTTCTCATATATACCTCTTGTTTGGTAAAAATTTTTTTCTTCTATGATTTTTAAAGCTGTTAAAATTGTGTTGATTCTTCCTTATTTGGATGGCTTGAATATTCAGTTGCCTGATGTATTGTGTTTTTGGGGTGAATATGATTTCTATTGAACCCAATGGGTGCTTGTTATATCTGTAATAAATATTAAAATTGTTTTAATGCTTGGGAATTTTATATAATTTTTAGATCTGGAAGTGGTTATGTTTTTGATTATGTACGGCTTTTTTATATATTTATTGACATTCGGTGTTTATTTGTTAGGTTCCATCTATGACCGGGGTTACTGCACGTTATATGTGTTTGCAGTTTTTTAATTATTTGACATTTTCCTGAAGAATATCCTGTAAATATAATTAAGTATTGTAGGTGTGATATTTAACTGTTGTTTGTGTTCCCAATAGTGATATTCTTTGAACTTAAACTTACGGTTTATGTTCGCTCAACACAGTTTTAACAATTTGAAGAATCATAGGGGAAAAAAGTTTTTAACAAACAAGAGGTATATATGAGAATTATGAGATATGTATATATATATATATATATATATATGGTTTAATGCTATGTCTTTTCAAAAAACGTTTGTAAAAATGTATGAGATCTTGCAAATTTCTAAAGGTTCATAAGCACACATATGTATGTTTAAATTATGTATATTATTGCGTGATGATCTATAGGACCGAAATGTGCAGCGTTCAATGATGAATTTAATAACAGTTTGTTATATTTGACAGCAATACAGATGCTGATATTAATGTCACAGCACAACAGGATAAACTCCATTAAAAAAGATTCAGTTTTTGTTATAGTACTGGAATATGTTACATTTGCTTTGGACAGGTAGAGGCCAGGACTGATATCGCAGGCACTTGCTACATTATTGTGTGTGGGCTTGCAAACTTCTGTACCTCTTCTGCCAAATACACTGTATTTGCCCACATAATATTTGCATGATTTTACTGCGACACACTCGCTGAAAATTTTACTGCACATTGTATTCGTGTACATTCAGTTCTCTTACATACATTATTTCACTATCCTTATGTCACAGAAAGAAGTCCCTTGACTGGACCATGTTGATATGTTCCTTGTTCTGTTACATTTTCACCTCCATATCTTGCTGTAGTTTTTATTTTTTCCCTCCACTGTACTTCCCTCACCTCCACTCCAGTGATGTAACCATTTTGTTCACATGAACACTGGTAATGATAACCACATGACAACCTTCCCTACTGACATGCTCTTTGGGCTAGTTACCAGGAAATTCAGAAAGCTAGTAGGGAGTAGAAGAGTAGGCAGAGAGGGGGAAGCCTTAATTCCTACCATAAATAGGACTTTTGGCTGCCGTTGAAACCATCATTATTATTGAAATTTCTTTATTTTTGCCATCAGCATCCAAAACAAATTTTATTGAAAGATTTCCAGAAATCTTGAATACATAAGTAGTTGTTTACCATAATTAAAACAGTTTGATAATTTGTGTACAACTGATGTGTAAATATATGTTTTCTTCAATTCACCCTTTTCAAAATTTGGGTTTGTATTAAACTGCAGCAAATTTGGCAATGCTGTTGATGACTGATTTCCTCCTACTGTAATTTTCTTTCCTTATTCACCTTTATTGTGCTCTTCTCTCCTATCTTACACTATTTCACAGTTGTGTCATTGTCTTAAAATTTATGAGCATAAGTCTGTTACTTTGAACTACAATGAAACTCAGATTTTACATTTCTGTAGTGGCCATTTACAATGAATGGAAAATCAAGGAAGTAAAAACTTACTTGCCTGTTGAAGTTGAATAACTAAATTAATACTATGTCACATTAAAATTGTATTCTAGTTCAGTGTGTTGCATTTAAAGTGTTCTCTAGTTCACTTCTTCCACATGTCCATTACAGTAAGTTGCTGCTTTTTCACTGTCTGCTGAACCTGTACACCTTGTTCTCATTACTGTGTTATCATCAACCTCACACTTTATTAGGTAATTCCTCACAGTGTCCCTCCTGTGCTGACAAGAATGTGCCTGGAGGCTCGCTTCTTCCACCATCATCATTCTGTCCCCCTCTTTCACCCCATCAGATGTGACATTTTCATCCATCACATATTCCAATAAAATATAACATAGTTTTGGTTGAAATATTACTTGAATATATGCACATATGTTATGAAAAGAACATGTGATTTTGGGTTTGTGGTAAATCAGTCCAAATGTTCATAAGTGTGAAATGTAAGCTGGTCAATATTGCTTGTAATATCAGTGTACAATATGAGCCAGTATAGCTGAGTCAACAAAGTGACTGACTGATGGCTGGATGACCTGACTTCATTTCGTGGCAGGGTCAGGCTTCTCTCTTTTTGACAGTTGCTGTTGGGTGCACTAGACTCATGTGCAGTGGGTACCAGGGATAATGCTGCCAGAGCATTTTACTGAACTTTTATCATAATCTACTGTTGAAATGTAAATTGCATGGAGTTTGCCTCCACATCCCTATACAACTTTATGACATGGCATTTAGGCACAGAGAAGACTTTTCCATTTACCTTATAGATACAAGTCTTGATGACCTTTACACTGGTTCACTAATGTTTCTTTGGGATTTTTCTCTTATAAATACCTCACCCTGAAAGCCTCGATGTTTCACCCATCATCCTTTCTAGCAACTGTTGTGGGGTAAAGGCACCTGTCTCATGAGCATCACATCTTACTTCCTCCTGTTGTTAAGGTCAAGAATGCATGGAGTTTTTCTGTATTCTGTTGTACATGTGCACACCATTCTGCTAAACCCAGAGATGAGTGTACCTTTTACATATGTGTATGTGAGTAACAGGACGTGGAGGTAAAGTTGTCCCTGTGTTTAAATGAAGTACCACACCATGAAGATGTGCGGGGGACTGGAGATATAATATTACACATTCTTAACCATGGCATTAGACGATGGTGAGTGGTTAGCTTCATGCCTGGGCCACTTTGTGCCATACACCAAGATGTACAAATCAAACCCTTAACCTAGAAAAGTAAGCTAAAATAAAGCTAATGGATTCATACCCCATAAATAGAGTAAACACTCTCTTCTCTAATGCCCAGTAACTCAACCAAAATCCTATTACTAACTACTCTAGTAAGAGGTGTGTTAGTATCTATGTCCTCCAACTCATGACTTGGTGCATGAATAGGACTAGAGGTCCATTTAATATCATTTATTCCATTGATATCTAACACCAAAAACATATACAACACGGAAGCCTCATGAAAATACTTATTGTCCAAGTATTGGCTTCAGCAACACTACTATTCATAGTAGTAAAAAAAACACTAGCGGAGGACCTGTTCACATTCATGTTTATAGAAACCTCATACACACCAATAATCATTTGCACCCCCCTGATACAGAAAAGAAGGGCAGCACCCTTTCACTGATGATTCCCGGGAGTAATAGAAGGACTAAGATGAGAAAACTGTGGACTACTAATAACAATTCAAAAAGCAGCACCACGATACTAATATCATACTTGATCGAAATCAATGCCTTTACATCAAGAATCATCCTAACATCCACAATTATAGGAGCAATTGGAGGCCTTAATCAAACCTCAATACAAAAAATTATAACATATTCATCTATCAACCACACCGGCTGGATACTAGCCGCACTAACTACAGGAGATAGCCTATGAATCACATCATAATCTACTCAACACTAGTGTTAACAGCAGTGTCAACAATCAAACTATCCAGAGTATCATTTATTAATCAAACCCTCATAAGAAATATGGAAGCCGCACTAACAAAATTCATGATATTCACATCACTACTATCACTAGGCTGGCTGCCTCCATTCCTTGGATTCCTGGGTGGCCCCATACCCAGTTCGCATGCTGTAGAAATGAACCCCAATTTCTCTGTCATCCGGGCCTTTGCCTAGTTACTATACTGATGGAGCTATATGTGCTTATTTGTAAATAAGTTTTTGTTCCAAAAAAGTAATTGTGTTTAATGTTTGTATATTCAGGTAGGAATGGCTGTGTATTAGAATGTTGCACATTTTAAATACTGCAGTAACATATGCAAGGCAGGTCAATTGTGTACCAAAAATTGTAGACGTGCAATAATATCTTGTTACATTTTTTGAAAATTTAGAGAACAGCGAAACATACAAATTATATGTCTTAGATATTAACTGCGTTGTTGATATGTTTTATAGGATGTGGTCTTCAGGTAATGGCACTGTGTGGTCTGAAGATGTGGAGGTGGCAGGTTGCTTAGAAATGTTGGTAACCCTCTGCATGGTTTTGCACTGTCCAATAGAATTCTAAAAGGTTCTGACGATGGTATGTAACATTGAGAACTAATTGTCTTCTGGTCTTTGTCCATCGTCCGGATAATATATAAAAATATAAAATTACGACGTTTCGGAAGCTGGTTCTTCTTCCGTCTTCAGGTGAAGGGAGGGTAGACACCTACTCGAGATGGGTCCCTTAGACCGAGCTAATCCAGTGATTGAGATTATCTCGATCTAAAGGACCTATCTGAGTAGGTGTCTCCCCTCCCTTCACCTGAAGACGGAAGAAGAACCAGTTTCCGAAACGTCGTAATTTTATATTTCTATATTTTATCTGGATGATGGACAAAGACCAGAAGACAATTAGTCCTCACTGTCAGTCCAGTAGACCACCACAGCTGGGTTTACTTCTATTTGAAATGTATTTATGAATACCTGCACTTTCTTTTAAAAAAAAGTACTGGTACTCCGCCCTTGACAGCAGATAAATTTGAAGTTCTGAATTTCTAATATTTATCTAATGTGTCATCATCAATAAAGGTCCTGGTATGCTCTACCATTGTGTACTGTGGCAAAAATTATTGTGTGTGTGTATAAGTATTATCTGTGTGTACAGAGAACATTGTGTTTTGAGTAGAGACTGCTAATTGAGAAGTAATGTGCTACACTTGGTGTTTTCTAATTTCACTTCACATGATGAGAAGCATACAGTGCATTTAATGACTGAAAACTTTGTACTGTTATGCTTGAAATTAAGCCCTTATTTAATTGATCATGTTAAATATTGCAGTCCTTCTTACATCTAGTGGAAAAGTGTGAATTTTATTGTTCATTCATTGTTATTGTTATTGTTATTAAACATGATAAGCTGGCAGATGTGCAGCAAAATGGTGCTGTGTGATGAAGTTTCTGGTTGATGAGGAGTTTCCAGTTTTGAAATACAGTGAAACCTCTATCCATCGTTTTTCAGGGGACCGGAAAATTTGAACGATACATACGGAAATGATAGTACCGGGAAACCATTAAAAATTATAGATAAGAACAATTTAATGATAATTATTACTTCTTGCTGAGAAAATCTTTCATTGACGTTTGTTTTGAGCAAACTTTACTCCTCCTCAATTCAAAGTACGATTTTTCAAGGCCTAGAACACTTTCACGACCACTGTCACTCGTGCTGTGCGCATAAAAGAAAGATCTTACTTCCATCAGCGCTTCATGCGTCTCAGCAAAGCTCGCCAGCTTCTTCTTCTCCTTCTTCCCGCTCCACACTCCCGGACGTCACGAGGCTCACGCACAGCTCCTGCACTGCTTCTACACCACAGGTTGCCACGTGACTGTCCACAGAGACGTAGTCCTCGAATTTAATCTTTGTTCATGCCACTGAACTTTTCCCAGTCTTGGCGGAAATCGTCGTCATCGTTGGTCAATACGATGTCACTATCGCCTGAAGATTGTCCCTGCACGTAACCAGCTTTCCGAAAACAATTTTCGATTGTCTGCTGGGTTACTTCTTGCAAGGCTGCCACAGTGTAGTGCAAAGCTTCCAACACGTTTATCTTCTTTTTTGTATCTTTGCCTGCATCCATTAAGCAAACAGCTGTTTGCATGAGGCGTTTTCTATAAAGCTGCTTATAACAGTTTATTACCCCTAAATCATGGGGCTGGAGCACACTTGTACAATTTGCCGGGTACCGTATGACTTTTACATTTCTTAGAAACGATGTATCCTTTGGATGTGCGGCACCATTGTCCACAAAGAGGTGAATGTTCCTGTTTTGTGCACCCATACTTGCGTCTAATGAACGCAGAAATGAAGAAAAAATGTCTGTGGTCATCCACGCTTTATTGTTCGCGTGGTACTTGGTGGGTAATTTTTTTACATTCTTGAAACATCGCGGTTTCGGAGATTTTCCGATAACAATCGGCACTTGTTAGTCAGTTCCATCACTGTTAACACAAAGTAAAACAGTAAGTCTGTCTTTACAGTTTTTCCCTCCATGACAAGACTCTCCTTTGAGATCCAAGGTTCTATCAGGAAGCACGTTGTAGAAGAGCCCCGTCTCATCCGCGTTGTAAATATCACGTTGTTCGTAGCCCTCCAACAAAGATGGCAGTCTTTCCAGCCACACTTCCGTGCTTTCGCTGTCCACTGCCGCACTTTCTCCGACTAACTTCTTGTATACTAGGCCATGCCGGTCCTTAAACCTCGCTAAACCATCGCTTCAAATTAAAAAAAAACTATCAGTGCGGGAAAATGTTGCGTCAGGACCGTGATTTTTCAACTATTGGTGCGGAAAACGACAGTTCGAGGAACAATGGAGGCGGGAAAAAATAGTGTTATTTATATGGGGCTAATTTCGGGACCAAATAAGGCAGACGATACATGCGGGCGAACGACGGTAACGGGAACGATGGATAGAGGTTTCACTGTATTTCAGTTGTCTGCAGTGATTGATAAGGGTGTTTATGTTACCATCCAGCTTTGAGCAGTTGGCATGATTCTGGGAAGGTGTGAGGTCTGTTCTTGATTGTGCCAGAATTTCTGTCGCAGATTTACACATGTAGCACGTTCAGACCTGTCTTGTAACAGAGCTCTTAAGGAAACAACATTGAAAGGGCTTTAGTGCCCCTCTTATAATCTGGATATAACCACCAATGATTCTGATTGCTGTGGGCTGCAGAAGGGGCTGACTGAAAGTATAATATTTAATATTTACTAGATATTTTTAAATCTCCCAGTACTGTGGGTTGGCAGCCATACTTGACATTAACAAGTGAAGTACTGTATCTGCATAGCATCCTCTGACAAGTACATTTCAGTTCAAATGTACTGCTATTTTCTTTTTTTGACAGAGTTAGCTATATTTGTACCAGATGTCACTAGTGTCTGTTCTGCTCCCATCAGTAAGCAGTTTAGATAAACCTTGTGGCAGGTTATTAAGAACTTAGGAGATGATAATCTTTGGCTTTAAAAATAAAATCTTCCCAGAAAAAAAAAAAGTTAAATTTGGTACAGTTTCATGTCTCGTAGCAGAAGGTTTTAACTTTCTGGACCATATTCTAACACAGGGGTAATGATACTGGTATTGAAAGAATGCAACACTTAACCAATTGAATTGCACACATGCACTGCTACAATAATATGTACACATGATGAATCTTAAACACAAGTAAGTCCAGTAGCATGTCACTTTTTTTATTCAGGTTTTGTACATCTGTGCAGTTCAATGTACAAAAATAAAATTAATGTGTGGAATTGAAGGGTCATTTTTAAATACAGTGAAACCTCTATCCATCGTTTTTCAGGGGACCGGAAAATTTGAACGTTACATACGGGAAATGATAGTACCGGGAAACCATTAACAATTATAGATAAGAACAATTTAATGATAATTATTACTTCTTGCTGAGAAAATCTTTCATTGACGTTTGTTTTGAGCAAACTTTACTCCTCCTCAATTCAAAGTACGATTTTTCAAGGCCTAGAACACTTTCACGACCACTGTCACTCGTGCTGTGCGCATAAAAGAAAGATCTTACTTCCGTCAGCGCTTCATGCGTCTCAGCAAAGCTCGCCAGCTTCTTCTCCTTCTTCCCGCTCCACACTCCCGGACGTCACGAGGCTCACGCACAGCTCCTGCACTGCTTCTACACCACAGGTTGCCACGTGACTGTCCACAGAGACGTAGTCCTCGAATTTGTCTTTGTTCATGCCACTGAACTTTTCCCAGTCTTGGCGGAAATCGTCGTCATCGTTGGTCAATACGACGTCACTATCGCCTGAAGATTGTCCCTGCACGTAACCAGCTTTCCGAAAACAATTTTCGATTGTCTGCTGGGTTACTTCTTGCAAGGCTGCCACAGTGTAGTGCAAAGCTTCCAACACGTTTATCTTCTTTTTCGTATCTTTGCCTGCATCCATTAAGCAAACAGCTGTTTGCACGAGGCGTTTTCTATAAAGCTGCTTATAACACTTTATTACCCCTAAATCAAGGGGCTGGAGCACACTTGTACAATTTGCCGGTACCGTATGACTTTTACATTTCTTAGAAACGATGTATCCTTTGGATGTGCGGCACAATTGTCCACAAAGAGGAGAATGTTCCTGTTTTGTGCACCCATACTTGCGTCTAATGAACGCAGAAATGAAGAAAAAATGTCTGTGGTCATCCACGCTTTATTGTTCGCGTGGTACTTGGTGGGTAATTTTTTTACATTCTTGAAACATCGCGGTTTCGGAGATTTTACGATAACAATCTGCACTTGTTTGTCAGTTCCATCACTGTTAACACAAAGTAAAACAGTAAGTCTGTCTTTACAGTTTTTCCCTCCATGACAAGACTCTCCTTTGAGAGCCAAGGTTCTATCAGGAAGCACGTTGTAGAAGAGCCCAGTCTCATCCGCGTTGTAAATATCACGTTGTTCGTAGCCCTCCAACAAAGATGGCAGTCTTTCCAGCCACGCTTCCGTGCTTTCGCTGTCCACTGCCGCACTTTCTCCGTCCACTGCCGAACTTTCTCCGACTAACTTCTTGTATACTAGGCCGTGCCGGTCCTTAAACCTAGCTAAACCATCGCTTCAAATTAAAAAAAAAAAACTATCAGTGCGGGAAAATGTTGCGTCAGGACCGTGATTTTTCAACTATTGGTGCGGGAAAACGACAGTTCGAGGAACAATGGAGGCGGGAAAAAATAGTGTTATTTATATGGGCTAATTTCGGGACCAAATAAGGGAGACGATACATGCGGGCGAACGACGGTAACGGGAACGATGGATAGAGGTTTCACTGTATATATATGAAATGAAGCCTTGGAATTTTGTTATTAGCTTCTTGTCTTGTGGTATGAACTACAGTTTTGAATGTATCAGAAGATAGAGATTTCAGAATTATTTTCTATTATTGTCATGACTTGCATAAAATGAGTGCATAATGAGAAGGTCGTGTCATGCATTTGTGTGTTTTGTCTCAGAAAAATAATTAACAGATTTTGATAAATTTGGTATTGAAGGATCAACAGTAAAATTTGTCAAGCAAGTTTAATGTAGGTTCATGTGTATCCAGATAGCCCCTACTTTACATGGTTTTCAAACTAAAGACCATTGTTCTAAAAACAAACTGCTCATTAAACAGAAGTACTGGTAAGTAATGTAAAGTTCAGGTCTCATGTTCATGTGAAACATTTTTAAATATGGAAAGTGTTCAACAGAATGTAAAGAAAAATATTTTCTGATGTATCTGCAGTGTGGTTAATTTTGCCATATTAGATACAGATATGCAGTTTGTATTTTGGAAGTGCAAAATTCAAATCTTGACCTGGAGACTGGCTGTCCCGACTGCAGTTTTTCTTGTTTTTTTTTTCTCTGTCCTACCAGGCAAATGCTGGGATAGTACTTCGAATTAGGTTATAGCTGTTGCCTTCCTCATTGTTTCAAATACATTTTTCACTTTCATCCTATCATATGATGCTATGTAATATGAACTGTTGAAAATTTCGTTAAATAAAACAAGTATACAAGTGAGTGCCTGCAATGTCAACTTGCATTGAATGCATTTGTAAAATGTATGTTGTCCACCAATTCACAGAACAGTGTTGTGCAGTGAATATGTGAATTTAATGCACATTATCTTGAAGCACTGAAGTAATCCTGTGCGGAGTACAATTAATATTACTGCTTTTTCTTTGTGACATACCAGGTTTTATGGCCCTAGCACAATGAGAAGGGAAGATTAGTGCTTTGTAGTGGGATTAAGAGCACACTTTACTTTGAATGTTGAAACTGTTTTATGAGTGCTTGTGGGAAAATGGTGTTACAGAGTCGGCTGTTGTTTTATTGCACTGTACCAACTGATGAGGAATCAGAATAGCTCAGTCTGTAGGGATTATGCTACAGGCTGGATGGCTAAAGACTGAGAGTTTAATCCCTGGCATCTGCATTGGCTCTAACACCCAGCCCAAACCCCAGGTCCAATGGGTACTGGAACTGAAATGGCCACTTCATTCTAGTACCAAGGTTAGAAATGCCTGGAGCTACACTCCACATTCCTCATACTTCTTCATGGCATAGTCCTTAATTAAGCACATATATATATTGACCTTGACCTTGTAAGAAGTTATTGTACAGTGAAATGGTGTGTGTAATAATTGTTCTGTAGTAATCCAGAGTTCCATGTAGTGTTTCATGTTTGAATCCATTCCCACTTGCAGTTATTCTTCTGTGAAAGTACAGGTACCAAAAAAAAACAGACTTTTAATTAGGCTTAATTATTCTTTGGTTTGCCTGAAATCTATTGGTCACATTTTCAAGTACAGATATTGCCTTGAAGCAGTGGCAAATCCTGATCCAGAATCTGGTCTAACGGAACAATACGGTGTTGCATTGTGTACCCTTCTGCTAGACCAGACCTCCAGATCAGGATTCACCACTGCCTTGAAGTAAGTGGTGAGTGCTACTTGTGAAAACAGAAAAGAAATAGATGTGAATAGGCCTACTGCTCATCAAAGTCAACAAATATGTTACATTGATGACAAATGCTAACTAAATCGTAAACTGATTGTGTCTGGAACTATTCCAGTCAAGCTTGACGTATAACCTGAAAGTGCTAAAGAAGAATTTTTAATACTTTATGTTGTTATAATGTTTTTATTTATTTTGTGCACAAATGAAGATGTGTTAGAGAAATCATTTACATCTGTCTACATGTTTCATGCCTCAGACTTCTGAATGGATCTGCATTTTATTTCCTACTTGCTGTGCACACTAAAATTTGTCACACAAATTAATTTTTTTTTTATGTCAATGCGTTTTAATCCCATTTTACATGAAACTCATATCTAGCTATATGCACCATCAGAAACATCTTAGCGTACAAAATAATTGATCACTTCCATAAAATATAAATGTTATTAAGCACTGTACCTTTCATTTCAAGTTTCTTTGGTATGGTGTTGAGTGATACAGCATAAAACTTTCAACTCTGTGCTATATGGTTAGCTTTACATTACTGGGGATGCATCTACAATAATAGACTTCCATTCATATATTTTAAGGGATAATACTTGCTATTCGCTCATTGTATGTGTTAGAAATTACAAATGATCAGGGATGTGGTGGGGCAGTGGGGAGTGGTGCAGCCACCTCATATGGCAGAGTCCAAGGAGCAGAAAAATGAATATTTTGAACGAAAAGTTTTGTTTCCTGAGCTTAACAAATTTTAAATTGTTGATCCTCTTTAAAATTCATAATTTCTGTTAGGTGTGGCCAGTGCTATTACTCAATCCATGCAGCAAAAAACCTTCTGGGTTTCTGCATCTTGTAGTGACCAAGGATTCCAATGTTTCAGAGGAACATGTGGCCTCTGTCTGCAGGGTGAGTGAATTGGTTCAAATGGGTGCTGAACTCATTCAGGGGAAGAAAATGAAGGTTGTTTGATGGTTTGAGGTAATTTGCCCAATCACAGCTATGGAAGGTGGAAAAAGGGAAAGGTGCTTCCCCAAGGTAATGGGAGGTGAGAATTCCCTCATTTGATGAACAGCTGTGAAAACGTGGAAACCTACGTGATAGTAAGTAGTTAGGAATAGGAGTAGAAGATGGTAGCAATAACTGGCAGTGGAAGGTATGTTTGATTCTGTATTTAGTGTTAGTCATTGCTGAGAAGAATTCATAGTATACCACTAGATAGCAGCATTACTGTGTGTATAGTGGTCTATCAAGTTCAGTATCTTGGTATATAAGTAGTTGTCTTCCAGAAGTTTCCAAATTCACAGCGTGCATGTTCAGTCATATAGTAACTTTGAAGTGTCCTTGAAGTGCTGTATTGTATGAGAGTGGGTCACAGTTAAGTAAGTGCCATGTGACTAAGAATGTTGATAATAGGAATAATTTTGTGTTGAAATTCAAAGGCTTTACATAGTGTAACAAACGAACATCAAGGCTGTAGATGTATGCTGAAACATGAATGGATTTGAAAGTATGTTTACTGATTTAAACTTTTTCTATGCATGGAATCTTTCAACTGTTATTATGAGAATCTAACATTAGTACTATACAATGGGTACCGGGTCTCTTTCCCAGGGGTAAAGCGGCCGGGGCGTGGAGTTGACCACCCACCCTCATCTAGTGCCGGGGTTAAAGAAAGAGTAGAGCTATACCTCTACTCCCCCTCTGGGCCTTCATGGCCCATTCTAGGTAGAACTTTACCTTTACCTTTAACATTAGTACTATCATAAGCAAGTCAAAGTAGAAACATTTCCTACAAAATTATTACTTGCCCTGTCACACTACAGATGAGTTGGATAATATTGTGTCACCTGATCACGTTTGTACAGTACAGGGGATCAAATTATCTTTGAGGAGAGACTGGGGTTCATATCTCACAGAAATCGCAAACCATTTTTCTGCCATGTAGCACATTTACATCAGATGTTACTTGGCAATAAGAATTACCATTCCTACCCATTGTTTCAGATCCACCATATACACTGAGTAAGAACTCTGCTGCTGTATAGTTAAAATAATTCTTCAAATCTTGACATGTGTGTGGTTATTTTTAGTGACATAAATGGTGCTGATTTTTTATATTATATATATACCGTGCATTTTGTCATAAACCTAATATCAACCAACAGATGCACCAGATAAATGACATGTACAGTATAAATATATTTGAGATCCCGACATATGTTTCAACAAACACGTTGTCATCTTCAGGGGGTTCATAGCAAAGGGATATAAGAACTTCACATCCATTTATACACTGAATAATCACACATTAAAAGTTCAGAGCATATAAAAGTCACAGTCATAATCCCCAAAAGTGCTATGTTAAAAGTTAAAAATGTTACAACACTATACTTCTGTTGTATGTAGTGGTTACAGATAAATCATCACATATTAAAAGCCCAGTACATAAATGGTCAAAATCATAGTTCACAATAATACAATGTTAAAATATTAACACAGCCCAAATGACAAAGCAACTATATACACCAGAAGTGAATTGGTTCACAATTTTTAACTTTTAATAATTTAATATTTTTAACATTGTATCATTGTGAACTATGTTTGTGATAAAATTATTCCAGGAATGTAATGGCCACGTCTTGTTTTCCATGGGGGTATAATTAAAATATGAGATACTGAAAATAAAATCTAACCTTATTATAACTGTCTTCCTGTGAGCAATCAGTATTTAGAATATAAACGCAATGTAACATCAAAGAACACAAGATTATAGTTTGGTGAACCTTAGGATTATTACGCCATTTTGGCTTAATAACAAGCCTGATTCTTGGACAGTGAGAAAGGCCAAAGAGATACGTCTGGGCTGTCTCTACACCTTTATCATTGGGCTTGCAACGTTGTGAACTGTGACTTACAGAAGGTCTCGTGGGGTTAAGTGTTCCCCATGTTAATGCAGACTGTGACTAGTTCAATTAAGATGTCACATAGCATTAAATATGGCCATTGGGTCATGACCTGATTTACACATCATCAGGCATTCTTTACAGCATTAAACAAGACAGGCAATATACGTATGACGTAACAATGACACGCATTCCCGTTATTATTGTTGCCGTTGAAAAGCAAGGAGTATTAAATATTATGAGTGTGTGTGTCTGTATTCTTGCATCATTTTTGCCCTGTATTATATTGTCATCTGTGGGCTGTCTGGCTCTACCATATTTTTCTACATCATCTCCTAAATGCCACGATTTCCCCCCCCCCCCCCCCAAAAAAAAAAGTTATAGAACATTAAATGTGTTTTGATTTTCTCTGCAAGTTTTGTCTGAAACATTTCTTGTTCTAGAAAGAATTCAGCGAGATATCATAAATGTAGGCCATACATAGGTCTTCATGTAAATTACCCGTTCTTCTTGTCAGATTTCAATGAAACTTGAATTTTCTCGACAGATTTTCAAAAATACTAACAAATTTTCATGAAAATTCGTGCAGTTGGAGCCGATTAGTTCCATGCGGACAGACAGACAGACATGACGGAGGTAATAGTCGCTTTTCGGAATTTTGCCAATGCGCCTAAAAAAAAAAGGAAACCATGTGTGGATGTATATACATAATCTGGTATCAGGGATTAAACCACTGGACAGATTTTTTAAAAATTTTACATAGAAAACTTCCGCTGCATATCACCAACTACACACAAAATCTTATCCAGCAGTCTTCTCTCATATTTAACTCCATATATAGACCAACTTGCTGGTGACTACCAGTGTGGATTTCAACATGACACATCAACTGCTGACCAGATATTCAGTATTCAATAGATAAGTGTGAAAAATGTGAGTACAGTGTAACAGCAGATCAGCTACTTATAGCTGAGGTTTTGTGTAATGTCATAGACTTCGATATCCCTATGAAACTGGTTAGTTCAATTAAAGTGCTTTGGAATGTAACTTATAGTCGAGTACGGTTAGGCAAACATTTGACGCATTAAGGTTGGTTTGAAACAAGAAGATGTTTTATCGCCACTGCTTTTTAACTTTGTTTTGGAACATGACATTGGGAGGGTCAGGCAAAACAGGAGGGCTTGAAATTGAGTGGTGCACATCAGCTTCTGGTTGACGCTGACGATGCTAATATATTGTGTGAATGCATGCGTACTATAAAGCAAAAAATACAGAAGTGTTGTTAGTCGATAGTAAGGAGACTAGTCTAGAAGTAAATGCTGAGAAAACTAAGTACAGTATGTGTTAGAAACACCAGGAGGTTTATGAAATGAAATAACATTTTAAGACACAGTTGAAAAAAGTTATTAACATTGGTAGATACATTCCATCCCCACTGAAGGTATCTCCACTTTGAAGTAGTGGTGGGGCTTGCGAGGTCAAATGATCCTGAGAGCTATACCGGCGGTAGCAGAGCTACTGGTAGGGTCTCCCAAGCCGGGCAGGTCAAGGGTGATGATCCGGACAAAGAGAGGTACCCTGGTCCTCCAGGTTGGGGTTGATCGTAGAGTTAACAGCCCTACCTCGTAAAAATCCAAATTGTTACGGATACTTTACCACAGTCTCGGAAGGATTTGGATAAACGAGATGACCCGGAGAGGTAGAAGGTTAATGAGAAGGAAAATGGATACAGTACTAGCCACCTGGAATGTGAGGACCTTAAAGAGACCAGGAAAGTTGAAGGAAATGACTTAGAGGAGGACCTCAGAAAGTTAGGAGTTAAAGGATTGAGAAGGAAGGCTGAGGACCAAGAAGAATGGAGGCATGTGGTCAAGAAGGCCGAGGCCCTACATGGGCTGTAGCGCCGACCAGAAGAAGATACATTCCGTGTCCATGAGAATTCATCCTAATCATTGCTGTTTGAATGTGACACTTTGTAGGTGACCAGCATGGAGTTCAGTACACTGCTGCAGTCACAAAGGAAGTATTTCTTTAGGGATCCCTGCAATATAGTCCCGGATTTGCTGTTTTAAGTCATCAGTATTGGCGGGACGTGCTTTATATACGTTGCTTTTGATGTAGCACACAGGAAGTAGTCTGGTACGGCAAGATGGCGCTAGCGGGCTGGCTACGTGCGCCAGAAACATCTGATGGTAAGTGAAATTTGAAAATCAGCTTGCCCGCTAAGTGGCGATTTCATACTGACCGTCTTCATTCACAATGACGTCTGGAGCAACTGCTCACACAGCACACATTTCCACGCAAGTTTTCGGGACAATGTTTCCAGACAGAATCATTTCGCGTTTCGCTGACATCACCCGACCTGCCCGCTCGCCTGATCTTGCAGTACCAGACTACTTCCTTGGGCTACGTAATGAGCAACGTATATGAAACACGTCCTATCAATACCTAATCACTTAAAACAGCGAATTCGGCAGTGTATTCAAGGAATCCCTAAACAAATGCAGCAATGTTATGATATCCTTTCCATCGCGACCGCAGGAGTGTGTTGAACGACATGGAAGTCACCTGCAGAGTGTAATATTCAAACAGTAATGCATAACATTAATTCTCAATAGCAAGGAATGTATGTACCAGTGTTAATACAATTTTCAGTCGCGTTAGAAAATTGCGAAAAGCGACTATTAGCTTCATGCCTGTTCGTCTGTCCGTTTGTTTGTCCGCACAGACAACTCAGCTCCCACTGGATGGATTTTCATGAAATTTTATATCTGAGTATTTTTCCTAAATCTGTCGAGAAAATTAAAGTTTCATTAAAATCTGACAAGAATGACGGGTACTTTACATGAAGACCTATGTACATTTATATCTCACTGAATTCTTCTTAGAATTAGAACTATTTCAGACAAAAGTTGTAGAGAAAATCAAAACGCACATTTTATGTCCAATATTTTTTCCCCCTGCAAATCGTGTCGTTAATGAGATAACGTGGAAAACTATGGTAGAGACGGGCAGGCCACAGATGACAATATAATACGGCGCATGCGCTTTGCGTGCTGAATAACTAAGGCTACAAACACGCACTCAGAATATGTAACATTTATTGCGTTTCCACGGCAACAGTGATTACGTGAACGAGCCTCAATATTACGTTATACCTACATTGTCTGTCTTCTTTGGTATGGGCGACATTCAGTAATTTACGTTTCATTATTGTCACTCTTAAGCACACCCACAATAATAACTGCTGACAGCTGTGAGTCCTAAATGATAAAGTACGCCATTTCCAGCATTGTGTCAGCCATCTTCCTGTAAGGAAACAAAAGCCAACAAAATATGTCAGTGAAAATAACTACTTTGGACCCTTTCAAATAATATCTCAGGGCCAGCAGTTTCACTGCCATTGAAAACAAGAATTGAATCAGCCATATCTTTCTTGCAATCTATTGCTTTATTTCAGGATGCATGTGTATTTGTTATAGATTTGTGTTGTGTAAAATAGTTTTGTCATCTATATTTGTTTGTGAAGGACAAAGTTATTGTTCCATAATAATAAGTTTGATTGTTCCACATGAAAGACCTCATTAGCTCCTATCTTGTGAGTATTCCTTTGTTGTGTAATGTTACAACCTTCATCCCAAGTTCTCATGTCTGCTGAGTCAAATATGTCGACACAATCTAGGTGACATTCACTTTAGGATATTTGCACATTGTCATTTGGAGAGTTATTTGGCTTTTAGTATCCTGCTTCAAAACATGGGCGAAAATCTACATTTGTGGGTGAGATAAAATGAAATAAACTTTATGTTTCACAGTTGATTTCCCATGTGATTTGCTAACACGCAGATGTCCGTTTGATCAGTGTCATGAGGCAAATTCTGCAGTGAGTTGTTTTTGTTTCCTTCTGAACCTTGCTGTTGATTGTCATCTTCCCATGTATGTTAGAAAACTAAAACAAGATTATTACCAACAAGTTGCACATATTAACAATATAAAACACTCCTACATATTTAAGCTATTTTGTATAGCAGAGGTGGCCAAAGAGGTAATCGTGGCTGATTTTTATCTTTATCAAAATTCATTTCCCGCCTCAGTAGATCAATAGCTCTTCGTTTGGCAGCATTTTTTGGGTCAACCTACTGCTGTGAAGAAGCTTCCTCTCAGATGAAGATAATTACATCAAGATACCAAAGCCGTCTGACCGATGGACATTTAAAATACTGCCTTCACTTGTGCCTAAGAAATTACGAAACCTCTTTCAGTAATCTAGAAATTCACCAACAAAATGCACAAATCACTAACAAGGTGCAAATCAGCCCCTTATCATAATCAAACCGTACACATGTTTCGGCTCTCTATGAGCCATCATCAGGGGTTTTTCAATAGTGCTTTTCAAATGCTGGATAGATCTGCTAATGACACTCGTAACTTTACGAGCCGAAACATGTGTAGGGTTTGATTATGATAAGGGGCTGATTTGCACCTTGTTAGTGATTTGTGCATTTTGTTGGTGAATTTCTAGATTAACAAAAATGCACGCTGAATTAAGACTCTTTCAGTAAGTTATCGTAAGATAAGCAGTGTCATGCAGTAACCTTTAATTATGGTAAATTGTTTCGATTTCAAAGATAAATTTTTATAAATGAAACAATTGTACTTTTATACAGGGCATACACAAAAAAATGGTGCGGTTTTAATAGTGAACACTATTAAAACCGCACCATTCTTTTGTGTATGCCCTGTATATTTGATGTTATTATGCATTTTTACTTTTATTTGTCTAGTTGACCTAATATTAATACATTATGTACTGTGGTCGATCGCAAAAGATTTTCTGTCTGTAAAGAAGATCACTGAGTCCAAAAGTCTGGCCACCTATGTTGTTTAGCCATCTTCAGGGAGTATCAATACTTAAAGACGTATTCAGCGTTGTTCTATAGTGACCTTTCATGGTGTAAACATACAGTGACAATATGTAGGATTTACCACTCGATATCATTCGAAGAGATTTTACTATTTCAATATGTCTGGACGCAGAAGATTTTATATAACTGTCTTGTTACGTAATAAATGTAATGCAATTGTAATGTAACACTGTACATAGGTGTTTTAATGGTCTGCTGCCATTATATATTTTACCATTTGCATTACCTATGAAACTAGTAAGGCTAGTGAAAATGTGTCTAAATGAAACCTATACCTATTGCCCGGGTAGGCAAACATTTGTCTGACACATTTCCTATTAAGAATGGTTTGAAACAAGGAGATGCTTTATCGCCATTGCTTTTCAACTTTACTTTGCTTCAGGCAAACCAGGAGGGCTTAAAATTAAATGGTACACATCAGCTTCTAGTTTATGCTGATGATGTTAATATATTGGGTGGAAGCGTACATGCTATAAAGAAAAACACAGAAGCTTTAGTAGTCGCTATTAAGGAGATTGGTCTAGAAGTAAATGCTGAGAAAACTAAGTACATGGTCATGTCTCGCAATCAGAATGCAGGACAAAATCACAACATAAAGTTAGATAATAAATCCTTTGAAAGGGTGGAACAGTTCAAATATTTGGGAACAACCCTAACAAATTGAAATTCCATTCAGGAAGAAATTAAGAGCAGATTGAAGTAGGGGAGTGCTTGTTATCATTCGGTGCAGGATCTTCTGTCTTCCAGTTTGCTATCCAAAAATACAAAGATTAAGATATACAGAATTATAATTTTGCGTGTTGTTTTGCATGGGTGTGAGACTTGGGCTCTCACACTGAGGGAGGAACATAGGCTGAGGGTGTTCGAGAATAGGGTGCTGAGGAGGATATTTGGGCCTAAGAGGGACGAGGTAACAGGGGAGTGGAGAAGACTACATAACGAGGAACTTAATGATCTGTACTCATCACCAAATATTACTTGAGTGATCAAATCAAGAAGAATGAGGTGGGAGGGGCATGTAGCACGTATGGGTGAGGGGAGAGGCGCATACAGGATTTTGGTGGGGAGACCTGACGGAAGGAGACCACTTGAAAGACCCCGGCGTAGTTGGGAGGATAATATTAAAATGGATCGTCAAGAAGTGGGATGGGGGGCATGGACTGGATTGATATGGCTCAGGTTAGGGACAGGTGGCGGGCTCTTGTGAGTGCAGTAATGAACCTTCGGGTTCCATAAAATGCGGGGAATTTCTTGACTAGCTGAGGACCTGTTAGCTTCTCAAGAAGGACTGTGCTGCATGGAGTTAGTTAGTTAGAGTCATATGGCAAAGCTGTGTACCAACGCTGAATAAGTCTTTAAGTATTAATACCCCCTGAAGATGGCTATAGACAATAGCCAAAACATGTGGGAGTGTTTTATATTCTTAATACGTGAAATTTGTTGGTTATAAAGTTGTGTTATGTTTATCAATTGCACCGAAGATGTACAGTATTAAATTTAGAAAACTAAGTTGTCCTTGTGCTTATTTAAACACCACACCATGAAGATATATGGCGGAGTGGATGTATAGCTCCATGGACACAACCTTCACTCTATATTACATCAGTGGTTCAAGTTCTCGTCTCTGCCACTTGACCCCTGGGATCTGAGTCCTCGGTACACATACTAGGAGGCTACATGGACCCAAGGGCTGGTCTGGAGGGGTGCGAAAAATCTCACCTCCACTGGTATTTTATCCCCCTACGTCGCGGGTTCGATTCCCGATGGTGTCATTGGAATTAATTCCTTGACATAATCGTTTCGGTCGCACTACGGCCCTGGGGTCGACTCAGCCTCTAACAGAAATGAGTACCAGGAATATTTCCTGGGGGGTAAAGGCGGCCGGTGCGTAGGGCTGACAACCTTACCACCTTGATGTGCCGATTGTCTAGAAATCTGGGAGCCTCAACCTCCTGGAACCCTAAGGGTCTGTCCAGGCTTGTAATGGGATTGTTTTACCTTTACCTTTTTACCGCCCAGCGCGTAGCGAGTCGCTATACCGACTGAGCTATCCCGGTCTACATGTAGGCGGCACAGAAATAATCCCCATGCATTCTTAATCTCATTTGTCAACGTTTGCTGTGTTGCTTGTGTATTTTGAGAATGGTACAAAACACATAAATAACACTATGTGGACAAAAAGCAGACTTTAATACTAAAGCAGCTGGTACATACAGTTAATACTGTGATTTACAGTGTTAAGAACCCAAATTAAATCAGATGCTTCGAAAGGTAAATAAGTACTTGTACCTGGCTAGCAATGTCAAGTCAGTGGGTGCTAATGGCTGCCTGAAGCGACGCACAGTTGAAGGAAACAGTTCGTCCTTCGGGGGTTACCGCCACGGAACAACTAGCACGGAAGAAAGACGGGAGCTGGAAGGAAACCAATAAATCGCTGTGACGTTAGGTCCTGCTGAATGATAACGATACGAAGCACTGTTTGTGGATACAAGCGGATGGATACGTAGTCACTTGTTCAGCTGTAGAGCACAGTGGCTACTTTATGAACCAACTGCTTTAGCATTAAAAAGACAATTTGCGTACACTGTGACCTTCAGGCGTCCTCCTTTAACCATTCTTAACCTGCAAAATCAAAAAGTATTAAATATTTATGAATGTGTCTGTATTCTTGCCTTAGTTATCTGGCTTGCAAATCGCATCCTCTCTGAGTCGGATTATATTGTCGTCTGTGACCTCTCTGCCTCTACCATATTTTTTCACGTTACATCATAAACGACACAATTTTCGGAAAAAAAAATTATTGAACATAAAATGTGTGTTTTGATTTTCTCTACAACTTTTTTCTGAAATATTTCTCATTTTAGGAAGAATCCAGCGAGATATTATCATAAATGTACATAGGTTTCCATGTAAAGTACCTGTTACTCTTGTCAGATGTGACTGAAACTTGAATTTTTTTTGGCAAATTTTCGAAAAATTCTCAAATATCAAATTTCATGAAAATCCGTCCAGTGTGAGACGAATTATTCCATTCTGACGGATGGACAAACACGACGAAAGTGACAGTGGCTTTTCGCAATTTTGCAAACGCGCCTAAAAACACTGCACTTTGCTCACGCTAAGTTCTGTGTGGATCTCAGAACAAACAGCTATTATTGCCCTATACAGCATTAACTGATTGCTTTTTATAACCGAGACGGAGTGTGTTTACTGCGCGGTACGGACTTAACTTAAGTATTATACGGATAAAATTCAGGCCCGAAGTTCTAATGTTTAACACAAGACGGCTTTTCCTTTTCTTCGGTAAAGATTTCGTAAGTTAAACGGAGAATTAGTATTTTACAGCCTTCGTGACGTCAATGTTCGGTATACTGTACAGGCGACGAAGAAATTCGCGCCGCAGTGCACACTGGGTAGACACCACGTGTCTAAATTATATGGAACCGAAATTTGTATAAGATTATGCAATGTTCACAGAATGAATTCACATAACTTTGCTTTTTAACATGTCTATTTTTTTCCCATCCGACATGTATTGCATATTTTTATGCAGTCTTTTCAGGAAGTACATAGCATGACTGCTGCAGGGATGAAGCAGTCGGTATAGCGACTTGCTACGGACTGGACGGTCCGGGGATCGAATCCCGGTGGAGGCGAGATTTTCCGCACCCGTCCACATCGACCCTGCTGCCCACCCAGACTTCTCTACAATGTGTACCGTGTTATTCTTGGGGGTAAAGCGGCTGGAGCGTGGTGATGACCACCCACATCCTTCTAGAGCCAGGTTGCGAATTCGTTGGAACTACGTATACTTCCGCCTCCCCTTTGTGCCTGCATAGGCCTGTCATGGGGTGACATGTACCTTTTCCTGTACATAGCATAAAAATGTAACAGAGGGCCCTGTCTGTCTTTCTGTAGTGGGCCTATTATGGCTGTATCATGTAATTATTATTATTATTATTATTATCATCATCACAATTTATCATAATCGTCACATCATCATTGCTGTTATTATCACTGTCGTTGTCACAACAAGAAGTTTCTTATTTAGTAGCCAGCGACGTCCCTAAGTTTTCTGGAACCTGGGGCGAGTAACCACAATGGCTGCCCCTAACAGAAATTACGAACCTTAAAAAAGTCACAACTATTTATCAAATTTCGTGTTATTTGAATAATTTGAAAATTGTTGAGCGAAGAAAAATTTTTTTTTTTTCGTTTAAAGTGTTTATTTTGCTGCCCACTTTGATGCCTTTTGGACTCTGCCTCCGGGAGCGGCCCACAATCGCACCCCACCATCCCCCCCCCCCCCCCCAAATTAAGGTACTGTTGATAATCTTGCGCCCTGTCGTCGACCGGGTTGGCATCGAATCGCTTTTTGCGCAGTTTCATGTTTGTCTTCTTCTATTTGCAGCCGCCATTCTGTCAGAGGATCTTTGGCGTCGAGTTGCTTCAAGACGAGGCCTTGCTAACCCGCGGCTCGCAGTGCTGTATGATGTGGCTTGCTGACGTTTGATACCCATCAAGTTTTACTGGCACAACATCACAAATACATGCTGCAATGTCGCTAACATTTTTGCCTGTCAAGTACTGTCTGCCCTTGGCTTTCCGTCCCATGTTTGTTTGCCTGTACAATTTCCATACGAAGGTCTTTTGGATTCTGTATCAACGCTTCCTTCAGAGAAGGCAGAAGGAAATGTCAGTTCAAGTATGACACTGACTGAATAGTTTGCAGTTGTCCTTGGCAATTGTTGGCGCTAGGAAAAGCCCACCGACCCATGATTGTGACCAGTAATCACGTATTCCACAAAAAAGGAACACATTAGGCTGAAATGCAGTCGTGTTTTGTGCGTGTCAGATAAAGCAGTTATTTTTTTTATAGTTTTCTATTTGGTTAGAGCTCTGCATCAATTTTACCTTAGGCTTATTATAAGCGAAACATCTAACAAATGGCGACCAGTGGAAAGAAGGACATGCAATGATACAGACTCATGTTTTGGGCAGGATCTATATGTTTTCACACTACCGTCATCGCTAGTGTTAAGGGACTCTACCCACGCTGTGCGGGTCAACTGCATTCTTTTGAGTAAGCGACAGTACATTTCCTAAGAAGAGTCCGCCGCATGTGAACACTGTGCCCGACCCATGAGATACCACCTGGTGTGTACTCATACATGACTGCACGCCAGGTCGTAATGTCCTTGTGACCACAGCTGTTGACATCTAACACAAGCAGCAGTCCTCTACTGCAGCTGCACTGTCCTTTCTTAGGAAATCTGTACTGCCTTCGATTTCCTCTTCTCCACGAGGGACACTGGCGGCTTGCCTTCTCACCCCAACGAAGTCGCTGATTAGCTAGGTAGTACCTTTGAAAACTGCACATTCTAACAACAGAGGGGTGTCCAGCTGTGGTGAGAGAGAAAGGGAGTGTCGTTACTGTAACAAAAAAAAAAAAAGTACCGACCTGCAGAATTTAAGAGATAGCGTAGTCGGTATAGCGACTCGCTACGAGCTGGACGGTCCGGGGATCGAATCCCGGTGGTGGCGAGATTTTCAGCACCCATCCAGACCGGCACTGGGTTCTACCCAGTCTCCTGTACAATGGGTACCAGATCATTCTCGGGGGTAAAGCGGCCGGGGCGTGGCGTTGGCCACCCACCCCCATCTAACGCCGAGGTTAAAGAAAGAGTAGAGCTATACACCTACTCCCTCTCTGGGCTTTCATGGCCTGTTCTAGGGAGAACTTTACTTTTACCTTATTGTGTTATGCATAGGCACCTCTCTGTTGCAAGCAGTTACGTATGGGTCATGTTAGGGGTGCTGCAATGTAGTGGCTCATTGTCATTCGGTCTTGAGCCCCAAACTGTCTTCAGGTTGCTTATTTATTAGCTGATGTAGGTGAGATGTATGGCAAATTGCCATGCTACGCAGAAGTCAGCGGTTCAGTCTGTAAGAAAATCTTCTGTCTTCACGAATTAATTGCAAATTGCATGTGCGAGAAACATAATTTGGTGCTAGTGCTTCTGCTGAAAAGTGGGTAGGTGATGTAGCATGACATGTGTATTTGAAAGACGACCTAAAAATCTTGAACTTAAAAGTGCAAGACCGCCATCCAAGTGGGAAATTTGCTGTGTGACAGTAAAACTTCCTCTCTGGGGAAAGCAGCTGAGGTGCGGAAATTCTGTTCACATGGACAGTTGTAGCACTCGGCTAAACTGAGTGTTTTATGTATGGAATTTTAAAGAATACCCAGTGATTTCCATTCCTGTGATGCTCAGTTTGCACTGTTTAGAGGCCCATTAACAGTAAACTTTGAAGAAGCAGACTACAAAGTCAAATGGGACTTATCGACCTGTAGAACAAATCAGTTTCGAAAACGAAATGGAGGAGGTAGGTGTGCCGGAGTTTTATTAGTATCAAAAAAACATTCTTTTATTCTGCTGCGCGGGAGGCGGCGTATCCTGTTATCAAACCAACTGTCGGGTCTTGACAAGATGGTGGTATAAAGCATGACAAATGGTGGTATAAAGTATGAAAAGATTGTGGTATACAGCATGACAGAATGGTGGTGTAAAACATGACAAGATGGTGGTAAAAAGCGTGTGGAGATTTTGGTATCAAGCATGATACGATGGTGGTGTAAAGCATGACAAGATGGTGGTGTAAAGCATGACAAGATGGTGGTACAAAGCAAGGCAGGGTGATGGTACAAAGCGTGACAAGATGGTGGTGTAAAGCATGACAAGATGGTGATATAAAGCATGACAAGATGGTGGTGCAAAGCAAGGCAGGGTGATGGTACAAAGTGTGACAGATGGTGGTGTAAATCATGACAAAATGGTGGTATAAAGCACGACAGTTGAATTTAATCTAAATATTATATTAGCGTCCAGCTCTTACCGCACACGCTCTTTCTCCAATATAATAACCAACATGTTAAAGCTGTCAGAATTATGCTAAGTAACCAACTAACTACCTGACTATCTTCATAGAGCATCATTCTTCTTCAGAAACTAACATTTCCTCTTCTAGTCAACAAACTCCTCCTTCTTTATGGAATCTGAAGGCTTAGTGCCGTATACGTAAGAACCCGCCACCTGTTCTATCCTGAGCCAGATCAATCCAGTTAATGCCCTCCAGTCCTAATTCTTTACGATATATTTTGACATTATGCAACCACTAACGCCAATATTTTTCAAGCAGTCGCTTGGCTTCAGGTTTCCCCACCAAAATCGTTTATGCATTTCTCTTCTCCCCTCTACATACCATATTCCCCGCCTATCACATTTTCCTTGATTTTCTCATACAAAACACAAAAATTCGCAGTGTGTGGGAAAAAATACGGAATTTAAGAGCTCCCTTAAGGGTTTAAACAAATGTTTGTAGGTCTATATTTCTCAAATCTTTGGAAAAAGTGAGTAATAAAAAATTACAATGTGCTTGCATATGCAAATTTATTCAGACTAGCGCAAAGCGTTGATGTCGTCCGCCCTATTTGCCAACACTACGCACACTACGCACAGATTGATGGTGTGCGTAAGAGAAACATACCATTTTAACACTATCTTCCAAATTCGAATTCATCTAATGCCGAAGTTAGGAATGAATGGAGTCATACCTCCTCTAATTCCTACGTCTTAATCTCTAATTCGTATATCTTTATGGCATGATGCTTAATTAATCAAGTGGGACAATTTTACCTTTTATTTTCTGTCAAAAGCACTACATTATCCAGTCCTTGTATAATTTCCTAGCTCTTTTGTCTCGGTATTTCAGCCATTCAGCTTACGTCACCATCCATTATACTGCTGTGCAATTTAATTCATGTACTGTGTGAAGTAGATAACAAGCAGAATTATGTCACGTCACGTGTGCTTATCGCGTGACATTGTCAAATGCTGTCTGTCTGTCTGCTCCTGTCCCAACTCTTTAAACGACGGTTGTAATTATTACGTACCAAAGTCTTCACGTCAAAGCTCTCGACATTTCTGCGACACATTACGTTCGTAAGTTTTGTTTTGTTTTCAAAATGAACGTCACATTTTGTAATATACACATTACCGACGGTCGAATTTCCGCAATGGAGATGCGGCTTCTTGAGTTACGAACCGAATTTTTGAAACAGATATTTTTTTGGGGGAAAAAATTAGGTATTTAATGAGCAGGCTCAACCCCCCAACGAGAATCAGCTTGGATCTGTCAAGGATAACATGAGGAGATCAGTTACGGGCTTAACAGGTTCCTGAAGCTCATGTACTAAAGAAGAAGAAGAAGAAGACATTGTTCAGATGGTCTTCGCTAGTTACGTCACTAGAGGGCAATTACGAATGATGCGCGCAAGTCTGGTGTAATTGTGTAACTGGGATCGAACTGTGGACTGGTGGCTGGAATAGGAAACCAACTACCTATAAAAGAAAGAGTTACAAAATTGATGTTTGAATTTGAAATTAAGTAACTGATAAGCTTGCTAACGATACCGTTGTGTGCCCAGACAGGTAGACAGGTAAAGGAAGTTCTAGAACAGGCACATAGCCCGAGATAATATCTGTACGCTTAATGCCAAAGAGGGTGGTGTAACCCCGCCAGGCTTTAGTGACAGAAATACATTGTATAGGAGCTGGTGGAGACGTTGGACGGTGCGAAAAAACTAGCCACAGGGTTATGTTTTTAGCCGGGGCACTGGCAGTTTTGTACAGTGTAAATCCCGTCCTTCATCAATTACGCCAAAACCTGCCTTTACGAAACACAACACAACATTGCCTGTTGAACAGATCAGTAAGCGAGGTCCGTAACACGTCATAGACAATGCCCACTGGATCGGATCGATCCAGTACCTTTCCGCCCGTACGATTCGCTAATCTGCGTGAACATCACGGCCCGCCAGTTTCGCTTGTGAACATGTTCATTAGGCACTTGCCTGTTGAACAGATCTATGCCAAGTATTCCTTGTTGAACTAGTCACGGCAGTTTCCTGTTGAACAGTCATGTCGGGTATCTGTGAACACGTCATGCCATTCTCCTGTTGAACAGTTCATGGCAGTTTCCTGTTGAACAGCTCATATCGGGTACATTGTTGAACAGGTCATGCCAGTTTCCTGTTAAACAGTTCATGGCAATTGTCCGGTTGAACAGTCATGGGTTTCCTGTTGAACAGTCATGCCAGTTGCCTGTGAACATTCATGCAGTTTCTGTTGAACAGTCATGCGTTTCTGTTGAACAGTCATGCCAGTTCCTGTTGAACAGTCATGTCAGTTTCCTGTTGAACAGCTCATGATGCCTGTTGAACAGGTAATGCCAGTTTCCTGTTGAACAGTTCATGGCATTTCCTGTTGAACAGCTCATGTTGTGGTACCTGTTGAAGAGGTCATGGCAGTTACCTGTTGAACAGGCCATTTCCATTTGCTGTTGAACAGTACATTGCAGGTACCTTTGGACAGGCATTCAGTTCCTTTGACAGGTCATTAGTTATCTGTTGAACAGGTCACCGCACGTTAGTCCTTTTTTTACTCTGCAAAATAACATTTAGGGGCCCGCCACAAGATCGCAATCGGGCCCCGCCTTTGCTAAAGCCGGCTGAGTAGTGGAAAAGGGCTTTTGCAGTTTTGTGGCGCTTCTGGTGTCTTTCAGGTTAGCGGCGGGTGTGATGACGGTGTCTGAAGTATATTCTTGTGGGGGGGGGGGGGGTGTGCCCCGACACCCAGAAAGGTCGCTGCGCTCGTACCTAAAATAAACTGAAATGTCCTTTTATGCTTAATGAGTAGCAAGCTATGAAGACGTATGGGAAATTGAGAGGTGTTCGAGAATAGGGTGCTGAGGAAGATATTTGGGCCTAAGAGGGACGGGGTGACAGGGGAGTGGAGAAGACTACATAACGAGGAACTTAATGATCTGTACTCATCACCAAATATTATTCAAGTGATTAAATCAACAGGATTGGATTGGCAGGGCATGTAGCACGAACGGCGGAGAGGAGAGGTGTATACAGGGTCTTGGTGGGAAAACCTGGGGAAAGAGGCCACTTGGAAGAATAGGTGTAGATTTTTTTTTCTATGGCTCGACAGCCCCTTGGGGCCTAGGCCGCCTCATTTTTCCAGGCTTCACGATTCACACTCAGACACACCACACTCGGTAGGACTCCTCTGGACGAGGGACCAGCCCGTCGCAGAGACCTCTACCTGACAACACACAACACTCACAACGAGACAGACATCCATGCCCTAGGCGGGATTCGAACCCACAATCCCAGTAAGCGAGCAGCCGTAAACCCAAGCTTAGACCGCACGGCCACTGGGATCGGCACCTAGGTATAGATGTAAGGGTAAATTAAAATGGATGATCAAAATGGGTTGAGGTATGGACTGGATTGATCTGGCTTAGGATAGGGACAGGTGGCGGGCTCTTGTGAATGCAGTAATGAACCTTCGGGTTCCATAAAACGCGGGGACTTTCTTGACTATCTGAGGAACTGTTAGCTTCTCAGGAAGAACTGTGCTGCATGGAATTGGTTAATTGGTTAGTTATTTATTGTCCTCCCTCAATTTGAGAGACTAAGTTTCACACCCATACCAAACAACAGTCAAAATTATATTGTAGTTCTGTATACTTTAATCTTCATAAGCTTGGATAGCTAAGTTGGTATAGTGACTAGGCTACATTCCGGACGGTCCGGCTTTCGAATCCCAGTAGGTGCAAGAGTCTTCTTTTTTTTTTTTTTTTGAAACGTCCAGATCGGCTCTGAGTTCCACCAGCCTCCTATTCAATGGTTATCGGTGTTCCTTCCCGGGGATAAAACGGTCGGGGCGTGACGTTGTCAACGCATCTCCATCTAGCGTCAGGTACAAAATGAGTGGAGACAAAAATCTTTGGCGAGGACAGGGTGAGATTTACCTTTTTTTTAAATTTTGGATTTCGAAAGGGAAGCCAAAAGATTCTGGACGGAATGGCATCACGCATCTACTCTTAATTTCTTCATGAACGCAATTTTGATATTTATATCCCCCCCCCCCCCCCCAAATATTTGAAATTGCCACATTTTTAAAGTATTTATTTTTGTTTTGTGATTTTGCCCTGAATTGTGTAGACAAGGCTTGAACATATACTTCCAGCATCCACGGAATGTGAATTGGCCCTATCGTGCCTTAAAATGGCGTCTGTTTCTTTGTTCTGAAAAGGGCGAGAGAGTAGGCTTACTGCGTAGTAGTAGGAAAATTACTTGTGTGTTTCTTAGGCAAAATTGTCCGAAGACTATAAAAACATCGACATTAATATCGAATAAATGAGAGAAATGTGCGAAAAGGACAATAATATTACAAATAATTTGCTAGCTTCACTCCGCCATCTTGTTGCAGGACTCCAGAAATTTCGGTTTTTCAAGTCACCATTTCATTCCATGCAGATTTTATTTTTTTGTGATTCTTTAAATCATATTTTGTCATAATATTCGAAATTAAGTCTTTAATGATTCCACTTTTACTTCGTTTCGGATCATAACAAATTAGTATAAAGCATTATCGACATAATTTGTTACTACGGCAGGGAAAACTACGTGTTTATTTGTTTTATTCCTTATTTCTTTCTTTCCTTCTTCCTTTCCCACTTTATATTTCCTTAAAGGAGACTTAATCACACCACCTCGTTAGCATCAGAACTCACCGCTCGCTCTCCCCACCACCTAGCTATCCCACGTATCTTTCAGCAGAAACAAGGCTTGTCACAATGTGCTTCTAGCCACTGACATCGGTGATTGTGCGAACTGCATGGCTGAGAGTCACAATGCCACAAGCGTGTAATATGTCACTGACGCGGGATTCCCCGTCACTGCGCTCTCAGCTCTGCGCCAGTAGGTAGGCGGGACGCATAGCGAACATATGCGTTTTTACTCCGGAATTTAATTTTCAGTGGCGGCTCGTTAGTGTATTAAAATTGTGCGTCCGGTATGAGGGTGGTGTGTGTGACGTGCAGCCTGTTGCTGGTACTGATGTGTGTGAAATGTCTGCCTCCACCTTGTGAAAGGTGAAATATTGGAGCCTGTGTTTGTGCTGTTGGTTTGAAAGTAGGAATCCTTTGGCTAGGGATTTATAAGTGTTACTGTATTTAATTTGAGTTTTTGTTCTAGTGATATCTACTGCTATGGACAACTTCTACATATGGTGCAGATGTCAAATATATTTCCTGATTCCAAGACATTTGTGGACATGAAAATGAAGTACCCTGGGAATGAGATATGGCAAAGATTTGGAGAACTGATGAACAAAACTGACAATAACCCCAGCCCTGCAGACATTTCCAAATTTGTTGATGAAACTTTTGATCCACCGGGTAGTGAATTTGAAGACTGGGATCCAATAGACTGGGTCCCTTATCCGAAGTTTTTGAACAATATCAGAGACCCTGTTCTTCGGGAGTGGGCAAGGCATCTCCACCTATTTTGGAAAGAGCTCGGAAGACAAATGAAACATGAAGTGCGTAATAACACAGAGTTGTACTCCATTATTTATGTTCAACATCCTGTTATCATACCTGGGGGGCGCTTTCGGGAATTCTACTACTGGGATTCTTATTGGATAATCCGGGGTTTGCTGCTGTCTGAAATGTACAAAACTGTTAAAGGTATGCTGGAAAACTTCCTTAGCATGGTCAATAAGTACGGTTTCATTCCAAATGGCGGACGTATCTATTACACGAGGCGGTCACAACCGCCACTGCTGATACCCATGGTGAAGAGCTATGTGGATGCAACGAACGATATCGAATTTTTGAGGAAGAACATTGATACAATTGAAGAGGAATTTCAGTATTGGATGAAAAATCATTCAGTTGTGGTTGTAAAGGATGGGAAAGGATACACTCTGGCTCGGTACTCTGCCCCATCATCTGGACCCCGACCGGAATCCTACAGGTAAGAGTTGAGGAAACAGGACATCTTTCCTGGTATGACTTAAAGATGCTTCCCCATCCATTGAAGCTCTTAATGAGTTAAGAATTACATGTATACAGTAACAGATGCGGTACGTTCAATTTGTTGTGTTTAATAATGCCACAAAGTAACCGGTACAGGAAAAGTATTTTGGGTGTAACATATGTGTTTTTTTATCTCTGCAACTTTTGCCCCAAAAGGTTTTACATCCCGATAAATACTCAGTTGGTTACGCACAAGATGCTCGCACAAACTCATATGGGTCTTCGTGTAAATTGTCCATTGTATTTGTGTGATTTTAGCTGAAATTTCCCAATATCAGATCTCATGAAAATCCGTTTAACATTTTATCAGCTGTTACAGGTGGACAGGCAGGCGGATGGATCTGTTTTAGCAGGCGGCCTGAAGGGGTGTGAACGTTCTTAGAACCACGTCTTTCAGGAAGGGCCGGTCTAAGATATTTCTGGGCCCAACGCAATAATAGATCTGGGTGCCCTCTTTACATATAATCCTGGACTGAAGATAAACAGATAGCATTATAATTACATTCAAAATATGTGTGACGCAAAATGTGAAAAGCAACCTTGCCGTTCCCGTAGGAGAGTGAGGGGGGGGGGGGGGAGGAGCAGTGGTGGTGGTGGCAAGCAACGGGTCCCTACGCAGCAGCATAAACTGTGAGTGCCTTAACCAGCCTTCGTTCGGCTGGCTAGTTGCAGAGCGTAACACTTGCGTTTGTGTATCCCATTCTTTCATGTTTAAGCTTAAGTATCCTTCGCTGAGACCCCTGAACATCACATGAATTTGTGTAGTACATTCAGAACATGGAAACATGACACATTTTCTTGTGCACAAAAATTGCTCTCATTTTAGGAAGTGCACCTCAAGTTTTCAACAAATGTAGTTTTTAGAATGTTGACTGCCTTCTTTGATAAAGATGGTGAAGAAAATCCACAGTTTTATGCAGTGCCTAACAAACAGTGTTCCGCAGAATATCCATAGGGGTTCCGTGATAAATCGTGGAATAAATAAATAACAATTTCTAAATACCGCGAATAATTCCAAATATCCCTCGAAATGTCGCGAGAATTTTTGTCCGGCTATTGGCTATCATGGAGTGGTCTCTGTGTGCTGCGAAGTGTCTCTGTACTGTGGCACATTGCGTATTTGAGGTTGTATTTACGTCCTTCTGGTCCTTTTCGGTGGGCTGGGATAGCGTAGTCGGTATAGCGACTCGATACGAGGTGGACGGCCCGGGGAACGAATCCCGGTGGGGGTGAGGTTTTCGGCACCCGTCCAGACCGGCCATGGGGTAGCCTCCTGTACAATGGTTACCGCGTCATGGGGTAAAGCGGCCGGGGCGTGACGTTGACCACCCACCCCTATCTAGTGCCGAGGTTAAAGAAAGAGTAGAGCTATACTCCTACTCCCCCTCTGGGCCTTCATGAACTTTACCTTTACCTTTTCCTTTTCGTGCCATGGATCGTACAGCTAGACAGTCTCCTCGCCGGTGTCGACAGAAAGGCCAAGAATTCAACCTTTGTGCAAAAAAGAAAGAATCCGAAATATCACAGAGAAAGTAAACTTTATATTGACTTTGTATGTGAACTTTAATTTGATATTAAGGTAAACTTATTTTTATTTGATGTTTGATGTCTTATTGTGCTTTTTGCTATCATATTTATTTGGCCTGTAAACCTTTCTGCATGGAAAAAGAAGTTAGGAAACACTGGTTTAACGGAGAGCCATAGTTGCTGGCAAGTGGGAAAGGAGGGGGCCAAGCTAGTCACTTGTCCAATCCTCTGAATTTTTTCAGGAAGAAATAAAAATTGATTGAATTGAAAGAAAATGTACTCAATACCAACAAATCTAATCTAATTAAATGTGTGTTTCAATACATACAGGAACCCACAAGTCTAGGGTGGTGTAAAAAATATTCTTAAGTAGCTTAAATGTAAGTTTATAAACACGTTTTCAGGCTTGCTGCCTTTATAAACAATTCTGGCAGTAGGTTTTAGAGGGTGTCAGCCTGCAATGTCACTGGCATAACCGATGATTTTGTTTCTATTTTGACACTAAGTAGCTAAAAACTACGTTTTTATAGACTTTAAAAATGCTGCATAATATAAATATATGTTCACAGGGAGGACTATGAGAATGCCCAAGTGTTCAGGACAGAAGCTGAGAGGCAAAATCACTATACGCAACTGAAGACTGCTGCAGAGTCAGGTTGGGACTTCTCGACACGTTGGTATATCACAAATTCCACTCACAAAGGTAAGCTTAATTTCATTACCATACAATTTAGCAGAAATATGAGCACAACAGGGGACAGGCAAATTTGACTTCTAGGCTTGTAATGAGTGGTAAAGATATTTTATATTTCTCTCATGTTTGCAGAAATCCATGGTGTATGGTCAGTGATATATTATACAGCATTTTGTGCACTTTATGCAGACAGCAAAGGATGGCAACTATGGATAATTGCTAGATTTTAATTGTGGAGACCCAGGTTCAATCCCTGGGCAGTCCATATGGGATTTGTATTTTAAAAAATGTGGCACTGGGACTGACTTTTCTCTCTCAAGTATTTTCTTACCCTCTGCCTATTATTATTCCAACAATGCGTCACATTCATTCATCATCTGGGGGATTGGCAGTGGGCCCCTTATATGACAAGTTGCACAGAATACATTTTCATACCAGAAATAGGACATTAGCTGGCCTTCATTTTTAAAAATTATGTGTTTCTACTTGTATGAGTTCATTAATTAATGGTCCAAAGAAAAATATGAAAATAAAAATATTTTGAGCTCATATTATCTTTGACTGCTTGAGCAGTGGGATTATGTTTTCAGTTCCTACATTGTGTGTGGGTGTTCCTTATTTGTGTTATCCTGTGATGCAGTGATCTCTAGCTTAAGAATCCTACCAATTTTTTATAAAATTGTATATGTTTGGTAGAAGTATAATTCATTACAACAGTAATACATATTGATTCTTAGTGATTTCTGCAGCTAAATTTAAAAATGTAAGATTTTAACCACATTTTATGAGATCTTACATTCTTGAATTCAGCTGCAGAAATAACTACGATATAATATGTATTGTTATTGTAATGTATTGTATTTTTTTGAGTTTTAATTATCGGTGTATAGACTCCCTGAAGATGGTGGAGTTCCACCGAAACATGTAGGAGTAAAGAAATTTCTGTATTGTTATGTATATTATATGTGCATATGTTGGTTTTATAAATGAGCAATTTAGTCACAATGCATGGAATGAATAACTTTAAATTAGTTAATAATGTTCCAGGCAGCCTGACTGACACCATGACACAGTATATCATCCCTGTGGAGTTAAATGCCATACTGTGCTGGAATGCTCAACTACTGTCAGAGTTCTATAACACCCTGGACATGGCAAACAAGACAGTGCAGTACAGGCGCCTGGCAGACTTGTGGCTGGAAGCCGTGGATAATGTTCTTTGGCACGATGAAGTGGGTATATGGCTGGATTATGACCTGATCAATGGAGTGAAACACAACCACTTCTACCCAACAAACTTGGCACCATTGTGGACTGGCTGTTTCAGGAGAAGGGATTTGCAAGTTGGAAAAATTATGAAGTACCTAGAGCATTCACAGATCATGACGTACTTGGGGGGTATTCCCACTTCATTAGAGCACTCTGGTGAACAGTGGGACTACCCCAATGCTTGGCCACCACTCCAGTATATTGTGATCATGGCTCTGGAGGCTACAGAAGATGTCTGGGCTCATGATCTTGCTGTGGAAGTTGCGACAAGATGGGTTCGCTCCAATTTTAAGACTTTCAGTGAATCACATGTTATGTATGAGAAGGTGCGTATTTTAACGTGCATAATTTTTTAGGTTGTTTTAAGATGATTTCTGGAGTATGACACCCGTGTATTTTGGTGGGTAGGAACCAATGTTTCGGAGAATCTACTGCCTCTATCTTTAGGATAAGACGTTCGTCTAGAGGAGAAGAATCTAAGATCGTGATACGGCTGTGAGAATGTCAAATACCAGAAAGCTAATTTAATATTATTCATTCCATACATTGTGCTTGCAATCATTTATATACACCAACATATGCACACACGAAAATTATAAGTCATACATAAACTCAATCTTCCTACATGTTTCAGCAATAAATCGCCATCCTCAGGGACATGTTAGTACAAAGGAATTTATGAAATTAATATATGAATTTTACATGTACAGTGTTAAATTATACATCGGCTATAATTATAGTAATGTGGATAGTACGGATAGTATGATGCTGAAATATTCTTGGTTAAAATTCATTGATACGCCATTGTTTACAGTGTGTGTTGTTACATGTGTATAGATATCTAATATCAAAGTTTTCAGATCAGGTATGGATGTGTGACACATTAATACATGGCAATGGGACTTAACAAATAATAGTGTAATATCCCCCCCAACAATACTAGATTTCATTGATATAGTATTTTCAAACAAGTATGATGCAACTTCTTCGTATTGCATTCATTTAATCCTTTTCATGCATATTTGGCAGAATGAATTATAGATGATATAGTTATATCTGTGACCTTCAGATTATCTACAAGTAAAGAAAATACAAGTAGCACTTGTTTTATGTGCCACTTGTTTACGCCTTTTTGCTTTAATGCCCCTACCAATACACACCACTTCTTAATTTATGCCTTCCCATCTGGTTTAATGCCCTCTGACTGGCTCACTCTATTATGCTAACCCCTACCTATACCACTATTTCTTATGTGAATATCATTTTTGATTTATGCCTTTGTGAGTTCCACCCACTTTTTCAGGAACACAGGTAGGACGTAAAACAAGTGCTTGGTGTACAGAAATATTGGTGTTGTAGTTGGTCTTGCAATTAATGATATAGGAAACGTTAATCTTATCCGAGAATGCTAAAAAAATTTGATCTATATAACTGCTATTCCCTGTTGTAAGTATGTATTAAGGTAACTTCAAAGAAAGTATTTATTCCCTATTTCTTAAAATTTTCTGATTTCAATAGAAGTTCAAATGGCTGAACAGTTTTTCATAAATTTTCCAATATTAAATTTAATCGAGCTCTGGTTATCTGGTCTTGAGTTGCTTCATCTGTGCAGACAGACAGATGTACGGATGTATATGCACCTAAGAATGTATGATGATTTTATTAGGATTTTAGTCCATTTGTGGTATGACAACAAACATGGGACATCTCTATTTTTTTTTAAGTATGATGCGACATTTCCGGGCGGACATGGCACTGGTGGTGAATATATGAACCAGATTGGATTTGGTTGGACAAATGGTGTGATACTGGAACTACTGGACAAATACAGCCAACTTTTAACAGTGGAAGATGACTTATTTACGACTGAACGTGGCTGGCAGCATAGGCCACTTTGTACACACTCAGCAGCATCTTCACTTGTAGCATATGTAATTAGCCTGACTGCCATTTCTATTGCATTGCTCTTCTTGTGAATTGGGTTCATATGTGTTTCAAATTACACAAATGTATGATCACAAAGTTGTTGTTTGTCTAATGCTGCCCTGTGCAGCCAGTGTTGGCATTCTTAGCCTATGCTTCCCTGTGCAGCCAGTGTTGGCATTCTTAGCCTATGCTTCACTGTGCAGCCAGTGTTGGCATTTTTAGCTTATGCTTCCCTGTGCAGCCAGTGTTGGCATTCTTAGCTTCTACCCAACTAGGCAATAGACAAATAATGTGTGTGAGGTTGGGTCACCCATTGGGTTGATTCTGTAATCACAACTGATATGTTGATACTGCGCTACACACTCCCACCCTTATTCCTATTGTAAGGCCTATATTTTGCGCTACATCTCCCTTTGCTTCTTGGAGATGCACACTGGAATACAAACTGAAAAGCTGAACAAAGAAAGTAACTAAACCTCAAAAGCTGAAATAATGCACACATGCTACTGAATTCACAGACTAATTTCAGAGGATTCAAAAGTTCAATAAGAAATGCGTATACTGCAATTGGACAAAGTGAGCCGGGATAGTGCAGGCAATGTAGTGACTAGCTACGGGCTGGATGGTCCGGGGGCTGCTGTGGAATGAATTTGACCACTCGCCTCCATTTGGTGCTGAGGTTAAGAATAAGTGGAGCTATTCCTCTACTTCCCCCTATATGCCTCCATGGCTTGGACAGGGACAACTTTACATTAACCTTGCAATTGGACAAAATTTATTCATTTAAAATTTCCAGAAACATATTAAGCATATTGAAACCACTAGAGCCATAGGTCTATGTCTTCTCCAAAGCATCCAGGCTGGCTCTGGGTCCCACCCAGCCTCTAGTGAAATGCGTGCCAGGGGTCGTTTCCCCGGTGGTAAAGCGGCTGAAGCGTGAAGTTAGTTGCCCAGGTAAAGAACATGTGGACCTATACCACCTCTTGCCCATATGCCCTCATTGTGCCCACAGGGACAGCTTTACCCTTGAGCATTATTATTGATTAATGTGAATATGCAGATAGGATTTCTTTTACTATCGAGTACTAGCGCAGCATATTAAAACGTACATTTTATTTATCGTTCGTAATCGGAGTGTTATGTTCTATTTCCACAACATGCAAGAAAGGAATATGTTGTAATAACATGTAAATGTTTATAATGATCGAAGTTCTGCTATGGACAAAACAACGACGTCTCTTTTGAATTTGTATCGCTTTATATTGCGTCTGGTGTCACAACGTTTCTCTCCAGCTCGATAGGTGGCAGCACAACTGTACTGTAAAATGTTTTTGTCGAAGCAAGGGATATTTAGGATAGTAAAGTGTAAACCTGGATGATCTGTTTTGCAAACCAATCATCTGATTTCGTCATACAAACTAGCCAATTGGATCAGTGTTCGTGTCCGCAATAACCCTGTGACCAATTCAGCAGTGGAGGTTAGGCGAGAACCTGGTCTAACACGAAATACAAGAAATATCTTGTTGTGTAAATTGTTGTTGGTAAGTAATGTGTTGTACGGCGAAAATAAAAGTGTCCAGCATTAAGAATTAAACGATGGTGGTTACTGAGAATCAACACTTTGAATGTGAAAGCAGTTCGATATGGTGCGTGCATTATTTTAATTTCAGTTTTCATGTCAAATTTAAATTTTTATAAGACTGGAAGTCTTAAGTGCCAATATTGTGTCACTTCAACAAGAACGGCGAGGTATTTGTTTTTAATTTAAGTACAGTTATCAGAAATATTACATATTCAGCTACCCTTAGTTTCGTGAGAGACATGTAACTACAATATTTGGTACTGCAGGTACGCTGTTGCACAATAGGTAGACGATACTACGGTAAAGTTCTTCGCGTATTTTCCATTCTGATCATGAGTGACTGCGTTTCTGGTCAAACGTTTACCAAAATGAGGTGGGAAGTATGCTGATATGTTATATTTCGGGTTCAGTGTTGCCCAGAAGACGAATTTGTTTTATATTTCATCCAAGGTTATGTAACCATTTTGACACAGACATTTCCGTGGTAGGATATATTTTGTAGGAGTGTGTTTCTTAAATGTAAAAGTGCAAAGCTAAGGACATGGATTCATCAGAAGTACAATAAAGTGGACCCTTTCTCTGCATGTCAGTTTCTTGAGCCTTGCACTCACTGCCTTCTGCTGTGGAGAGCATCCCGGTATGGTATGGCAAATATCCACCTAACAGAGCATCTCAGTATGGTATGGCACCTATCTGCCTGACATCATCACAGTATGGAATGGCAATTATACACAGAGCATCTTGGTATGGTATGGCAGGTGTCCACCTAACAAATCATCTCAGTATGGTGTGGTGCATATCCGCCAGACAGACCATCGTGGTATGGTATGACAGTTATCCATCTAACATAGTTGTACTATATGTATTGTTTTGTGTTTTGGGGTGGGCGGCAGGGGCAAACTACAATGCAGCAACACATGTACACAGTGTCCTTGTAGCAACCACCACTTCTCCACACAATGCCTTGGGTGAATACTCAATGTGTGATGACTATGATAGTGTATTGAGTGATCTTGAAGTTTGCATGGATTATGTCCTGGCATAAATGTGTGTTGAACTTAGTTTTTCATGAGCTGTGTATTGAATTCAACCAAACATGTTATGTGAATATAAAATCCTGTTAGTGCAATGTTAAAGTAAGAATTTCATTTGTTTGAAAAATATACTCTGAAGTAACACTAGTAAACACTATACCAACACATGCACTTCCTATTAAAACATTACTAGTTACTTATTATTAAATTAGGTTATAGACCAACTGATGCACACTAAAACCACTTTTTAAGTAGCTTTATTATTAAAATTGTTAAAATTGTACCCCTACACGTGTTTCGATCCTAGGATCATCGTCAGGGGTTTTTTTTCTAAAAGCTACAGTCACTTCAAACACATGATTTAAAATATTCTTTTGGCACTTTAACACTTATATATTATAAGTTAAAATCTTGTAAAAAGACTCGTTAAAAGTTGTAAAATTATAAAAGTACTGTTGATGGTAGAATGCGGAAGTGCTGGCGTGTGGGATCGTGGTATTAAAGGCATGTGAAATGTTTTTTTGGGGAGCGAAGTGTACTGCCTGTTGTACGGTGATGAGTGCTATGGTGGAGTCCATTTCACATGCCTTTAATACCACGATCCCACACGCCAGCACTTCCGCATTCTACCATCAACAGTACTTTTATAATTTTACAACTTTTAACGAGTCTTTTTACAAGATTTTAACTTATAATATATAAGTGTTAAAGTGCCGAAAGAATATTTTAAATCATGTGTTTGAAGTGACTGTAGCTTTTAGCAAAAAAAACCCCTGACGATGATCCTAGGATCGAAACACATGTAGGGGTACAATTTTAACAATTTTAATAATAAAGCTACTTAAAAAGTGGTTTTAGTGTGCATCAGTTGGTCTATAACCTAATTTAATATGACGAAGATGCACGGTGTCAACAGTGTGAAATTTAATAGTTACTTATTAGTTACTGTTTACTAGTGTTAATAAACATGCACGGTGAAAATAATATTAAGTATACTCTGAAGTCTTTTTGGAATGTTACTTTAAGCTGACAGTTCCTAACATTGATATTACATTGTTCCAATAATTTGTATGTTTCTTGTTGTAGATTTTGAAAAATGAAGGAAATAAATATAATGCTGCTGCTCCTGGTGCTAACATTGTTTCAAGTCATTGCACAAGATAAGAAAGACTATTATGCACTCTTGGGAGTGTCACGGAATGCATCTGACAGGGAGATAAAGAAGGCCTTTCGCAAGCTCGCAGTCAAGTATCATCCTGACAAGAACAAGGAGAAGGGAGCAGAGGAAAAATTCAAGGAACTTGCACAAGGTTTGTTTATTTAACATTTAGTTTTGTTCATAATATAGCATGAACTGGAGTCTAAACATGTTACATTATTCACCATTTGGCTAATTTCTCTGGGGAGGAGTAGGTGCTGAATTTCCTATAGACAAGTAATAAATGTTATTTTTTAGTATAGTTTGATGGAAAAAGGGGATCTCTCTTTTATTTGAAATGACCAGATTTCATCTTCTGCTTACCTTGCTAGACAGATTGACTTCCAATTTTTCTGCCTTAGTGTCTGTCAATGTTTTCATATGTAACCGTATGAACGGGATATCATTATATCCCAAAAATGGGACCGTGAAAAAACCTCGCCACCTCTGCAACATGAATGAGCCTCAAATGATGTAGGGTAATGAGTTTAAGTGTTTTGGAGGAGTGTGCTACCTCCATCTTCAGGATGACAATTAGGTTTAGGTGAATATTGAAGTGATAGGTCTTTCTGAAGTATGTTGATTACATAGGATGAGAGGATAGGTCTGTCCCCTCTTCCCTTCAGTAGCTCTGATTGGCCACAATCCTTTCAGCCTTCCCATATCTTCGACATGTTTTCTCCACCTGACCTGAATTCAGTCACACCGAACATAGAGGTAAATGTAGGAACTGGCTTATTATCCTGGCCACTGCAGAAGCCTGAAAACTTACGTGGCTGCACCTACTGAGATTTACCCCATTGTATACTGTCATGCTGTTAAACATCTGCCCCATGTAAACTGTTCTGGGTGTTAATGTATTTGTCTTGTGACATTGTAGCATATGAAGTGTTGTCAGATCCAGAAAAGAGGAAGAAGTATGATCAGTTTGGTTCATCGGCTTTTGAGGCTGGAGGAGGAGGCGGCAGGCAGACTTTCCACTTCAATTTTGATGATATTTTCCGCAACTTTGAAGATGATATTGGACAAAATTCTTTCCACTTTGGAGGACATCCTTATCAAGAACAAGGTTTCTTTAACTTTGAAGACTTTTTCCATGAGGTAAATAATTTGACATAATACTAATATTTTATGTGATCTGCAGTAATTGAAGATTGGTGTGTTAGAATGTTGTTTCTGTTCTTGACATTTGTGGGAAGGGTCTCATTAATTTGGCAAGAATCAATAACATTTTGGCATGTATATTTTCTGTTCAAATTGTACTTAGTATTTGATGTTCTAGGTGTTCATATTGTATTTTGAATTTTACCTTGCATCTTTTGTGATTCTCAGACATACCCAAGGATTCAAATTATATTGTATTCTGACAACTAGGAGTCATATAAAATTGGGTACCCAGGCAGAAATAATGGCTAACATTGAAGGCTAACAATGTGTCTGCAGTAGGATTGTTTTCGCATCCCTTTAACTTTTAAATGACTGGGTTGGTATTTAAATTTTAGTGCATGGTTTATGAAGAATTTATTATTTGAACAGCAAAAGATAAAAGTATGAAATAAATGGCATTGTGTGGAAAATAAGCAGCGATTATGCAGTATGTCTTAAAAATGTCTTAAAATTTCCTTGTTGACTAAATACATAAAATTAATTTATATAGGGATGTTTTTTGACCCGCATATTTGAACATAGGTCATTTAGAAGGTAATCTCTGCACAGAAACGTTTAAACCTTCATAACTACGTATGTGTGTGATGGTTCTGTAATTCTTTTTCATGCAGACCTAAAAAAAAATATGCTTTTTCTTGTCTTCTCTTCTGAACTGTGAAACCAGGTTAGCTCACTTGGCATAGTGATTAGTCTGTGGGCTGGATGATTATGGATTTGAGGTTTGCTTCTGGACAGTGGGAGGAAATTCTTCTCTTGTGGAAAACGCACAGACAACCAGACTTGCCATGGGGTCCATGCAGTGGATGCAAGGGGCTGTTCCTGGGTAAAGCGGTCAGAGTGTGAAGCTGATCACTGACCTCCATCTACTGTTGAGGTTAAGAATACATGGAGCTGTATGTCTAATACCCCCTGATTCTTCATGGTGTGGTGGTTAATTATGCACAATAAGAACTTCACCATATTAACTGAATGCCCATGATTTTCAGAAATAAAGTAAACATTCAGTCGAGATTTGTGTCATGACCCATAAAGACTCATTTTAACACAATCCTGTGTCACCTTCAGTGCACTGATATGTTGTGTTCTCTTCTTTTTTTCTTGTTTTGAGTACATAGCACATGTGCTGGGTTTAGCATTTCTTTCCTGTGATGGGATTTTGCTGTATGAAATGATGTTGAGTGAGACTTTTTGAAAGCAGTTCAGTTGGTGGATGGCAATATGCAGGGCCAGGGACAGTAGATCAGTGTTTTACCTAAGTCCTGTTATTAACAGGGGGCTGATTGTCAAAACATCAGTACCCTTATTATTTGGCATGCACTGATATATCATCAGTGACTTATGGATAAATGTGCTGAGTAACCTTTTACTTAAATTCGTGTAGCACATACAGGCTTTGCATGTTTAAACAAGTATGAAGGTAGCATCGCATCTTTTAAGATCCACACATACAAGTATAGGCTCTCTTGCTTCGTTTTGCTACGTATTTGCTTTATTTATTTTGAAGTGAATTTCATCTCTGTGATATATGGAAGACATGGTTACTTTGTACTTATCATGCCTGGCCTGTGCTGCAACCCTGATTGATGATGGCAGTGTTCTCCTTTATTCACTCGTTTGTCCTTTACAAAGGAAGGTACAACAGTACTCGGCACATTTGCAAACCAATTGCGAAAAACAACTTTTAGCTTTGTCATGTGTGTCGGTCTGTCTGCCCGCGTCAGACGGAGTGACTTCTACTGGATGGATTTTTATGAAATTTCACATTTGGGGTTTTTACTAAAATGTCTTTCCATATTCTGATTTTGCTTACAATTGGACCAAAACAACAGACACTTTACGTGAAGATCTATGTACATTCATGATCTCTTACCATAATTGATCTTTATAATTGATAGAGCCTGTGGTCCTTGCAAAGTATGAGCTGAGGCTGAAGAAACAGTTGAGCATCAAGCATGAGTAATTGTAAACATTAAGTACGGATGTTCAAGATGTATCAGTTGTAAATCACTGCCTTTTGGTAACTTGATGATGATCGATTGTAAATCTGCTGTTAATGTGTGGAGAAATAGTATAGCATTTGTCTTCTGTACAGTACTCATTGTTTTTCTGGAAATTTGCAAATTCAACATTTACAGAAAATGCCAGAGCAAACGTGCTGGAAATATTTTGCTCTTTGGACATTTCGTAACTTGTTCCAGTTGGCATGTAAAGTATCTGCACAGTTTGAGGTTTTTTGTGTTTCAAGAACTGGGTTAACTATGGAGAATTATATACATTAAATGTGTACAGAATTGTGGCACAGAAACCTGCGCTGCTGTAGAAGTGTGTGTGCTAATTTCATATATGTAGTTGTCAGCCACAGTCATTTGTGTTGCAGGAACCTGAGCCATTCATGCAAAATCAGTATGGCTATGAAACTCATGCATTTGGTGGTGGCAATTCTTTCTTCGGCTCGCATTTTGGAAATGCTCATCATGAAAGCAGAGGTCACCAGAGTTCAGGTGGACGATCATGCCGGACAGTGACGCAGCGAGTCGGCAACATGGTAACAACGTATACACAATGCTCGTAGGAACACCGAGATATGGAGGGCACTAAGGAAACCTTTATGGAGTGTTACATCTACCTATCCCATGAATCTTTCAGGTGGAGCATGGCATAAGCTTTCAGTCATCAGTATTGCTATGCACTGTCCCTGTAGGACTCCAAAAGGCAAGATAATATCAACAACCTTCAAGGTTTGTGATGTTTGCTTATGTACTGATGAAAGTGCCATACAAAATGGATATATTGGGTAAACGCTGATTACTAAGTAATGTTGAACTGAAATTAGACTATGAGATTGCAAGAATCCCATGCCTTAGTGTAACTTCAAATTCTGCCGACATGAACATTTACTTCTCGTCACAGAAGCTCTGACTAGAGAACATGTATATATATTCATGATATGAAAAGTTGTGCTCTCAGATGAATTTGTAAATATGTACATTATTATTATTTATAAAATGCAGGGCTTAAATTCAAGTGGATAGATTTTGTGAACAAGTGTGTTCGGAATGGAATGTATTAATGTGCAAACTTTATGTGGATTGATTTCATTTTACAGATATGTACTTCATAAAAGAATGTCAGCCTTGGCTGAAATAATTTGAATAGTGTTTAATAATCATGTCAGCTCCTGAAGTGTGAAGCGTGATTTTGTTCCACACTGATCTTCTTTGCAAGAAATCTCAGATTTAGGCACAGAAGAATTATTGTGTTATAAACTTTTTTTTAAATATGGTGTTGCAACTCTTTAATAGCATCAAAGTGTAAAGTGATACCTCAAGACTGTTCATTACATGTAGCCCTTGTTTTATGCCTCTCTTGCTTTAACGCCCCTTGCCAATATACACCACTTGTTAATTTATGCCCTCTCATTTTCGGTTTAATGCCCTTTGGCTGACTGCGCTCTGTTACATAATTTCTTCTGGGAATATTCATGATTTGTGCCTTTTTGGTTTATGCCTGCTTTTTCAGGAACACAGCTGGGGTGTAAAATGGGCTTGGTGAACTGGTTGTAATTTTAAATACTGGGGCATTCTTTACATCCTTAATAGACGTGCAGTAGGATGGAACTCTTCTCTTACAACTGCTTTTTTTGTGTCTGGTGTGTAGGAACAAGTGTTAAGTCCTGCTCCTGTGATTGTTTTCATTGAATGTTACCATAAAAATGGCTCCTCCTATGGGGGTAAGAGAGAAGTTTGCCCAGACATATGATTTTAATTTATGTTTGGGACAAAATTGTTGTGTAAGAGATATGAATGCCTGGCTGGCATGTGAAACAGGTATGATATATTTAAGGTGACATTTGTTGCGTTTGAAGTGTAGATTTTAAGCCCTCTTTTAGATTTATTTATTTGTACTATTTCAATGACTGTGATATGTATATTGGAATGTTACAGTTACAAAATCTGATGGATTGTTACTTTCTCAGCTTGTGTGTTATCATACCATAATGAATTAAACACATTTATACACCTAGTGGCAATAACATTGATATCTTACTCAGCCCTGTTTTATCATCTCATTGGCCTGTAAAACTGTTGCTTCTACCCTTTTTTAAATTTAGTTTATACTGAAATTCTGCTGGCTGGACATCTAACGTACTGGATGACAGATGTAGTAAATATGCAGCAAAATGTGAAAATTATATAATTTCATAACCTGGTGGTGAAGCAGCTGAGGTGTGAAGTTAACCATTTACCTCCATCTAGTGCTGAGGTTAAGAATGATTGGAGTTATACCTCTACTCCCCCCAATATCCTTCATGGTGGGAACAGGGAAAAGTTTACCTTTTTATAATTTCTTAATTTATCTTATGTTTGTGTTTGGTATAAACAAAATTGACAGTGTAGGCCAGTGTTTTAACGTGTTAAAAATTGTCTGTGAATTCTGTCGCATAAGCTGGGGTGAAGTTATATCTGCAGAACTGGGTAGATGTTTAAACATCAGTTGAAGAGTCCAGGGAATTACAGTATTATAGTGCAGGGTTACAAAACGTCTGTTGCCTCTCAGGTCTACATGTTTCATTGAAAACAGCTTTAGACACCATGAACAACTAAGGAACTGCTTCAAAAAATAACTCTGAAACTTAGTAGGCAGCATATGCCTGTTTGTGCCCCAGTTTGCTGCTCTAGAGTATACTGCAGAAGATTGGTACCTGGTAATTAAGACTAATAATATGCATGCATTATACACACACACACTTCTTCTTCTTCTTCTTATACAGGCACGACAACCTCATCCTTTGTAGGTTTTGGCCTTCTCAACTATATCCTTCCATTTCTTCCTATCCTGGATGCAGTTTCTCCAGTTTTTGACATTTTGAATCCTCAAGTCTGCCATAACATCATCTTCCCATCTATTCTTCGGTCTTCCACGCATTCGTATAGATATAGGCTTCCAGTTATAGATTCTTTTAACCAATCTGTCATTTTCCATTCGGTACACATGCCCAAACCACCCTAATCTTTGTGCTTTAATATGATTTACTATATTCTTATATTTTATTAGTTATTTATTACACACACACCACAACCATACATTAACACATAATCTGATAGGCTGTGAGATGGCCTAATGTATTGTGAGGTTTGTTTGAGTATCAGACTGGTGGTCCTTACACTAGTGAATACTGACATTACAGTCTTCATGTTACACGTGTTACATGCAGTTGGTTAACTATACAATATTAATACCAACTATGGTAAAACCTCTATTTAATGAATTGCTGGGGGATTAGAATATATTTCACTAAATCAAGGTTTTCATTAAATGGAGGTTTTCAATTAAAATGAGTGAAATTTATCTTTTTTGCTTGTTTATTAGTTCCATTATGGTCTCTATAATAAAATTCCATTTTTCAACTTTGTGCGCACAATACTGATATTATTATTTTTTAAATTAAACATTTAGAAACAAATTCCAGTGACAAGCAAGACTTATTGCTATTGAAAATTAAATTTTCTGTAATGAATCATGATTAAAATAAATAATTTCTAAATTTTAAAAGTATTTTCAAAATTGACATAAATCTGTAAACAATTTTTCATCCCTCCTTTAAAAAGCTTCATCATACAACTTTAAATAGAAAATATTAAAATATATTTGGAATTCTCACATAAAAACATATTGTGCACGGTGCAAGATTAAATTTCCGTGCAAATTCTGTTTCGGGCGTGCTTGGGTTCTGTTCCACTTCCTGAATTACTTTTACTTTTTCCGCAATTGTCAGCTTCTTCCTTTTACTAGTAGCCATTATTAAGGAATAAAAAAATATAATAAAAATAGTAGAAAGAATTTTTCACAAATGCTCCAGGTTTACGCAGTGATCGCAAAACAGGCATGCAGCAGCAGAGTAACTTCTAGATAAGGTAGATGGAGAGGAGACAGGCATTACGTCATCAGGATGGGAGTAATGGACTGGCTACGTGATTACGTCACAATTTCCCCTACCTAGACATAGGCAACAGTACCTGGCACTCCTGGACGATCACCCATCCAGGCGCTATCCCGGCCCAACGATGTTTGGTGATCTAACGGGAACCGGTGTTTCCATTGTGGCAGACCATTGCCTCAATGTTTTGAGCGTATATCGTAATTTTTACGTACAATATGTATCTTTTGTGATTTTTTTGCTCATGAAAAAATCTACTAAATGCGGGAAATGTCAAATAACAATTGCAGTATGAGTACGTAATATTTTTCCACTAAATGCGGGAAACTAATACATTGTTTTTATGGAGCTATTGTCAGGACATAAAAAAATCGTCACTAAATCCAGGATTTCACTAAATGCGGGAACATTAAATCGGGGTTTTACTGTAATTGCATAAATATTTATGAATAACTATTTGTTATTTTGTAATACTTCTACATGTTTCAGCCCATGATAGCCATCTTCAGGGAGAGCTTAGTTGCAAAGGAATACGTTTCAATATAAATGTTGTCAAAGATGTGCATAAGTAAATTAATGTACAGTGTCAAGTAATAAAGGCATTGCTAACATGTATAAAATATAAAATTACTATAGCCAGAGTCGCCAGCAAACATCTGTCGTGTTGATGTCTTCTTTCAACATCACCACATAACACATGAATATATCCCTTTTCAAAAGAGTACATCAACATTGTTAGATGTTTTTTGCAACTCTAGCATAAAAATAAGATGAAGTGCTGCTCAACTAAGGAATATAATTGTTATTTCTTCCAACATCACATATGAGAATTTGACCTGGGATCAATTTTCTTTGAAATATTAAGTGTCACCTGAAGTTGATGAAGAGACATTGCACTATAAAGCAGAGTAGGACAATATCTGTGTTCAGTTTTCCACACTACTTAGAGGCCTGCTTTCAAGAGTGCTGCTTCCAGCTTCTGAAACTATAAGCTGATCTTCAGTACACCTGTACGACATCTGAACTTTCTTTTCTAACTAGATGTAGCATCTGCAACAAGAAAAAAGTAATTTTCTGGAAATGCACCATTGTGATTACTTATAAGAATTTATGTTAAAATGCTTTGACATTTGTGTAAGAATGATCTTTTCCAGATTGTTTCAGCATAGTCAGATTATAGCCCAATTTTAGCAACTTGCACATCTTGCAGTTTCTGTACTGCTAAATTACACTTGCATTAAATTGTATGTCATGTGGTTACTATTCTTAATGCTAATCATATTTGTTTTAAATGTTTGCATGTACCATCAGTATCTGCACCATCAGTAAAACTAGCACACAGCTTGATTCTCTGTCTTCCAGAGCGCATAATTTTCTTTGAAAGCAAACCTAATTCATTAATACGAGTAAAGCATCATGAGAGCGAGCTACCTATGTGACAACAGCTGGGTAAGGGAACTTGCAGATTCATTCCTAATGAACGGCTGATTCAGACACTGTAAACAGCAAAGAGTATCAAATTTTGGAATGATTTTCCATCTGTGCTTCATTTCCTGTTGTCAATAACACTGGACAACAAAGTAATTCATATTTTTTGTCACATGAACTAGGGTGGGTAAACCCAATAGCATTTTTTGCACTGAATTTAAATATGTTGTTAGTTTTTTTGTATCAGGCAAGGTTTTTAAGTGACACACGGTTGAAGTTTGAAGAAAACCTGTATTTACATTATATGACGAGTATCTGTAGTAAAGGTATGTAACACATCAGAATCCCCACACCATTACTTTGGAGCTGTCTTGTTTGATGTGATATGCTGCATGTCGTTTTTAAGGTTTAATTGGTTTGTGCAGCAGTTCGAGGGATGAAGGTGCCTCCATCAGTGGGCTGGTGAATGTAACACTGACAGTGTGTAAGGTTGATTTCAGGCTTCCGCCGCGATGTTGATGTAATCTGTGGTCTTTTGGGTAATTACACGGCGTCGTGTGGTAATTATTTAATTAAATAATTACCACACGATGCCGTGTAATTACCCAAAAGACCACAGATTACAGTGTAAGGTGTCTGTTGGAGTGTAAGGGATAGTTTCCCCCCCACCCCATGGCACAACAGCTGCTAATGGGCCAGGCCTTCCTCTGTATTGAGGCTTCACGATCACACACAGACACGAGGAACAGGTCATAGGATCTGAATATTATTCATGTTCTGTGCAATAAGCATGTCATTTATATAATTCCAACTAAATGTAAGTGCAGTTAGTTGGAATTGTATGAATAAATATCATGGGAAGGACATGATGTTGGCAGTGCTGTGTGAGACAGTTTGTTGCCACTTTCTGTGACTGTTCAGTATTTGTGTTCAGCTTTGCAAACTGTTCATATATATTGCTTCATATAGAGACCAAAAACTTATGGAGCAGAGTCTGTCATTAGTTGCTAGGTGTTGCTCAGCAAGCAATTGTACTGTGTGGAAGCTAAACTAATGACCAATATTAATAAATATAGTAGTGAATTAATATAATGACATGCATATCTGTGATATGTCTGCTTTTCATTGCAGGGAAAATGTAAGTGGCATATTTGATGGTTTTGAATCAGTCTCTTGGTAATGCTCCATTTACTTAAAACAATTGGGAATCAAGATTTTGAAATGGCACTTATAAGTGGTGACAAAAAGGAACTATTGCAGACGTTGTATTAACTGGATGGTCATGCTCAACCACCCTGCTATGGATTGTAGCCTACTGCCAGCCACATTTCAGGATTTGAGGTTTGGAATAAAATTTATATTTCCATCCAAAATAGAGAAAAATTGATATAGGTGAGGGTTAAATTCAAGCCATGGCTGTTCTATCTACAACATTTTCCCATTCTTCTGCGTTTTTTCACTTACAGTTATGAATGAGGATGTTCTGGATGTAATGTTTGGTTGGAGAACATTACTTTCTGCCAATAAATAAATAAATGAGTAAATAAATAGGTGGGTAGGTAGATGGATGGATGGAAGGACAGACAGACAAGACAGATAAGTAAATAAATAAGTAAATAAATAAATAACCTAACCTAAATCTAAACCTAAACCTAAAGACCGAAACGGACGAAGGTTGAAAACCCCTGTTCTAGTGAATGTCTTTGTTGTACTTGATGTTCGACAAGTGTGACTGTATTCCAATCTGTATGTCTTTTTAGGTATATTATATTGTGCTATGTATTATATTTTTTGCAGGAAAGGCACCAGAGAAGAAAGAGAGAGCACTGGCATTAACAAAGAGAAGGAACTCTTCCTATCATGGTGAACCTTTTCCCACAGGAACTAAGGGATACTTACTTCAGCACTGCCCTGGAACAAGTTAGTGTGCAAGTATCATTTTTATAATTTAGAATAATAGACATTGTGTGAAGTATGTGCATTGTGTTACTACGGTTGATAATGCACTACACTGCATAATGTAGTGTTCACCATGTAATGTCAAAGTTACAAAATTAAGAAGGAAGGTTTTGGCAGGACATGTAGCATGATTTGTTTATTTATTTATTATGTTCCATTGGATCCAGTACAAGTTTAACAACCAAAGGATATAGAATACGTCATACATCTGCCAATATATATGAATACAAAATCACAGTAATTATATAAGAACAGTCCTTTTTATAAACATCATAGTCAAAATTCAATTATTAACATTTGAATCAATACTCTTCCAGTACAGTGCAATATTACAGTTACTGATGTAAAATGTTATGTGAACCATAATTAACCCTTATCTGCCGAACGGCCTCTATAGTGGCCGCCCTTTAAATGTGGCACGAAGCCGAACGGCCACTTAAGTGGCCACTGAGTGTGTGTCGAATTTGGAAGCATTTATTTCACCCCTATCGCAGGTAATGCTAAAGATTTATACTGGGTTATGTCTGGTGAACGTCAGGGCTTCTTTGTGGAGTGAGAATTACTCCCCCTCCATCCCTCTAACCCCTCCAGAAAGCCTTTAGATGTCAACACATTTCAACTGCGTAATTCTGTGGCGTGACTAAGACCGTTTCAAAACACAGCTTGCTTTTGTTTATGTCTGGAACTGGAGTGTAGTGTAGCTAGAATTATAAGAGTGGACTATGATACGAGTACTGATTGACGACCTGAGAGGTTGTCAGTGGCGTACTGTAACGCGAAATTTTCAGATGAAATTATTACACAAAAACTGTAGATATCCGCGAAAATCCATGTTTACAGCTACTGGGGGCTCACAGACGTGTCTCTTGTAGTTCTGGGGCACTCTTTAGGCGTTTAGGGGCAGTAATGTGCAACACACAGACGTCAAATATAATAAAAACGTCGTGGGCACCTTGAATAGCTGGATGTTTACCCAGCATTGACATTGTGGCTTTAGATCTGTTTTGCTGTCACCATACAAGTATCCAATATATTCGTGGCATTAGATTTCTACAGCTGTACCCAGTAACACACAACAGTCTTTGTGAAGTAGAGCAGTGTGATAGTCGTCTTGCAATGGCTACCAAGAAAGTGAACCTGGATGAGCAAGCCATCAGTGAATTTCTGGTTGCAGACACGGACTCAGAACAAGGTACTGAGGCTAGTGATGTGGAAGATGAATTTTTTGATACAGAAGAAGAATACGAACAACTACAAGCCTCAGCACAAGAAGACGAGCCACAGGCTGCAACAAGTGGTGGAGAATTACCAACCTGGGGACCGCCTCAAGGAAGGAACACCAAAATCCATCCTTTTGTCGGTCCAGCAAAAGGTGTGAAAAACTGTGAGGCTCCACACATCAACAAAGACAGCTCTCCACTCTCTGTGTTGATGCTGTTTTTCACACAAATTTTTCAGCTGCTGGTGGAACAGACAAACTTATACTACCAGCAACACTTGGACAGACAAGCCGGACCTAGCCGCCGACTGCCTGACATTACGTTGCCGGACATGATGACTTTTATTGCCTTAGCTCTGCAGATGGGACACGACTTGAAAGACACACTACATGACTACTGGTCTAGACTTAGACAGGTTCAAACTCCATTTTACGGTGAAACCATGACACGAGACAGATTTTTACACATACTGCGTTTTTTGCATTTTGCAGACAATTCACAGAGACCCGACCAAGGTGAGGGATATGACCGACTATGGAAACTAAGGACCGTCTTTGACACACTGAACCAGGCCTATGCTAAATTCTATAACCCCTCCGAGCATTTGGCAGTGGACGAGGTAATTGTAAAATTCAAGGGCAGGGTCATCTTCAAGCAGTATATTCCTACGAAAAGGAAACGTTTCGGCATCAAAATTTACAAACTGTGTGACGAATCGGGGTATACATATGACATGAGAGTGTACTTGGGTAAAGACTCACGCTCCGCCACTGATGATATGACTGCAACACACGCAACTGTTAGACATTTGACTCGCAGAGTTGAAGGCTTGGGACACAAACTGTTTATGGACAATTTTTTTTCATCACCGAGACTTTTTGACGACTTAGAGAGACGTAAAATATATTCATGCGGGACAGTACGACCCAACAGAAAAGACATGCCCCCTGACTTTGGACCGAAGAAACTGAAAATGAAGAGGGGCGACGTAAGGGTGAGGACCAGGGGAAATTTGACAGCGTTAGTTTGGAAGGACAGACGAGACGTTTACATGCTGACTAACATGGACCCGCCACCGGCAGAAGGAAATTTTTGTGACGACAACAACCGCCCTGTGAAGCCTCACATAGTGGCACGGTATAACCGGCACATGGGTTACGTCGACAATTCTGATCGTATGGCCAATAGCTATTCGATGAGTCGACGTAATTTCAAGTGGACCATGAAACTGTTTTTCCACCTTCTGGATCTAACAGTACTCAACAGTTGGATTCTGTTATCTTCATGTGGGGCTAAATATACCCACCGAGATTTCAGACTTCTCCTGGTGAGGAATTTGATTGAAGAAGCTGGAAGAAGCCAAGATCGCCCCACCCCCAGTTTGGTTGGAAGGCCAAGTGCGGTTGCATCAAACGTAATAAGACTCGACGGCCGCCAACACTGGCCAGCAAACTCCAACGCAATCCGCTGCCGTGTTTGTTCAGCGCGCGGCTTGAGAAAACGAACAAAGTACAAGTGCGCGAAATGTAATGTCGGCCTGTGCGTGGTGCCTTGTTTCGCGGACTATCATACAAAAGTAAACTTGTAAAACACCCAAATTTTCAATTGTGATATAATAGTGATATAAGGTGCTACGAATCGCCTGCAGCAGCCAGAATTGTGTGAGTAATAAAACTTTACACTCAATTTTATAAATTGCATGCAATCCACAGGCCTAAATTTATTATAAAAATACGTGAACATTTTTTCCCCAATTAATCAATTCATAAACGCACTACGAAATTTTATTTCCTCAAATTTGATGCAAAAGTGTATGAGATATGATTTTTTTTCTAAGAGTAAGCGTTAAGAATAGAAACCTATATTTAAAAACCTCGGCAGGGCGCTGTTGGGCGGGGGCATTTAAATCCGGCGTTAAAAGGTTAATGTCCCAATTACAGCATTATAAATCATTATTATTTACAAAGAAATTCAATCAGACTATAGAAACAATGTGTGGTTAAATAAGTCTTCAATAGGCTTTTAAATTTCTTTACGTTATCCGCACACTCTTTAAGATCAGTTGGCAATTTATTAAAAAGTTTCACACCTGAATATTGAACAACATGTTGGTAAATAGATGTGGATGCAAATGGAAGATGCAAATTTTTACTTTGTCTAGTTGATACACCATGTCTTTTGTAATTTGTAATGAAATAGACTTTATTCTTCACCACAAATAAGAGCACATATTGATAAAATGTATTGAGATTTTAGTGGCAATACTCCTAACTGCTTAAACAAATTCCTACATGAATCCCTGCTCGTACTGCCTGTTATAATTCTTATTGCTCTTTTTTGCAATCTAAAAATTTTCTGACTGTGTGGTGAATTTCCCCAGAATATAATACCGTAAGACATGGCAGAATGAAAAAGAGCATAATAGATCACCATCAGAGATATCTGAGACATGTATGATTTAACTGATCTTAACATATAGCAAACAGAACTTAGCTTATTTATTAATCCTTCAATATTCTTACTCCAGGACAAAGTGCTATCTAAAGTTAGGCCAAGAAATGTAGTATGGGAAACATTTGAAATTTTATTATTACCATACGTAATCTTATTATCATTTTGAATGGAATTATTTGTTTTAAATTGAATGCATAATATTTTTTCATAATTTAGTGAACGTAAATTTGATTGAAAGCATTTGTTCACAGGTTGAAAATTTTATTCATATTCATATTTAACTCGTCAATGTCATGATGAGTAAACAAAATGCTGGTGTCAAAGGCAAACTATAGAATTATTTGAATTTTTGCATTTTATAAACACTTGCAGATATCTATCTTTTAGATATTGGGTATAAAGTGTTTTTTCTTTACCTGTTATTCCGTAGAACTCCATTTTTGCCAAAAGTATTTTATGATTGACACAGTAAAATGATTTTTTGATATCACAGAATATACCTGCTGCTGTTGACTTGTTGTTCATAGCTGTTAAAATTTTATTTCTTAGGGTAAACTTGGCATTTTCCGTTGTCATATTTTTTTTCAAAACCATATTGTTCTGAACTTAGAATATTATATTTGGATAAATGAGTCAAGAGTCTAGCATAATTACCTTTCAACAGTTTTTGAGAAAGATGGTAGATGAATGGGAGGTTTCAGAAATCATATGCTTTGTAGGTCAGAGAAACTGAATGGAAGAGAAAGCAGTTCACTGACCATTGTTCACAACTCAATGGAAGAGATTAGTTGTGGGGACTAGACATAGATGGAAGATATAAATTACCATCATCTTACATGAGGTGTGATGTTCCTGATGGATTGATGTGACTGAGGGTGCTTGTAAACCCAAAATGAATGCCCATGCTCTATGTAATGTGGGAAGCTTCTGTACTTGTTGGGCAACTGCTTGCTTTAAATGATGGCAATGCTATGGGCTGGATGAACAAAGAATCATCCATCCATTTCGGGCAGGGAAAGTTTTCTTTCGTCTTCAAAGCATTCAGAAGTCTTTCAGATCTCGTTTCCTCAGTTTTTTCGAGAGGAAAAATATGAGAAAAGTGTATGCAGTTGGTGGAAAAAGAATGTGGTATTAAATAGTGTGTCTTTAAAAGACATGCTGCACTTGCTGTAATTCAGTTTTCCCAATGTGACATTTCCAACCACACTTCACTTGTTCTTTATATTCTTTGGTACAGGATTTTAGGTGTTCACAGTGATGAGGATTCATAATACGGCCTGGGTTAGGACACCGTGTAGTCTGGTACATGGTTATGAATGTTTTGGAGGAATATTCTGTGTCTGTCTTCACATGCAGTCGGAAGATGGAGGCAGTATGTCCTGACCGAAGGTTCGGTACCCACCAGTCAGGCTTCACGGTCCCATAACTCGGAAGACTGTAACTTTGAATCTTAATATTCTGCATTTTCCGTGCATTGAATCACTGTTACAGAACAACTGAATACACATATTATGCAATAAATCTACCTTATTATTTTACATTATATTTTGATGTGAATATAAATATTTCGGAACAAATATAATGTAAAATAATATTTACTATTAAGTGTATTTAGTTGGTTTGTAAAAATTCCGAAGTTCGCTATTCTTTTAGTGTCATTATGAATGGAGTGTGGGTGAAGGAGAGGATATGGCAAAGCAGGAAGATGCTTAGCCGATCTCATGCTATATAGTTCCATAAGTTTCCGCCAGGAGCATGCTTTACCCAGAACGAATGAGCCGTGCCGGCTAAAGTAACGCACGAAGGCGCCGCATATTCCATGGACTTTCCAATCTGTCACAGGTGTTATTCTGTGGTATTCAACTTTGATCCGTGCTCAAATCCGAGAATGATAGCTGTGTTGGAATGAATGTTTTACGGAAAGTCCTGTGATGAATGTTGTGAGATGTATATGAACTGTTACGCGTCCGTAGTATAAGCTGCCGTACTTATTGATGTAGATTAGTGTTTCGTTTGTTATATATGTTCATGTATATACGAAATTCATATAGCCGTAAATATATATATTTTGCCTGCCATTCAAGTGTGAGACAATGGCGTTTGCAAGTGCATCTTTTTTAAAACCACCAACAATGTTGGAGCAGCTATTGGAGGAAATTAACTTCCAGAGGACTAAGGAAATGCGTCAGCTGTTAAAAGATGGTAAGTGGTGTTTATACGATGAAGTTTCGGAGAGTTTATGTAGTTAAATAGAAGGTAGGTTATATACGTTTAATGATATGAGCAGCAGTATGTAATTGCACGCATATGCTTGCAGAGTAGTGTATTTCTGTATAAGTTTTCATAATGTGTATTACTTTTTATTTTTTTCTATTTACGCTCAATGATTATGTTAAAAATCACATGGTTTATTTCAGATTCCGGTTTTGTGATGCTGCAAGGAACCACGTATTGGACCGATTTGTTTGTCAGACATTTCCTCTTCCAAACAGAACACTGTATTGATTGTGACGACTTGTTGTTTTTTGTCCGGAAGCGTCATGTCAAAGGTTCATCTCGTTACCTTCCTAAATTTGAGGTAAATCTCAAAATAGTTACACCATGCTGAGCAGTGTTGCACTAACACTCCTGACTTATGATCTGAAAGTACCCAGTTCAGAATCTTGACCAGATATTTGGCTGTTCCACTTGTGAGTTTTGTGGTTTTTCTCATACATGAAGCCAAAAACTTGGATGACACTGTAATGTAGGTCACAACATTTTTTTCATATTTTTCACAATTTGCTATTAATATTGGCCTTCACATTTAACACTTCAGACATAGAGGAATTTGGAAACAGTGTCTGATAAAGAACATAAGAATTTAATCATAATACAGCTGCGTGTTTTGGAAGCTATCATTTGCCAGTCTCCAGTGTATAATGTTCACATTGTGAATGTGTAGCACCACTTCACTGTATGGTGAAAAGTGTTGTGGGTATGGATTATCAATATGTTGGCAGGACTGTCAGAGTTTCAGAGAAGATTATAGATGACATTACATTAAATTGTACATGAATTGACAAGTTTTGTTTTACCATACTAATGTCTTAACTGGATCTCTTATGTAATTAGTTCTGAACCAAGGCACTTTTCCTCAGATTTCAAGACATACAACTGTGTGTCAGCCCCTCTTTATAAATATCACACCCTCTGACTCTTTGAAATGTGACACCATGTGAACGCACTGTAAGATCAGGGCAAGGTTATTAGTGCACATGTTGCAGTATTCTGAAGATTAGCGAAAAGTGTGTGTATGTGTGACTTACAAAATGTGGTGATTGTTCATGTAATTTGTAATTCCTTTTAGAAGATATCATTACATGATTTTTATGTTCATTACATTGTGGATGTGGTGGACTTACAAGTAAAACTGATACTTGCAATTTTATATACACATCGTGTCTGATTTTGTTATATGCCCATCCTTAGGTAGTACATTGTCATTGTGCACATATTTTATTTATATTTATTTATATTAAGATTTTGTAACATGATGACTAAGCAAATGTTAGTTCCTCAGGAAGGGCTCTGCTTTATGGAGTTTATTGGGAGACTTCAGATATTGATCCAACATGCTCATCAGAAGACTTGGCTTGTTCACAGTGGTTTAGGCTTTAGTATGCTAAATTAGTAGTGAGGCCCAGTGTTTGATCCTGTTCACAGTCACAAAAATAAATCCAATCATTCTGTAATGACAAGTAGTGACCAAAAAATGGAATTTTGTCTAACTTCCAGAAAATCGCATTAATCAAATATGCCTCAGACATATGTTGGACAGTGTCCAACATAGCAGTGACTGTATGGCTTTTGATATTAAGTTGAATGTCTTCTTGTTTATATAGTTAAAGTTCTGTCAGGGAAAAAATGCACACAGATTCTTTCCCACTTGCCTGCATGTCACTGATGTCTTCTGTGCATGCATTTCCTATGTCCGCCATTTGTCTCTCGTATTCTGGTTTTTTCTGTTTACATGTTGTGTGTGTGTTTGTTATCAACATTGACAGAGAGGAGGAGTGTAATGTAGATATGGTTGGGGCAATTGTAGCTAATTTGAACGCATATGGCCTGTGTTCATTCTTTCCTTGACATCTGTGTCCTGCAGTGTAATATAGTGTAATATAAAATTAAGTTATAGACCAACTGATGCACACTAAAGCCATTTTTTTTTAAAGTAGCTTTATTATAAAATTGTTAAAATTGTACCCCTACACGTGTTTCGATCCTAGGATCATCGTCAGGGGGTTTTTTTGCTAAAAGCTACAGTCACTTCAACACATGATTTAAAATATTCTATATGCACTTTAAAACATAAGTTAAAATCTTGTAAAAAGATTCGCTAAAAGTTGTAAAATTATAAAAGCACTGTAGATGGTAGATTGTGGAACTGCTGGCGTGTGGGATCGTGGTATTAAAAGCATATGAAATGTTTTTGCGTGGAGCGGAGTGTACTACGTGTTGTGCGGTGAGGAGTACTACGGTGACTCCACCGTAGTACTCCTCACCGCACAACACGTAGTACACTCCGATCCCACACGCCAGCAGTTCCACAATCTACCATCTACAGTGCTTTTATAATTTTACAACTTTTAGCGAATCTTTTTACAAGATTTTAACTTTTGTTTTAAAGTGCAGATAGAATATTTTAAATCATGTGTTGAAGTGACTGTAGCTTTTAGCAAAAAAAAACCCCTGACGATGATCCTAGGATCGAAACACGTGTAGGGGTACAATTTTTAACAATTTTAATAATAAAGCTACTTTAAAAAAAGTGGTTTTAGTGTGTATCAGTTGGTCTATAACTTAATTTAATATGACGAAGATGCACGGTGGCAACAGTGTGAAATAGTGTAATATAATTCAGTCGTAATTCCATGTGCATTATGTGTTATATTTCACAGAAAATGTGAAGATAAAATTGTACCTATTAATTAAATATTACACCATAAAAGCATATGGGAGAGTGGAGGTACAGTTCCATGCAGTCTTTGCCTTTGCACCAGATGGATGCGATTGCCAACTTCATGCCCTGGCCATTGTACCCCAGGGTAAAGCCCCTGCTACCCATTCAGTAGGAGGCTGAGTGGGCTGACACATACCACAATTATATTTGTTCAGTGACTTTTTGTGCAAACTTTTTGTAACAAATTTAATTAAGTATGTTGACTAGGTTTGGAGAAGAAGCACAAGCAGATGAACTGACAGTTATTATTTGCCTAGTGTGCATTAATTTTATGCATTTTGTGTAAGAACACATGAAGTAGTTGTATTTAAGATATTTCTATGTACTTTTGCTATATATTTATTATTTTCAGACTGAAGTAGATGTCTTTCGGAAGGATAGTCGCAAACTTCCAATAGGAGATCCAGACATTGACTGGGAAGAAACTGTTTATTTGAATCTAATTATTCATCAGTTTGATTATACCTTAACTCTTGCCATCTGCACTCGCACAAGTCCCAAAGAACTACAAGTTCTGAAGAGACACTCACAGGTAAGCATCTGTTTCTATAGCTAAAGTAGGTAGACAAATTATATGCCTTCTATTTACCAGTGTGTGTGGAAGAGACCAGGTTGTTATACAAGTTCCACCTGCTCAAGCATTTTTACATTCTTGTAGGTCATCCATCAACCAAATCAGTCATTAGTCTTCATCTTTCCAAAGCTGTTCCTCATTTTTTTTCCATCTTCATTCACGTATAGAGTGTTTATTTCCCTGCTTGACCAATAAGCACTGGCCCAATGTGTCACCTGACACTGTGCCAGTATTGCATCATGCACCAAGTGTCAGACAGGTTTTACAGTCGATGACAGAGAGGTTTAACAGTCGATGACAGGAGCTAGACAAATGATCGCAGAGATAATAACCTTTAGAAAGTCTGATAAAAACTCACTAGAGAGCAGGGTGGCCCTTATCAGTCAAGCATGAAAAAAACACCCTGTACTTCTGAACCTCTTATTCCTGTCTTGAACTCAACATCTTTGTGCTCATTTTCCTCATACTTTTGTTGTCAGAACCTTATTTAGCTTTCTTTGTTCATTCTTAAAATGTACTCTACTGTGTAGGGTATTTAATTCAACAAATTGCATAGTTAGTAATAAATAATCATTTGTCATTTATGATGTCCCTCCTACATGTTTTGGCCTCTACAAGGCCATCATCAGGAGGGGTTGTATAGAAAGGAGTAGAGACACTGCAAATTCAGTTGAAGATGCGCATATCATCAGTTGAAACTGCTAAAAATGTTGAAAATATAAATCAGTCACAAATGTGTTGCATTTCTTAACAGTATTTTATCTTTCATTGCCGACAAACGTCTGTATCAGTTATTGTAATCCTCATTCGAAGGGAGTTATCATGGTGTTGGTTGATGTTTATGCCGTCACGGACTGCTGTAGTCCACACACACACATTTTCAGAACACAGGAAAACCCAGCAAGTCATCTTCATCTGAAAGAAGCTTCCTCCATGATCAAACTCGTTACTGGATTTATGGAGAACCTTGCCTGGGGCCCACTGTACATAGCATCCAATACTGTCAATGCTAAATTGTCATCTTCATCAACATTTTTGTTGGTATTTTGTTGTTTTTTTATGTCACTTTTTTTTTGTATCCCAACCCCATAATCTTTGGCTAATTTTGTCACCAATTCCTTGTTCTCAAATTTTTCATTTAACACAAGCTTGTATTTTACTGTCAGTGCAGTTCTCTTACATTTTGCAACCATTTTACTTTGGATCCACACATTTTAACAGTCACTTTCACTGATGTGCAGTTGACTGTAATAGACTATACTGTGTGACTCTAATACAGTGAAACGTCTATCTATTGTTTCCTTATGCATTGTTTTCATGCAAGTATTTTTTATTTGTTGTGGTCCGTGTAAATCTGACACCTGTGAGGCTTTCTCACACCTGTCATTTTCCTGCATTTATCATATTTTCCTGTGGTTCCTTCACTGTGATGGATGGAGGTCTGACTGTATTTGAAAAACACCAAGTACTAGTAGCATCCCCTCTCAGCTGCACCATGGCAATTGGGTCAGACTGACTGTCAAGCACTGAAAACAAAAAGGAACCATTTGACGATATCTTCTATAGTGTACTCTGCAGACCCTGCACTGCCCACCCACCCCCCTCCGCCACCCAAACAAGACAGTATGGCACAAAAAGAGGATAAAAGCCTAGTTTCCATATGCCAGAATTAATGTAGAAAAAGGCATGCATGAATGGTCAGGAAACTGGATAATCCAAACATAGGCATTTGGGATTTTACAGTACTCTACTAGTCTGTGACTTAAATTCCAGCTGCCTGCCCCATAGTACCAGAGAGTTCTAAATTCTTTGTACTTTGTTGGTAAAGGTAAAAAAAAAACATTGATCTCCAACCCATGGCCTGCCAGGTTGTATTATGCGGCCTGCAGCCACATTTATAAACTATGTATATGCTGTAAGAATGACACAATAATTTAGGCCGCTAGGTGTACCACTTTCTGTTATTTTTCCACTTGTGGCCTTCAAACCAGCCCACAATGACGAGTGTGGCCTTTTGCTGTAAAAGGGTTGGAGACACATGGGTTAAAACATGATAATCTTGTAGCAGTCTTTTGTTTGTTGAACTCAAATTTGTGGGTAAGCAAAGTGCTTTACAGATTATTTTGATTAGCCACAGGAACTTGGTGTGGGTTGGAATAGCTATGTCGGTATAGCGACTTGCTACGGGCTGGACGGTCCGGGGATCGAATCCTGATGGGGGCGAGATTTTCAGCACCCTTCCAGACTGGCCCTGAGGCCTACCCAGCCTCCTGTACAATGGGTACCGTGTCATTCCCGGGGGTAAAGCGGCCGGCGCGTGGCATTGACCACCCACCCCCATCTAGTGCTGAGGTTAAAGAAAGAGTAGAGCTATACCTCTGCTCCCCCTCTGGGCCTTTGTGCCCTGTTCTAGGGTGAACTTTACCGTACCTTTACCTTACCTTATAGGAACTTGGTAGAGTAAAGTCATTTCTCAGTTTATGAAATAATTTATGATTTGTATGGTACTGATTGGCAGATTGGTGTTGGATCAGCTGGGAAGGAATCTGTCATCTTGTATTATAAGGAACAGTGGCAGTATTTATCTTGTGGTAGGTAAAGTTTGCCCCATCACCTGTCATGAAGGCACATGGGTGGAGTAGAGGTATAGCACTACTCTTTGTTTAACCTCAGCACTGGATGGGGGTGGGTGGTTAACACCACGCCATGGCTGCTTTACCCCCGGGAATGACACGGTACCCATTGTATAGGAGGCTGGGTGGGCCCCAGGGCCGGTCTGGATGGATGTGGAAAATCTTGCCACCATTGGGATTCCATCCTCTGTCTGTCCAGCTCGTAGTGAGTCGCTATACTGACTACACTATTCTGGCCCACTCTGTTATGGTAGGACTCAGGATAACAATGAAAAACGTTTAGTCATGATAACTGGCCTGTGGGGTCAGTTTGTGATCCCTGGACTTCTGATACGCGAACTGGGAGTGGTAATTACTGTGCTATGATGTATAGTAGTTTGTGCAGTTTGGCTAGTGTGGCCAAGGTTTGGTTTGTGGTGGCACTTGTTCTTTAACTTTTAAATGATTGGGTTGGTATTTAACCCTTTGGCACCAGAGCTGGACATTTAAATTTTAGCACACCCTATGTGTAAAATATGAATATTTTATGAACTGAAAAAGTATAACTTTATGAAATACATGGCATTTTGTGGAGAAGAAAACGGATATTGCGCAGCATATCTCAAAAAGTTCAGTAAGTATATGTGTTGGCTAAAGGTTAAATTTTAGCATGTGGTTCATGAAAAATGTGATTAATATTCAAACAGAAAAGATAAAATTATGAAATAAATGGCATTTTGTGGAAAAGACAACAGAGATTATGCAGTATGTCTTAGAATGCAGTAACTTCCCTTGTTGCATAACTGTATAAAATATACTTCTGGGGGGTGTTTTTTTATGTGAATGTGGGTCGTTTAAAGGTTAAATGTCACCTGTCAGGGGAGGGAGTGAAAACAGCTGGACTGACAACTTACTTCAATCTTGGACCAAGTTGTGGAATGTGTGGTACTGTGCGTCTGTGTTACGTTTGCATATAACGTCATGAGGGGTTGAGTGCCAGAACCTCGCTTCATGTAGGGTCAGACCATATGTTACTCTGAAATGTGTAGCACTGCTTCATGTGCTGCAACAGGTTCCAGGTTCATTTCTCAATTCAGAGACTGGCTCCCCTGCCTGAATTTTTCCCTTTGTGGTTTTCCTCATTTCTTCCATGAGAGTACCTCAAATAAACCTTTTAAATGCGTACTCAAACGTATGTAAAAATAACCATAGAAATTTATTTTATGTATTTAGACAGCAAGGAACTTTACTGCATTTTTTATTTTCCACAAAATGCCATTTATTTCATAATTTTATCTTTTTATGTTCGAATAATACATTTTTCATAAACGATGTGCTAAAATTTAAATACCAGTGCGGTCATTTAAAGGTTAAGCCAATGAACCTTCCTTCTGCACTCCAGTTCATACTTCATTAATCATCCCACTGTTTTGTCCTAATAATCAGATCTCTTAACAGCATTGTTTCATAAACCATAAACAAATGAATTTACAGGTGCAAAAAGGAGGTTGTGGTCAACCACACAGTTTCGATTTTAATTACCTGACTTGGCAGCACTGTTTGTTCCAGAAAGTGTATGCATCCCCAAGTCGCAGAAGAATGGATACAAAAGGAGAACTGGAAGAGATGACATACCCTCATATCTGCTTCATGGTCGATAATTTTGATGAGGTATGACAAATGGGTGTTTGTATTTTAATTCTGCCACCTCTTCAAAACTTTAAATTAGTCAGGTGTTAACAATATTCAATTCTGTATGTTTGCCAGTTATCAAATTTGACAGTCACTTATATGGCAGTTTATGATATGTTTTTATCATATTTTTCATAAGTATAATTATGGAGTTCCACTGCTGGACATTTACGAATATTAAAGTGTTTTTGTAATCAGTAGAGGAAGGAAGTCAAAGCCCACCAGTAGAGGACAGTGCTTCAACCTTTTATGTCCATATAAGATAAATTAGAGTCTCTTATACATCAAAAAATCTGCCTCAGTGGGCTAGTGGTTAGTGTGCTCGCCACTGGACCCAAGGTTGCGGGTTCAATCCCGTCCGAGGTAGATGGATTTTTAAAGGGCGATAAAAATCCGTAGCACCACTTTCTTCGGAGGGGAAGTAAAGCCGTCTGTCCCATGTCGTAGATTTACGGCATGTAAAAGAACCTTACGGGCATAGAGATGTTTCGTAAGCAAAATTTCGCGGCCATTTCTCGCCCAAGTCTCCTGATCGGCTGCTAGAGGGCTCTAGCGGTCCTATCAGGATGAATAGAATCGTACACAGCGGATGGCAACGGAAACCACCGCTGGTAAATTCTCCCATGACAACCTCTGGCTTCGTGCCAGTAGGGACACGACACTCAGAAATGAGTATAAACGACTTGGTATACATCAAATACTTAGTGACCTTTATTTATGAAGCTTGCTGCAAGTAAAAATGCTTTCAAGAGAATCTTTGCCCACACCATGGCAGTTGTCACGTGAGTTTTGCTCTTACCCATGTGTATTGGGGGCTGTTCCACTGGTGGTGAAGTGGTTGGGGCATGGAACTTGTCACTTCATCTTATACTGCCATGGTTAAGAATGAGTGGAGCTGTACCTCCAGTCTTCCTTTGTTCCTTTATGCCATGTACAGGGATAATAAACAGGGGATTGTGGCCCCATTTTTTTGCCAGATCTGAAGCTTTGTGATATTTGACTTCAGAATGGTTGGGCATGTTAAAGGACAACATGTAAAGTAATAATCCTTGCAGTGAATTCAGTCTGGAAAAAGAGAATTCAGAATGTAGTGTCTTCAGTGTCACCACAGCACTTTGATGTGCAATGAGCAGCGTTTGTGTTAAATGTGATATTTGTCTGCAAGCCAGAGGAAATCATATCCAGTACCTTCTTTAAATATGGTGAGTAAAAACCTAATATTGACTGCAGTACTTTGAGCCAAGGTGTGTAGCTCAGATCTCATGGGAAAATGGAATAGTGGCTAGAAGTGTCAAACAGTATGGGTCAGGTAAAATAATTACCGCATGTAACACATTCACTGCTGCTGCGTTTTTAACCCAGACCATTTGGTGAAACATATGGCATTTTAAATGCATTTACAAAATTGCAAAAAGCAACCATTAGGTTCGTCATGTCTGTTTGTCCACTTGGAACAACTCGGCTCCCACTGGATGGCCTTTCATGAAATTCAATATTTGAGCATTTTTTCGAAAGTCTGTTAAGAAAGTTCAAGTTTCATTAAATTCTGGCAAGAATAGTGGGTACTTTACATGAAGATCTATGTATGTTTTTGATAATATCTTAATGAATTCTTCTTAGAATGAGAAATGTTTCAGACTAAAGTTGTAGAGAAAATCAGAACACACAGTTTATGTTCATTAACTGTTTTCTGAAAATTGTGCTGTTAGATAGTGTGGAAAAATATGGTAGAGCCAGACAGGTCGCATATGACGATATAATACTGCACATGTGCTTTGCATCCTGGATAACTAAGGCTACACACCACTCTCACAATGTTTAATATTTATTGCCTTTCCGTGGCATCAGTGGCTATGTGTAGTGCCTCAATGTCACGTTATACATACATTGCCTGTCTTGTTAAAGTTCGGTGTTTGTTGGATGCTGGTGTGTTTTGTGTTGCCCACAAAGCTTAACAGACACACTGCATTAAAAGCTTGCATGCTGCTGTTGGACACATGGTAGTACTGTGAAGATATATGCCACGGTTACAGAGCAGATACTGGTGTGCTGTTTAGCAGTGGGGTAGAGGGCAGTAGACACAATGGTAACCACCATGGTGCAGTGTAATGGGTTTGCAGTGGATGCTAGTGACTTCTGTCACCCAAAGTAAAGGAAATGCAGTGAACATTGACACTGCCAGTGCACAAGATAAAGTGGCTGCATTGGACACCAGTGGCCATTATGGCAATGAGTGTGTTAAAAGCAGATTAGCAACCATGAAACTTTCAAGGAAGATCAATTGCCTCTAAGTTAGTTATGTTGATAAATTTTGATGGAAGGTGTATGTTAACAGGTGTTCTGTGATATATTGGTGCGAGATGGTGAGATGGTTTGCGTGGAGCTGGTAGCATCCGACAGAGATGGGGCAATACAGGGTGTGATATTCCTTGGCTCCATTCGTTACGATGCTCTCAAGAAAGTGTATGATGCCAGGGTAGGTGTTAAGCCTTACAGATACTGAAGGAGGACACAATTAACAAGGAGAATTTCATATAAAGTATTACAGAGAGTATTTATATCGCCGAACTGAAGCACTGCAAACTGGCGGCATCATTGGTTGCCATGCAAGAGTGATGTCGTTTGCTCTAGATTGAGTAGTCCGGCAATAAAAGATTCTGTCTATGTAAACTTCGTGAACCCAGTTTTCAGAAGTGGCTCATGTACCTGATAACTTTACAGATGTCCGTCCATCTTTTCTACCAAATATACCGTATCACTTGGTTGTAATTACTTCTTCTTTCTTTCTTTCTTCTCTCTCTCTCTCTCTCTTTTTTTTTTATTCTTATTACAGGCCTTTCCTATAATGGGAGCTTTGGTAGGATAATTGGTGTAGCAACTAGGCTCGGTCCATGGTTCGATTCCTGGTAGGGTCATATTTTTCTCTTTTTCAAAATGTCCAGACCAGTTCTGGGTCCCACCCAGTCTCCTATTTAATTGTTACCAGGGTGCTTTCCCAGGTGTAAAGTGGCTGGGGCATGAAATTAACCACTCACCTCCATCTAGTACTGAGGTTAAGAATGAGTGGAGCCATACCTCCAGTTGTGCAGCATGCCTTTATGGTGAGGACAGGGAAACTTGACCTTTACCTTTTCTTATAAATAAGTCAGGTCTGGCATCATTATGCCCCTCCAACTACTTCCTTCTCCTATTACTTTTGACCCAATTGATAAATTTCATTATGCTGCTAGATCCTGCCTCACCTTTTTATTTTATACTTCTTAATGTGTCAACACCACAAGTGTGAACTTTGAGATGGGAAAAGAACTATTGCCCTATATTGTGAGGTTCTCAAATTTGGTGTGGATCTTTTAGAAATGTATAACTTTAGTTAAGTTCCCCCCCATCCCCCTCCCCTCCAGAATGTAAAGCAGCATAATTGCCACATTCGATGTGTATTTAGCTTCCCGTTTGATAACTGAGATTATTTGTCACAGATTTAATGCTGGTGACTGTACTAGTGGAAATTGTGCACCGAAATGGATTAAAAAATTATTATAATTGTTAAGTCATAGCTGTTTTCAGCATTCAGATTGAAACGCTTGAAGGAAGGGAGAAATCTCAAGTTCTTTTAATGACTTGTTGCTTTCAAAATATAACTGTAAATTATAAATGTAGGTTTTAAGGTTGTGTTTCAGTTCTTAAAGTTAATGAAGTGGTATTTTGTTTTCCAGAGTTCTGTACTTGTATACTGTTTTTCATTTTCAAAACAAACACCAATACTTGTTTCTTACAGTCAAGTCTGAGTAGCAAGATGGCCCAGCGGATGACATTTGGACTGTTTTCTGGTGCTACAACCCAGCGGGTAGAGTTTGTTCGCATGAAGGGTCCCCAAGGCAAGGGCCATGCAGAAATGGCAGTTACAAAACCCAAAGGTAAGGTAAAAAAAGGTAAAATTGCCCCTGTCCATGCCGTGAATGCCTGTGCGGGGAGCAGAGATAGCACCACTTATTCTTAACCTTGGCACTAGGAGATGATTGGTTAACATCACCACCTGGCCGCTTTACTCCCAGGAAAGAACATCTGTATCTATTGAATAGGGGGCTCAGTGGGCCCTGAGCTGGTCTGGATGTTTTGGAGAGGAGAAAAATCTTTTGCCTCTATGGGGATTCAAACCCCAGATCATCCAGCCTGTAGCCTAGTCATTATACTGACTACATTGTCCCACACTTGGCTGTATGTTGCTGAGTTTGGAGGTATGGTTAGTCACTCGCTGCAATTAATGGTAACTTCATGCACTACCTGGAGTGTATTTATGACCTGTGTGTGATTCTTGGAGTAAACAGTAATTATATCCCTATACAGCATTAATCAATCCTGCTTCTTCATCCAATTTTTCTCGTTCTGCAAGTTCTCCTTTCTTCATATTGTACTGCTCTGATGTGTGGATTTGCTGTAGAAGTATGTTGTCTTTACAAACCAAGTAACAGAGTCTGTACAGGTAACATGTTCGAAGTGAGTTTTTGTGACCAGCAGGGACTTGCCTGTGTTCAGTTACAGGCTGTTTCTTATGGCAGTCCCACAAGGAAGACATTATTGAGAAACTTCACCCTACATTCGTTCAGTAACAATACAGTAGGTGACAGCACTTGTGTGTGTATGGTGGGATATTCTCAAGGTTATGCCTGATAGTTTAATTTAAAATTTAAGAAAGTACCCTTTTACTTTAATAGTAAAGTCTGGGCTTTTTAGGGTCCCAGTTAAACAATGTTGGGATACCAGGACTAGTGACTGAAAACTGGGACTGTCCCAGGAAAATCTGGATGAATGGGAGCTGTACATGTGCTGTATAGTCTGGTACATAGCTACTAATGTTTCAGAAGACTCTAGTCACCTGAATCTTCACTATACTAAAACTTTGCTATCTCTCTACCAGACTGTATGGTGTCACTGTAATCTTAACTATGGGCAGGTTCTGGAGCTGAAACCCCAACTTCTGAACCTGGACTGTGTGCGACGGACATGTGGGATTCAGACTGGGATGAAGACCCGGAGGACTTCTACGTCTACAGGCATCAGGTACAGTTTGTTGTACCGTTGGAACTGTGTCATTAGTGAGAAATAATGTTTTATATCGTTGGCAGCCTTAGGGAAGAATATAGTCTGAGGTTGTGTACGATGAAAGCCTTATCATTCAGTAAATAACAAATTACATACTGTTAGTAGCTTAACATGTTTCAGCCACCAGGGTCACCCTTTGGGCCCATCTGACTCTTATGTTATTAAAGGTAAAGAGCATTAAAAAACACCCTAAAGTTGATCTAAGTAGTGAAAATGTGTTGTGCTCTCAATATTATTTAATTTGTGATATTTTTTTGGGAAGGCTGTTGTAATTTTCTACGGTTTGAGGTTGTTGGAGAACAGAGCACTGAGAAGAATATGTGGACGTGGAAAGAGGGTATCACGTGAGGAAGGAGAAAATTACATAATTATGGACTTTAAAATTTGCATAATATTGTTAGAGTGAGAGCGATTAAGTTCAGGAGGGTGAGATAAAGCGCATATGTGGAGGAACTCGGAAATGTATACAAAATTTTTGTAATTGTACTGAAGGAAAGAAGCTGTGTGGAGATACCATACATTTCAGACTGTCAGAATTATATGCAGCAAGTGTTCCTCGAAATGTTGATACTAAACTTAGCTGGCTAACATATTCCTTTCATTTCACATTGTTGACACCGTGCATCTTCGTCATATTAAATTAAGTTTCAGACCATCTGATGCACAACTAAAACCACTTTTATTGTAGCTTTATTATATTGGAGTATAATTTTAACAATTATAATAAAGCTACAATAAAAGTGGTTTTAGTTGTGCATCAGTTGGTCTGAAACTTAATTTAATATTCCTTTTCAGAAATTACAAAGCTCGTCATTGTGTAATTTTCTTCATCCTGTTACTTTTATGTTCCTTGAGTCAAAATATTTTCCTGAGTACTTTGTTCATAACATCCCACATTTTCTCTTTAATGTTTTTTGTACCAGAGCTTTGTAATATTGGGCAGACTGTTGGTAATGTAACATTTTATCTGCCTGTTGACACAGAGGCGTCTGAGTGATCCAAGTGCAAATCTAAACAACTTTGTACGAGGCGGATGGAAGACGAAACCCTATGAAACGACAGGTGCTAAGTCTCGTTCTGAGAATGAGGGTCTAGACTCGATGGCTAATGGACTGACAGAAATAGAGGCAGGCGATGTAAGAGATGGTAAGAAACAGAGCTGTGTTAATTGTGTTGCAGTTAATGTTAGTTGAAATATCAGTCATGTGTGTTATCAAACTGGGGTTTTTGGGGGAGGTGTTCGGAATAATCTGACTGCTGCCAAGTCTGTAATGCACTGTGAACAAACTTGTCTCTTCAGCTGTAACTGGAATTACCTCCCACCACCCACAGCCTGTTTTTCCCATTGTTTAACCCCTTTAATGCTGTGTGGCTGATTGGCCAACCACAGGGAGTTCTACTAAAGTTGCCAATGGCCAATGTACAAACCCCATTCTGATTCCCATTTTGACTATAAGATGTCATTTATAATCATTGTAGTGGAAATGGTGATGCTGCATGCATTCCAGCTCACTATATTTCACTATCAAATTATGATAGCATCTATTTCTGAAGTCATCTGCAAAGGACCATGAAGTGTGCTTTATAGCCTTATTTCACTTTGTTTGGTGCTGTTCTGGGCATTTAAATTTTTTAATTATTGTACATATTGCTTTGTGCAGGAAGGCCTGTGGTCTTGCAAAAGCTGAGCAAGTAGGTGAAGTTTTGGCTGGAAAGTGATGTTCTGTATGTATGTGAGTTGTTGAGGTGCAGACAGAGTTGATGAAATAGAATTGTTGGATGACTGTGGTCGCATTGCAGCATGCTGCAGACATTTTATAATAAATGTCTCACTGTGAGGTTTGAGGTTCTGAGGATTACTGTCTTTGGGATGTGACATTGTATAATCCGGTACAAATTTACTTGTGTTTTGGAGAACCCTGCTGACTCCACGTTGAGAATTTTCTTCTAACCTGAAGTTGGAGGCTGCATGTTCCTCTGAAAGGGTGGTAAACAGCTCCATCATGGAACTTCTACATGAGTTTGCAACTGTTCTACAACTTTGATATATAGTCACTTGGCAGAGGTGTAGAAGTGTTTGAAACCACCTAATCGCAGCTGTCAAAATGTGCGAGTAGGTTAATTTGACTGATTAGTTTACATTTGGGGTTAGTCCTGTAACCCCAAATGTCTGATATGTCCACTGGGGCAACCCGAATTATACTTGAGAGGATTAAAAAGTTCCTGTACCAGAATGTGTATGTATAAAACCTAACCTAGTGACTACCGCCCTTCTGCATATACACACTTGCTACAGCAGTCTTTACCACTGACAGAAGCACGTCTGTAAGTCCTCTTTTGGTATGGCTGTGAGACTTGTTTTCTGTTGAATCTCTTCTGTGGCCACAAAATAATGACCTCTAGGTCCAATCTTGAGTCTTGGAAAGAGTCAAAAGTTGTATGAAGCCTGATCTGGAGAATATGGTGGCTGGGGAATGGGTGGAATTTGGTTCTTCACCAAAAATTAATGCTGTATGAGGGTGATATAACAAGGCACATTGTAATGGTGCAGGATCCAATTGTTTCTTCATTTTAGTGGCGAAATGGCATCCCTCAAATGATTCAGAACTTCGATATAAAAAAGTAGATTATGTGAATTTTGGCTACATTTTATTGTTCTTTGCTGTTGCTGGCAAGGCGCTGCACTTCTAGCCTTCTAGTGATTTTTGACCATTTTTAAATCAGTCATACCTATGTACACGGTGGATTTTTTGAGAGCTTCATCTCCATAAGCAGTGTTTGGGATTATAAGAGCTCTCATTGCTGATTTCTGTAGTTCGCAAAAAGAACTTGATATTTGCTGCTGTTGAAACGAGACCTTGTGATGAGCAGTGGCAACCTACTTTCACTCCATGGCCGACTGCGACACATTTACACATCTCAACCTGTTCTGGCGTGATCCACAGATAGCACACAATCTACCTTTGTCAATCCGACCGCTCTTCGCCTCAAGAGGAAGTGTGGTTATCTTGTACTACTGAATTCCACAAAATTTTTAAACCTCCTTTGTATTTGTTTGCAGTTTCTTTTTGCCTTTGCTGTGAATTTTATAATTTGTCTTATATGATTTATAAATATTTGAATTTTTGTGGCTCTCTTAAAGAATGTAAGTTGAAATGGTAGTGAACCTTACTCTCCAGGCCAACTGGAGAACAGTGAGAAACACAGCGGTGACTTTTGTGGACTTGTTCAAAGACTGTCTGGTTTGGGTGGTGTGGAGATTTTTGAACAGTGAAGTATTTTCAGTAATATGCAGTTGTGTTTTGTGTATGCAGATTAAACCATCTCCTTATTCTTTTAATTAAGACACGAAATACTTCTAACTGTTGTATCAGGCAAGTAGATATGTATGACCCTCTTCAGTCTCAGTTCTTTTTTAATTCTTGTATAGATTTGAAAAAAGTATTTTTGATACTATAGAATATGTAGCTGTAAAAGTGTTGGATTATTTTGTGAGCTTGACGGTAGAGTTCTTCATTCTTAAGTGTTGCAATTTGTGCTGTGTGTGTGCTGCTGCTTGCATGTATCTTGTCTCTGCTTACTGTATGGTCATTGCTACCTTGCATTGTATACTATGATTACACGAACAAAGCAACATAAGATGGGCCATTTTCTGGCAGGGATTGTAGATTATTCCTTCTGATTCTTAGAAGGAGCAGTAAGTTCACAAGTTAAAATAAATAAATATATATATATACAAAAAATGAGTGATATGGATAATACATTGCTATTGTATGACATGTAGGTGGTCAGATTAGAGGTACAGGTTTTTGGTGGTCTAGGGATTCTTGCTAGGTTATGAAATTTATTTCAAAATGTACATTAATAGTGAAATTCTGAAATCCAGAGGTCTAGTAGTGTTGGTAAAAGAGGACTTATCAGAAAGATTATAGAGGATGCAGCTGGTATTAAAGAAACAAGATGGGAGTGAAGCGGAAGATCAGTTATAATATGGATAGTTTTGGATAAAATTGTGCATTATGTCGACATGTGTTATCTGTACAGTAGTAGGACAAGTTATTCATGACTCCCAACTGTAACTTCTTACAAATGACTCTTGTTACAGCAATCTGAGTATTGCAAGTTTCTGTAGCAGGTTGTAACCTCCTTAAAATACACCCTTCACAGACAGTTTGTATCTTGATGAGCGTTGTCCCCCCCCCCCCCCCCCCCCCCCCCCTAGATAAAATCATTGAATACAGACTGTTTCAGTGGACTCACATCTAAGTCTTTTGTCACGTTCATATTTCGCTGGTGCAGTATGTTGTGCATGCTGCAAGGTTGCACCAGAGATTGCATGATGATTGCTGGAAACAGAATGTTTGCTGAACCACGTCTGTTGTGATGTCTGCCTGCTCTCAGAATTAACATTTGCTGCTATCACTTCCAGACTTTAAAACAGTACTTGTTGTGCATATCGTCTTCCATATTTGAGGAAGGAATGTGTGAAATATGTAGAAGCATTTATTTTTCCTTTATTTCACAGTAAAAGAAGAGTGCATGAACTGTACAAATGTAGTATTTAGTTTCATGAGCTGTGTAATTTATAGACTATAAATAAACAGTTTGGCACTTTCACAGAGATTATATAACATAATGAAGGAACAGATGGTAGTCTTCTGTGTTTGATATTGTGCGGGGTTGTAGGTTGCCACTGGCATTTTGCAGTAACCTTGGTTTTAGCCTGCAGTGCTACATGGTATCAGAAGCCAGAAGACCATGTGATACTTGTTGTAGAAGCCTCAAAACATGCAGTGTGTAACAGATTAGTTTTTAGAAACTTTCAGGGGTTGCAGGGGTAGTAAAGGTGGAGCAATTTGAGATTGGGAACGTGGTCGGAAATGTGTCTGTCATACAGAAATTGGCATTGGTACTGTTGCTGGGAAAGTAGGCAACCCATGCATGTGGTTCCAATGTGATGGTGCCCCCACTCATTTTATGCGTGCTGTGAGAAATCTGGGCACAGCATTTCCTGATTACTGGCTTGGTATTGGTGGGGGGGGGGGTGTCATCGCCTGGCTACCACAATCCCATTATCTGGCCCCATTTGACTTCTTCCTTTGGGGTTACCTCAACAGTCTCATTTACAAGAGCCCCATGGAAACAGAAGGGGATTTGGTAACTACAATTCTAGCAGGGTGTGAAGCTATTCATAACATCCTAGGGATCTTTGAGGTGGTGCACCAGAGTGTGGTGTGTCACTACAGTGTCTGCAATGAAGACGTTGGCTGCCACTTTGAACAGCTCTTGTGAATTAGTTGAAATCATACAATTAAAAATAATACACGTAATATACATCCTGTAAATATTTATGAAAATGAAGCTAGAAATTTAAAAAAACAAGTGCTGACCGCTGAAGTTGGTACTTGCTGGTTGCTTGCTTTCCTGGCCACAGTACCAATGCAGGTTTGGTATGAAGGATACGTTTCCAACCACGTGTTTCCTATCTTAAATTGTCCTCCCTTTGAGACACCCAGCAACCCCTGAAAGTTTGTAAAAACTATTCAGTTACACTTTCTGTACTGGTACTATGCACAGAATTTTAAAACAGCTATGGAGGTTTCATGTGCAGTTAACTTCAAGTAGGAGAAGAGAAGCAAGAGGGTTTTATTAATCATCCATATGAGGAACTTTGTGGATCATCCTGGGTCAATTTAAAACTCCTTCACATTTGTATAAAGCCAGAAGGTCGTGGGTTTGATTCCCGATGGTGTCATTTGAATTTTTCATTGACATAATCGTTTCGGTCGCACTATGGCCCTGGGGTTGACTCAGCCTCTAACAGAAATGAGTACCAGGACTATTTCCTGGGGGGTAAAGGCGGCCGGTGCGTAGGGCTGACAACCTTACCACCTTCATGTGCCGATTGTCTAGAAATCTGGGAGCCCCAACCTCCTGGAACCCTCAGGGCCTGTCAAGGCCTGTAATGGGATTGCTTTACCTTTACACATTTGTATACACACCTGTAAATGTTCTACTTGATTGTAATCATGTATTATATACTCAGAGCACGTTCAGGGTACAGAAGAGAAATAAAGTCATCTGAATAGAAACCCAGAAGCATTATGAAATACATTTATTGCAAACACTACAAATGGTTTGAGCAGTGTCACACCAATATTTAGCTTCTGCCACACTTTTTGCAGAATATTGCCGCCTATTTTTGCACAGGCATGTTATTTGTCTCGTCAGTTCTTCTAGTATTGTTAGCAGCAGAGGGACATAGACATTGTCCTAGCAAATCCCCAAGAGAAAAAAATCCTGCAGGCTGTGCAGAAGTTATTGATGTTTTCAGCTTCTCTTCACTCACAGAAGTTCTTTTAGTACTGTTTTCTTTATAGACATGACAATCCTTCACAAACTGCTTGTACCAGTGAAGAAATTGTGGTTTGCTCAGTGAATTTATCGAGTACTTACAGTGGAAACTGTTGTTGCACAGTAACATCAGATTTCATTTCAAGAAACGCTAACACACAAAGTGGTTTGCCTGGCCTGGACATCGTTTTGTGATACTGATAAATGTGTCCATACTTGGTGGCCAGAGTGCACAGTAGGATGCAATCCCAGAGCCAGATGGCAAGTTTTTGAGTTGATGTTTTTGCTGATTTGTTTTTCAGCTGTACCTTACATGTGCTGTGATTAACACCGTTTTAAAGTCTTAATAGGTCATGTACAGGCATCCGAATTAGGATTCTGCTTGTGTGTGCTCTCTTCACTTCCCTCTCTTTGCAGTGTGTGTATGTATGTGTGTGTGTTTTTGTTTTGTTTTACAAGGGCATTAGGCTCTTTAGGCTTTGTGAATTAACCTTTATGCACAAATGTTTGCTGTTTAGAGAAGACACCGGTTTTGTGTGTTTTATTCGATAGACCAAAGTTTCTAAAATATGATAATATTTCAACTACATATTAGTATTACTGGGTTTCTGTCCTTGTTTCTTATCAACTGTTTTGAACAGAATGGGTTTTGTAAACTGGATGTTTCCATCCTCTGTTGGGGATACACATTCACACACACTGTCAATTGGTTCAGTTAGAAATAGTTAGTCTCTATTGCTGGACCTTCTCACCTGAGGAAGGAATATTAGACAATGGGGAAAGGCCAGATATCCATTAATACCGTTGCGAACTGAATTTAGATATGATCTGATGTTTCTGTTGGAGGTGGTGCACTGATTTCTGAAATTGTTGATGGGATATAAAAAACGATATTCTCATTCATTCTGCAGTCTGTCTTACGCCAGGTCCGTAGCCTCTTCCAAAGTGAGTTCTCCACAGGGTGCGATCTAGTGCTTCCTCTTTCAATTTCCAGTATCTTGTCTTTTTCTTAACGTCATCCAGTAGCTGCTTATGTCTTCTCCCTCGTCTTCCCGTCATTTTTATCCTTCCTTCTAACTTTCCTTCAATCAAGTGTTTCAGAAGGCAGTTTCTATGCAAGATGTGACCAATCCAGTTAGCCTTTCTTCTTGTTATTGTATGTAGGATATTCCTCTCCTCCTTGACTCTGTGTAATACTTCTTCATTTCTCACATGATCGGTCCAACTGATCTTGTCCATTCTTCTCCAGCACCACATTTCAAAACTTTCCAGATACTTCTGATCTATTTTCCGAAGTGTTCACGTTTCAGCACCATACAAAGCAATGCTCCAAATGTAGCACTTTACTAGTTTCTTCCTTAAATTTAAGTCCAGTTTGCTGGTGAAAAGATTCTTCTTCTTGTTGAATGCTGCTTTTGCCATGGCAATTTGGATTTAATTTCACGTGTACACCTTGCATCATTTGTTATCATGCTACCCAAATAACTGAAGTATTCCACATTCTCCAGTTGCTTTTGATCTATCATAATTTTCGTTGGGGATGGTTGCCCTGAGATTCTCATTACCTTAGTTTTTTCCACATTCATTTCCATTCCATAGTGTCTTCCAATTTCAATTAGTCTATCAGCCATGCCCTATAGCACCTTTTCTTCCTTGCCAGTAGCACAAGGTCATCTGCATATTTCACAGTGAGAATTACTTGTCCTCCTATTTTGAAGTCTTCAAACCCTTCAAGAGCTTTCTTGGTAAAGTACTCGCTGTATAAGTTGAACAGAATCGGCAACAAACAGCAGCCTTGTCTAACTCCTCTTCCAATCTTCACACTCCTCGTCTCCCCCTTGGTCCAGTCGTATTTTGAATGTCTACTAGCTTTGAAATGCTTTAGGCTATGATGAGGCTAGCAAAAATTACAAGTCACTAATTATACAATTTTGTGATTCATTTCCTTGCATACTTTTCATTTATACAGACCCTACTGTGAGTATGTTAAATTTGCACGCTGTAACGTTACAGCTTCGCTAAGCTTGTGTGTGTAATATTTAACATTAGTATCCTTGATACAAAATCTGTGATGTATGGTCTCTGCAAAAGTTGCACATTTCTTTTGAGTATCCATTATGACATCAAATAGAATGTCCATGACAGCTGACAGCACAGACCTGTCTTCTTTCCATATGAGTATTAAATATTATATTTCAAAGTGAAGATGAATACCAGATACCATGGGGTAAGGGCACAGAAACATATGGAAAGGGAATCTGCCAAACGGAATATGTACAGATGTAAAAATTTTATCTGGTTATGTGTTTGACCCTTATATGGGAAACTGTTCTGAATTGTTAGGTAATTCTTAAGTTTGTACATGTGACAGAAAGTTCCATACTTCCATGGCTTGTTAGTATGTGACTTCCTGGTTCCATATCCTGTGTATAGTACAGTAGATCATTGATGTTTTTATTTTTTCATTTTATGTTTCTGCTTCTTCTTTTGTCCGTAGAGCTCGAGTTTTGCCTGCACTCTTCTACTACTTCTTCTTGTACTTCCCGCTGTCATTGTGACCTGCCCCACAGCTGCACTGAACATATGTTACCACCCAGCATGGGCATGACGCAAAGCTACCCCTCTGCCAGTCCAATCCGTGAACAAAGGGTGAAATGGTGTCCATCGTGTATCAATAACAACGTCAGTTCTGGTAGCCAGAAAGTGTGCGTAGATGTCGCATCATGTGAAGAAAAGGAGGTAGATTGCAGTGTTGTCAAGACTGACAATGATGATGACATTCAGGATGGGGATTGTGATGTAATGCTGCAGTCATGTGAGGAAGTGTTGACAGATGAGCCAAATGATGTGGCTTGTGCGTGTCGAAGAGAAAAGAGAAGTTTCACTCGGACAGGGTCTCTGCCAAAGAAGTGGAAAGATTCAGTGAACAGTCACACTAAAGCTTGGGGTCGATCCATGGCCCCACCCTACAGGTTGACCCCTGATGGAACAATTGTAAATTACTGGTGTGACTTACCACGAAAATCTGTTACAGGCAGTCATGGTATGTCGTTTGCTGTTCCCTACCTCTGATGTGTTGTTCATTGTTCCCTACATCTGCATGGCTTTTCATTGGCTGTGTGTTGTGTGTTAAGTAGGTATGTTCACCTCATTACCTTATCTCTAGTTCTTAATCAGTGGAATCACAGTGGGTATTTGCACTATATGTGGTATAAGTGGCATTTCACTTTTTTTGTTGTTGTTGGTATCCCTGCTTTTTATTTTGAAGATCTTGGGTTCAAATGTCAGTCCAGAGACTGGTTATCCTAAATGCAGTTTTCATGATTTCCTCTACTCTTCAGGAAAATGCCAGGATACATCGTAACGTAGTCCAGAGTTGTTTCCATTCATCTCTTTTCAAACTCAGTATTCACTTGAAAGGACTGTTGAGTCAATCGTAGGCACGTACACTTGCTGCTGCCTTCCCTCTCAATTCTCACTCTTCTTGATGTGTAATACAAGGAATACAGTGTTGTTTTGAAGTAGATTAAGGGCACTTACAAAAAGATATGTTTTGAAAAAGCACAGTTCAGGAGATGAATGTGTGTGCACGTGCAGTACATGAATTGTTTGTATGTATATTGGAACTGCAGTGGCGTGAGTGTGACTCATAACGGGAGCTTCATTATGGCAAGAATATCATCAGCACCATTAATTTCATAATGTTTTGTATGGTAAAAGATGGGCTGGGATAGCATAGTTGGTAAGCGACTAGCTATGAGCTGGACGATCCGGGGATCGAATCCCGGTGGGGTGAGATTTTCAGCACCCATACCAGACCGGCTCTGGGGCATACCCAGCCTCCTGTACAATGGGTACCGGGTCATTCCTGGGGGTAAAGCGGCCGGGGTGTGGCGTTGACCACCCACCCCCACCTAGTGCCAAGGTTAAGGAAAGAGTAGAGCTATACCTCTACTCCCCCTCTGGGCCTTCATGGCCTGTTCTAGGGAGAACTTTACCTTTTGTATGGGAAAAGATATCATGCAAAATAATAGCTGTTTTTCAGGTACTTTTGTCATAATGGTGACTGTGAACTAGCCACAACGTCTTCTCTGTAACACCTCTTGCATCTCTCTTGTGCCTGGAAAGAGGAAGTTTTCATTCCATAATCTATGTACTTTCTATGTGAACAGAGATTTAACTTAACTGTGTTACAGAGGTGCTGTGCCATGTAAGTATTCAGTTGAACAACAACAGTTGACTCTGAAAATGTTACAAAGGTGGAGTAGGGCTTCATTTAGCACTAATTGGTGGCTTCAAGGTTGAGTCTGTCCCATATTTTAGCCAATAAGAAGTGTCTGTTGTGTGACATCTGAACTTTTTAGTCCTGTAGCTTATTGTGTTGTGTGTTTTTTTGCTTGGGTATTAATGGTGACTTCAGATTTTGCTAGTGATATTTAGAATACTGAATTATTGTTTATTGCTTTCATGTCTACATGATAACCACTTCACAGAAGTCCAGAAATGTACACAGGGTGTCACAATTCTGGTGCATTCCCTCTCTTAGCATCTTGTGATGGTTATTTAATTATATCAACAACTCTAAGGCTTATGAGAAGAATATAGTGGGCATGAATGTGAGTTTTGACCTTCTCTGCAACTTCTGTTTGAAACAGTTTTCACTCCAATGAATATTAAGCGATTTTTAAGTTAGTCATCCTGTTGTGTTACTTATAAGATAAAAGAATAAAATACTGTCAACACAAATATTTTAGTTGTGTTGACGGTATTCTATCCTTTTTATCTTATAAGTAACACAACATGATGACTGCCTTAAAAATTACTATTGCTAGTCAAGCTAAGAACATATACAAATATAAAACACAAAAAGGAAAATACTTAATTGATTTTAATTGCATTGACAGTGTTTTATTCTTGTATCTTAGAATATTAAGTGATTTACACAAGTTATGTCTGATGTATGCAGAATTGCATGCAAGTCTTCTTGTAGAGTGTGTGTTATTTTCATCCAGTTTTAATGAGAGTTGGAATGTGTTGACAGATTTTAGTAAAGTCCCCCAATATGAAATTTTATGAAAGCATGTTCAGCTGTTATCGGGTTGGTACCTGTGGACACTCAGATGAACAGACGTTATGAAGCCAATTTGTGCATGTTTGCAACTTTTTGCTGTGAACACACCAAAGAGAAGAGATATCCCTGTACATGTATTTATTTTGAAAACTTTAATGTTATGTTTTAATAATACATGAACATTATTTTAAAGGTCCATAAATGCTAATCACTTCCTGTCAGGGTGCTTATGTTATGCACCAAGCCGGCTCATTGGCTTATTCCCACGCTGCTTATTGGAAATGTTACAAGCTCTGTCTGAGTCAGATGAAGCCATTATGCAGACTGCATTGGAGCATTGTTTATTTTTTATAATATGCTAAATATGATGTGCCTGTTCCAAAGAGAACAATAATTTACAGTAGAGTATCTAATCCAACTAGTTGCACGTGTGACCATAAGTAAATACATTTTGTTTTGTAATGCTCCCCCTACATGTCATGGCCTTTACAGGCCATCCTCAGGGAGGTTACCGTATATTCTCGAATCTAATCCGCACCCAGTTTTTGGCGACTTCTTAAACGAAAAAAAAGTTAGTTCGCGATTCTAATCCGCACCTTTCCTTCAACCACCCCTTGCCCACGGGGCGACTGATTGAATAATATTGGATGTTACCAATGCGTTAACCTTTAGCGGCCGGACTTATTTCTCAGCTTTGCCCTTTAAATCGAGATAAGTGGCCTACTTTACGGCACAAGCCCTGTGTGATCGGGTCTGCGGTCCCCGCGTTGGCCGTTTAAACTTTTGCGCTATCGTTAGAAAAACTTTAATATTATTTTATCTGGAAGAGATAAAATGGTGGAATTACTTCCATTTTGTAGAAAATGGAACACGCTTTTAGCAGAGCACTTTAGAAATTCAGCATGTATCCTTACTGCCTAAATAAACAAAATGCAATTTTATATTCTTGTGAATTTGAATTTTATGTCGTCATTTTTGTGTAAATAATATAATAAAATAATAGATTATTGTATTGTATTGTTCTTACGTTGTTTATTAATTACGTTAATTACGTTATTGTTATATTGTACAGCAGCTCAATCATTTTTCCAAAATCCAGCTCTAGACCGCGAATCTAATCCGCATCTGATTTTTTAGCCCTCTAAAACTGTAAAAAAGGTGCGGATTAGATTCGAGAATATACGGTATTTACATAGGAATACAATTATCACAAATGATATGTATTTGACCTGTATTTTAGAGGCATGTTTGTCTTGTAATCTGGAAAAGTAGATGTGTCAGTTGATATGAAAATTCATATCAATATCATGAGGTCATATTGGTTTAAAATCTTTTTATCAGTTTAGAAAACTTGTAATTGCTTCACTCCTAAAAAGCACCTTACTTTGCCAGTGTTCGTATTACAAATTGCTACACACATATTTGCATTGCACCGGAAAGTTTCTTTTATAATCAGTGATCAGATGAGATAAAGTTTCATCATCTTTTCTCTGTGTGTTTTCTTCTCCAATGCTAATTTAGTATGTAGTTTTCATCTTTTAAGTGTAGGGTTTTTTGAGAATATAGGTATCCTTGGGTTTGATGCAAGTAAATTTTTCATGGAATAATAAAAACATTTATGCCACGAAGAAAGGAAATGATGTAGTGATATGCGATATTTACATTGATGGCAGATATTTTTCTGCATTATCGTGTATCAGTTTATTGATGTTAGATGACATTCCTATTTAGAGGTACATCTGACTGTATTCTAGACTTAACTGGTTCAATTTGCAGCAGATATCACTATTTGCTGAAGGAATCTGCTGTGCTTAAATATTTTTGTGTGTGTGTATTTTTAGAGCTGGACGATGGTGCTTACAATCCGCTGTGGACAATGCGTGGATTCACGCAGACTTTCCACTTCTGGAAAGAGACCCGTCGTGCACAGTCTGTGCCGCTAAATGCCTTCCTGACATACATAACACTGCCCTGGTGGAGTATTGCTAAAGGTATTGTTGTGTACTGTAAATAAAGTCTGTCTCAAATTGGAACCTTTGTGAAATGGAAACGAGTCTTTTATCAGAATGTTCTGTGGTTGCAAGACTGCATGGTGGGAACTAATGTTCAGAGTCCTCATTGCCTTAAACTTGAAATGTTTACATATATCTTATTAATCACATCATGTGCTTCACACACTGCTGAGCAGGTAAGACCTGTTCATTCTCATTTCCTCAAAAGTACCTGTAATGTTTAACCAAAAGTTGGCAGTAGTTTTGGATTTTTACTGCTTGTTGCTAATGAAGCCTAGAAGACAAGCCAGAAATCTTAAAACATTGCACAAGAAATAATTAAGCCTTGATCTGTCGGAAGTGACATTGAAAGTGGAAGTATTGCATCATGGCCCTGACATTTTTTTCTCCCCCATAGTGTCAGTGTTAGAGATCTGAGTTTAACACAATGCTGAACATTAACTTTTAAACAACCTACCTTCATGCACGCGAAGGCACATAAAAAATTGCCCCCAGAAATTTTATATATTTAAGAAACACGGAAAATTACTGCATTTTTAAGACATGGTGCATAATCTCTGTTTTGTTGTCTACAAAATGCTGTTTATTTCATATTTTTGTCATTTTCTGTTTAAATAATACATTTTTCATAAACCATGTGCTGAAATTTAAATACTAACCTGGTTGTTTAAAAGTTAAGCTCAGTGTGACACCGTCCAGTTTGCTAGATATGTATACCAGTGTTTCAGAGGAACCTGCTGTCTGTGTTCACGGTAACAGACGTGTACCAAAGTACAGAGTGTTACACTATCCAGATAGTAACCCTTCATGTGAAGTACCATTGCGTATTGCCTCATACACACCTAGCTGCTAAACACAGTTTTACCTTTCAGATATTCTGGATCATCGTGAAGGGCCCATTCTGACATTCTAGTAGTTGCTTGTCACTGCCCATGCCCTGCGTGCAATACTCAGGAAACTACTGCTGCTAGGGCAGAGTGACCAGAATCTCCGTGCCTGTGTGATATTAGAGTGATGATGTGGCACCATTGACTATGATCCATGTAGTAGAAAGGGGGTGGCGGCATTGTGAAATATCTGGTACTTAACAGGTTGATGGATTGCCAGTATGTGTGCCATTCTTACACTTATTTATTTCAATTTTCATGTTTTGTAGAAGATCCAGATGGTGCAAAAGCATTACTTTATAGCTTGTAACCAGCGTCAGATGGATCTTTACCTTTTTTAGAGCATCTCCAGATAAATTTGCATAAATGTGATTATGTCTTGCAGTGCTGTGATGCTCTTTGTTGTTCCATATGCCAGGTCCCCACATTTGTTCAACATGTTGAATATGCACACCTCTTTCAGGACCCATGAAATGAAACTTATGATTTACTGTGAAGTGTTGGAATCTTAAATCCTAATTCTTCTAATTGTTTACTGTTACTATATTTGCTCCAAGAGTCAGAATAAATTGATCCTTGTTCTGCATACTTCAGATTACACTCATAAGGTTTGTGACTGACCAATCTGCTTGTACCACAAAACAGTCGTGGGTTTCACAGCAAATTCTGTCAGTCACTGTTGTGGCAACACTGTCCTGCATTATATTTTGGTTTGCTAATGGACTAATAAACTTCAACAGTTTTACTGTTGAAATAATTTTTTTTCAACAGACCTATGTTCCAAAAAATGGTATAACCTCTCTCATATAATTGTTCCAATTAATTACTGTGAAATTTCACTTGCTAAGTTGATGCTTACAGAAGAAAATTGAGGTTAATTCAAAAGGCCAATAATAATAAAACACGGAACTGTAACAAAACACAATCAGCTTTTCTGAAACCAATTATTCACTCTTATTACTTGGCCTTATGACATTCTATCTTACATCTCTATTTTAGTTCATGTTTGAATGATAATTTTGTGATAATTCACACATTTTCATGCGTTTGGTGATAAAAATAATATGGCGTCTATATCGTATGTTGGTAAATCCCACAATGTTGAACTTATTTATAGAAAGTAACACAACAATTCTTATAAGCTGAAATTAACTCTTTGAAACACTACTTCCCTTCAGTACATGAATCTTTGATACTGTATCTTCACCACACATCATGCTGTAGTTGATACAAGTAGAGACACAAATCAGACCAAAAGCATTATATATACTGGCAGTCCATTTACATGTAAGTACCATAGATCTTATGGTTGTTGTATTAACTTTGAATTGTTATGATGTGTTTTGTAATGGTAATGCATCCAGGGAGCAGTTTTGACAGGTTATATGATTATTCACATGTCTTGTGGTGACTTAGTATACATATACATTTATGGTCTGCTGTTGTAATGTCGTTACAAACTGCACTGTTCGCGCTGTCACAGTTTAAGTTCGTGGCCACTGTGTATTCACATCTTGAAAGCTAATCACATTGTCACTCGGACATAAGAGATTTTCTCTTGCATGAAGATCTTCTTTGCTTTATGAAAGTGTAATTAGTCACTGTCTATCAACATACTGTGTGTCAGCATGTTAATGCTTTCAGAATTAAAATTCACCTGAATGATACTCAGCAACTCAGTTCGTACCTCACAAAGAACACACTGCCACTCCATTATGAAGACCAACTGGTTACTACTGTTTTGGGGAATTAATTTCTATTTATTCTGTGAATAATATGAAATATTGCAACACCATTAGTAACTAGAAAGTACCAACAGTAATGCCCAAATACATTGCCTGCCGTGTTCTGTGGGTATGAATTTCTGTGAAGTGCTTCCGGCAATGTATACGTAGCAAGAAGGACTTTACCTTAGCAGCGGTGTTCCAGCTTTCGGTGAGAACTCTCCCTGTTGATGGTGGTACAGTATACAGAGTATACACAAAAGAATGGTGCGGTTTCAATAGTTTTCACTATTTAAACCGCACCATTCTTTTGTGTATACTCTGTATACACCACCGAAACATGTCGGAGTTAAAGTGATCCTCTAAAGACTTTGTGTCATATATTAAATTTGTGGATCACTGTTTGTACTTTATAGTTAATAATTCAATAAAATGCAGGGTGTAAACAATGCAGTGAAACTGCAACACCACTTCTGTATTTCCTAACCCGACCCGAACTAATATTATCCTGTGTAGGCGTAGAAGGTAAAGAGGGTGCAGGTAACACATAAGAGTAAGTGTAAACAATAACAGTGACACCAATTGAAAGAATAAAGGAAAGTAATGAACAAGTGAGTACTTATTACACAATACTGATTCAGAGAAATTATATCATAGTGAACTGTCTCTGTTCTTTCACTTCATGTCTTATAAACACAAGTAAATAGAACAAGAAACTTTTGTGTCATAATACGGATATAATATAAAAATGAAATATCAAAGCTTGCGTTGCCAATGACCATGCAAAGTTGCTTTCCCAAGCTTCTTCTTCTTCTTCTTCTTTTTTTATTTTATTATTATTATTATTATTATTATTATTATGGCTCGACAGCCTTATATGGGCCTGGGCCTCCTCGTTTCGTCAAGGTTTCGTGGTCACACACATTTGAGACACACCACAGTCGGTAGGACTCCTCTGGACGAGGGACCAGCTCGTCGCAGAGACCTCTACCTGACAACACACAACACTCACAAGAGACAGACATCCATGCCCCCGGTGGGATTCGAACCCACGATCCTAGTAAGCGAGCGGCCGCAGACCCACGCCTTAGACCGCACGGCCACTGGGATCGAGCTTCTCTTTAAGAAATGTAATTTTGAACAATCAGGCTGAGATTAAATTTGAAGAACTGTTGATCAAAGTTTTGGTGCAAAATCTTCCAGTTTGCTATCCAAAAATATAAAAATTAAAGTATACAGAACTATATTTTTGCCTGTTGTTTTGTATGGGTTTGAAACTTGGTCTCTCACATTGAGGGAGGGTGTTCAAGAATAGGGTGCTGAGGAAGATATTTGGGCCTAAGAAGGATGAAGTAACGGGGGAGTGGGGAAGACTAAATAACGAGGAGCTTTGTGATCTGTACTCCTCACCAAATAATATTTGGGTTATGAGATCAAGGAGAATTAGATAAGCGGGGCATGTGGCCCGTACAGAGGAGAAGAGAAATGCATACAGGGTTTTGGTGGGGAAACTGGAGGGAAAGGGACCACTTTGAAGACCTAAGTGTAGATGGGAGTATAGTATTAAAACGGATCTTCAAGAGCATGGGGAGCATGGACTTGGATTGATGTAGCTGGGAATACGGACAGGTGGCGGGCTGTTGTGAACATGGTAATGAACCTTTGTGTTCCATAAAATGCAGGGAATTTCTTGACTGGCTGAGAACCTGTTAGCTTCTCAGGACTCTGCCCCACGTAGTTAGTGCTGATCAAAGAACTTGCAGAAGCAGAGTGAAGCTTCAGAGGATGTGGAGAATGAGTGACAGAAAAAGGTAAATGGAGGGGGCTGAGGTATGACGGGAATGTCACTGATAGATCACAGGGTGTACCATCAGTAACACATTTATTGCATCACAACATGTACATTGACTCAGTGGTCTAAAGGCAGAGACTTTGCAATATTAAAGCAGGTACTAGCCGCTCAGCTTTGAATGATTAATGTACACAGATACAGACACTGTTAATAGTCTGTTGGAGCATAGTGCACTGACCACATGTGTTAACGTAAGAATGTAGACTCTCGCTTGGTGTCTGTTAACACAAGACACGTGTTCGGTGCCTGTTCAGGGCAAGCACCGACCTCTGCTACTGCTTGTCAGGAAATGTGTTGACTTGTACTGTATTATACATGAACACAAGGATTGACACTCTGCTTTTACTGTCAGTAGGGCAGTAAACACATGCTCATTTGCTGATGTTCTGTTCAGCATTGAATCACACTGATCATTCCTCATAGCAGCTTTGTGTCTGCTTATGGTCATGCTAGCTGGCTTCCCGTATTGAGATTGCCTTGTTACAGGTTCCACTCAGAAACCTAAAGCCCTGTCTCTGACTCGTGTGCTGACAAGAGTCCATCTGCACAGACTTTGTGTTGAGTCTGTGTAACCGTGAAAAATTTAATAACATTAAATGCTGTCCCATTTTATTTCTGAGATTACTACATGTTATCTTGTGTCTGTATTTTTGATTTATGTGGTGCCTGTTGTATATCATTCTCTGTATTTCTTGTTATCAACTGGGCATTTGCAAATAAATCTTATGGTTAAAGTGATTCTTTTATTTAAAACATTGTGGTTTACTTTCTGTGGGTACATTGGCGCAGCTGATTGAGGCACTGCACTGCAAGCCGGAAGATTGCGGATTTGATTCCCTATGGGGTCACTGAATTTTTCACTAACTTAATCCTTCCGGCCGCACCATAGCCCTGAGGTTGACTCAGCCTCTAACAGATATGAGTATCAGGGATGTCTCCTGGGGGTAAAGGCGGCCAGTGCGTAGGGCTGACAACCTTGCCACCTTCATGTGCCGATTGCCTAGAAAGCCAGGGAGCTTCAACCTCCTGAGGCCTAGGGCATGTCCAGGTCTGTATAGGGATAGCTTTACGTAGCTTTACTTCTTTCTGCTTATTGTTGGTGATGCTGTCTATGTGGAACTGGTCATAATGATTGAGCTGTTACGTTTTGTTGCAGTGTTTTTGCACCTTCCCACTGACGTACAAACTTACCTGGATACTATAATTACAGTCTGACTGCTTATAACTTTGCAGTTTTTGTACAGATGAATTTGTAGCTTGTAGGACTCCGACATGTTCGAAATGAAAGTAGTAGGAAAAGGTTAATCTTGCAATAAAAATCAAACATGATGGTTTATGTGATGGTGTGAATTATGCAAAGAAATACAGTAATTTTGGCATGCAAGCTCGAAGGGTTCATGACTCCATAATGGTGATATTTATCTGTGAGTTACTTTGTTGGCGTCATGTTGCTCTCTGGATGTACCAAAATATACGAAAGAAATATGAGAACTTTATAATTTTGTGATATAGTATTTATTGATGATAAAGATTATAAATTATATGGAATGATGTTTGAAAAATTGTGGAAGGGATCTTTGTATCAGTCTTGAAATAGTCAGTTGGTTGTTGTAATGTATGTCAATTTGAACTTTTGAAAAGTCTTGATGTTGTTGTCAAGTAGAATGACAAAGTCTGTGCGTTCTCTTACATAATTAATGGACAAAATTCCGGTTATTTCAGTATCAAACCGTGGCATACTGTTCTGCGTAGTTGACTCAAAATGTTTATGTCAGTACAATGTATAGATATAATTGAAGGATTTGGAAATAAATGCATCTAGTGTGCCACAAAACTTGTTAGAACATTGCGGAAAAGTGGGTAGCACTCATTCATATTCTGGAGGTGCAGTTTTCAAATCTTGGCCCACATATTTTTGTGATCTTTCTCAGTTGCTCTAGGAAACGGCGAGGACCCTCAATTGGGCCACTACCATTTTATTTCAAATCCTTTCAAATTCATTACTCACTAATTACACGATCATTTGAAGCAATCTGATCTGTGCATTGGCACCAGTGTTAAATGAATCATATATAGACAAAATCTTGTCTGTGGTTACATACAGAGTGTCCCAGAAGTAACTATGGACAGACTTTTGAACTTCAACATGTGGTTATAACCTTGATATTTGTAATAAAATATTGTATATACAAAACTTGAGTTTCATATTTATTGCATTGTTCCTTTTCAGACACTCTGTATGTCTGTTGTGAACTGGTCTGGTTTTTATTTGCTTATGTTCCATATTTAAGAAGATAGTCAAATATAACGACCATATTCTGACATAATTATCATATTTCTCTCTACTAGAGGATATCGTCAGTGTCTTCAGACAAATGTTAGCCTAACATCATATTGAGATCAGGTGTTCTTTTGCTTAATATTGTTTCAAATCTGTGACGGCAGACAATCTCTCCGGATACAGTTTTCGTTGTTTTCTCGTCTTCCAGGCAGATACAAAGATTGTACCTCAAACTAGGCCAACTAGGCTCCTTTTGTGTCCTTTCCTATTCCATATTCACCAGTTGTCTTACCATTCAGTGCAGTACCTTAATAGGAGAGATGGGTACGTTTTGCATTTGGCAGTTGCACTGACCCTCGGATATACTGAAACAAGAACGTATTGATGTTCTTTCACTTTCAGTTTACTTCAGTTTTTAGTGCGGAATTCAAGCAAAATTTAAAAATATTATTAGTTACGAAGTGTAAGTAAATGTGATGTATAATGTTGCAGACTGGGAACCCAAAATTTAGTAAAAACAAACCGGTTTGATGGCTGAGCCATAATTTCGATATATTAATCTCCTGTTTGTGAGTTGTTTCGCACTGTGAAATATGCAGATGACCTTGTGCTACTGGTTAAGGGCATGATTGATAGACTAATTGAAATTGGAAGACACTATGGAATGGAAATGAATGTGGAAAAAACTAAGGTAATGAGAATCTCAGGGCAACCATCCCCAACGAAAATTATGATAGATCAAAAGCAATTGGAGAATGTGGAATATATCAATTATTTGGGTAGCATGATAACAAATGATGCAAGGTGTACACGTGAAATTAAATCCAGAATTGCGATGGCAAAAGCAGCATTCAACAAGAAGAAAAATCTTTTCACCAGCAAACTGGACTTAAATTTAAGGAAGAACTAATAAAGTGCTACATTTGGAGCGTAGCTTTGTGTGGTGCTGAAACGTGGACACTTCGGAAAGTAGATCAGAAGTATCTGGAAAGTTTTGAAATGTGGTGCTGGAGAAGAATGGACAAGATCAGTTGGACCAATCGTGTGAGAAATGAAGAAGTATTACACAGAGTCAAGGAGGAGAGGAATATCGTACATACAATAAAGAGAAGAAAGGCTAACTGGATTGGTCACATCTTGCGTAGAAACTGCCTTCTGAAACATGTGATTGAAGGAAAGTTAGAGGGAAGGATAGAAATGACGGGAAGACGAGGGAGAAGACGTAAACAGCTACTGGATGAGCTTAAGGAAAAGAGAAGATACTGTAAATTGAAAGAGGAAGCACTGGATCGCACCCTGTGAAGAACTCGCTTCCTCATCACTTGCCAGTATCTAATATCATCTGAAGTGTTCATGCTGGTCGTTTATTGAAACCGTGTGCTTCAGAAAGCACTTCTACACAGGAAAGAAAACTTAATGGGACTGAGAAGTAGCCCGCATTTTTCGAGGTAGTTAACTTCGTTAGACACAGCTCCAAGCCATCTACAAGCAGGCGAATTATCACTATTAATAATTGAAAGCCCTGTCACATATCAATTGATTGACTAATGTAGAACACTTGCTTTGGAATTTCTCCCCAGATATAGACCAGTATATAGACCCTTAATAACGGCACCTAAGACTGAGGTATTCTGTTTTTTCTGCTGACTGCCTACTTGGAAATAATACAGAAGTGTACTACCTTAATTCGTGAAAGTACGGGACATTGATTATATACAGTGCGAGAAGAACATTCTACGCTTTAGAAGACATGGAGTCCTACCCTGACTATTCATGGAAGAACTTATTATTATGAATTATAAAATAAAAAAATATCAGAATCTAATTGCATGATACATTGGAAAAAAAATGAAAATGTAAATAACCAAAATAATAGGAAGAGGTACGGAGCGCCCTGCCTCCCTCAAAAAACTACCAGCGTGGCGCTCCGGTGCGCCCTACGCCGACTACACCACTAAAGGCATAGATTAACAACTACAGGCTCCTTGACTAGCTCGACAGCTTGACCTGTCCTCTGCACTGCGCAAGCACTACGAGGAATGATGTTTCAGTTACGCCACTGCAATGGAAGAGGAGATACAGTCGAAAAACAAATTCCTCAAGTAAAGTGTCTTTCACTACTGACCGATTTTAACCAAACTTACATACGCATATTTCAAATACTTCACTGGAAAGGACGGCGAGATACAGAGGACAAACGAACCTTGATTTTAGCCTTCCACCGTGATGATGAGATCTGCGTTCTTCTGGGATATTACGCGGCTTCGTGTGGTAATTGTTTACCGACGTTTCGGGACAACGCATCGGTCCCATCTTCAAGGGTCAAGAGTAAGAGGAGAAAATAAAGACGGAACCGAGACGTAGATTTTATATATAAAGGTGCGCACGCGGGGTGGTAATCAGTAAGCGTGGTGACAGACAGAAATACACCACATAATGAAACAAAATTGTAAATAAATAAATAAAAACAATAGAAATAGAAAAAAGAATAAAATTAAAAATACAAAAATAGAACATAAGTAATTAGAGATAAAAATAACCCAAAAATAAAAATAATAAGGAATAAAAGTATAACAGAAACTAAAGAAAATTAAAAATAGGGATATTATAAATAAAAATATATAACAGTAAATCAGTCGATAAAATGACTAAGGAAAATACAAAAAGTAAGAACAAAAAGGAAACGGAGCCAGACAGCAGATGGAGGAATAAGAAGGGGGGGGGGGGGGGGAAAGAAGAGCTGCGGGTAAGGAGAATGACAAATACAGATGGCGCTACAAGGAAAAGCAGCACTGGGAAATGGAAGAGCGTGGAAGAGGAAAACGGATATGTGGCCTTCAAAAGGACCGTGGGCTAGTCACCACTGATTGGGGGGGGGGGGGGGTCTACTCTCTCTAAGAAGGCGAAAGAGAGGCTTCCATGACACGCTTAGAGCCAGGCCACCCTCAGTGTCCATATTGTTTGGGTGGACCTCCAACTCGATCGCCTCCCTGATGAGTCGGTTCATGCAGCCGGATTTGATAGAGAGGATTTGGGTGTCTTGCAATTTAATGAGGTGATCAAGGGTGAGCCTATGTTCCGCCACCGCCGATTTGTCTGGATGACAAAGCCGTATGTGTTGGTGATGTTCTTTTATTCTGGTCTTCATGGATTGACCAGTCTGTCTGATGTACATGCGGCCGCACTCACATAGGATACTACACACGCCTGGAGTCCTCAGCCACAGATCGTCCTTCACAGGACGGAGGAAGCTGGAGATCTTGCAAAACTTGCCCTGATTGTAGTGCATGCACGAGCATTGCGGTTTTTCAGTTACATGTCTATCACAGAAAGGAATACAGTGGAAAAACTGCTTTTCTCTCCAAGTAAACTTTCCATTATTGACCGATATCAACCACTTTTGCACTGTTCATAGCGCATGCGCGAGCAGTGCGAGGTGTGACGTTTCAGATACATCACTGCAATGGATGGCAACGTACAAACGAGATATAGACGAAAACCTATTTTGTTATCCAAGTAAAGTGCCCTTTATTATTGACCGATTTCAACCAAATTTGCTGTGTTTGTAGCCCATGCGTATGCAGTTAGCTGTGTTATGTGTCAGTTACGCCACTGCATCGGAATGCGAGATACAGACGAAAAACTACTTTGTTCTCCAAGTAAAGTGCCCTTCAATATTGATCAATTTCAATCAAATTTGCTGTGTTTGTAGCCCATGCGCATGCAGCTAGAGGTGTTATGTTTCAGTTACTCCACTGCATCGCAATGCGAGATACAGACAAAAGACTACTTTGTTATCCACGTAAAGTGCCCTTCAATATTGACCAATTTCAACCAAATTTGCTGTATCTAGCCCATGCGCATGCAGTTAGAGGTGTTATGTTTCAGTTACGCCACTGCATCGGAATGCGAGATACAGTCGAAAAACTACTATGTTCTCCAAGTAAAGTGCCCTTCAATATTGACCAATTTCAACCAAATTTGCTGTGCTTGTAGCCCATGCGCATGCAGTTAGAGGTGTTATGTTTCAGTTACGCCACTGCATCGGAATGCGAGATGCAGACATAAAACTACTTTGTTCTCCAAGTAACGTGCCCTTCAATATTGACCAATTTCAACCAAATTTGCTGTGTTTGTAGCCGATGCGCATGCAATTAGAGGTGTTATGTTTGAGTTACGCCACTGCATCGGAATGTGAGATACAGACGAAAAAGCACTTTGTTCTCCAACTAATGTGCCCTTCAGTATTGACCAATTTCAACCAAATTTGCTGTGTTTGTAGCCCATGAGCATGCAGTTAGAGGTGTTATGTTTCAGTTACGCCACTGCACCGGAATGCGAGATACAGACGAAAAACTACTTTGTTCTCCAAGTAAAGTGCCCTTCAATATTGACCAATTTCAACCAAATTTTCTGTGTTTGTAGCCCATGCGCATGCAGTTAGAGGTGTTATGTTAGAGTTACGCCACTGCATCGGAATGCGAGATACAGACGAGAAACTACTTTGTTCTCTAGTAAAGTGCCCTTCAATATTGACTAATTTCAACCAAATTTGCTGTGTTTTTAGCCCATTCGCATGCAGTTAGAGGTGTTATGTTTGAGTTACGCCACTGCATCGGAATGCGAGATACAGACGAGAAACTACTTTGTTCTCCAAGTAACGTGCCCTTTAATATTGACCAATTTCAACCAAATTTGCTGTGTTTGTAGCCGATGCGCATGCAGGTAGAGGTGTTATGTTTCAGTTACGCCACTGCATCGGAATGCGAGATTCAGACGAAAAACTACTTTGTTCTCCAAGTAAAGTGCCCTTCAATATTGACCAATTTCAACCAAATTTGCTGTGCTTGTAGTCCATGCGAATGTAGTTAGAGGTGTTATATTTCAGTTACTCCACTGCATCGGAATGCGAGATACAGACGAAAAACTACTTTGTTCTCCAAGTAAAGTGCCCTTCAATATTGACCAATTTCAACCAAATTTGCTGTGTTTGTAGCCCATGAGCATGCAGTTAGAGGTGTTATGTTTGAATTACGCCACTGCATCGGAATTCGAGATACAGACGAAGAACTTCTTTGTTCTCCAAGTAAAGTGCCCTTCAATATTGACCAATTTCAACCAAATTTGCTGTGTTTGTAGCCCATGCGCATGCATTTAGAGGTGTTATGTTTCAGTTACTCCACTGCATCGGAATGCGAGATACAGACGAAAAACTACTTTGTTCTCCAAGTAAATTGCCCTTCAATATTTATCAATTTCAACCAAATTTGCTGTGTTTGTAGCCCATGCGCATGCAGTTAGAGGTGTTATGTTTCAGTTACTCCACTGCATGCTGTGTTTGTAGCCCATGCGCATGCAGTTAGAGGTGTTATGTTTCAGTTACTCCACTGCATCGGAATGCGAGATACAGACGAAAAACTACTTTGTCTCAAGTAAATGCCCTTCAGTATTGATCAATTTCAACCAAATTTGCTGTGTTTGTAGCCCATGCGTATGCAGTTAGATGTGTTATGTTTCAGTTACGCCAGTTCATGGGAATCGAGATACAGACGAAAAACTACTTTGTCTCTAAGTAAAGTGCCCTTCATATTGACCAATTTCAACCAAATTTGCTGTGCTTGTAGCCATGGCATGCAGTTAGAAGTGTTATGTTTGAGTTACGCACTGCACGGAATGCGAGATACAGACGAAAAATACTTTGTTCTCCAAGTAAAGTGCCCTTCAATATTGACCAATTTCAACAAATTTGCTGTTTTGTAGCCAATGCGCATGCAGGTAGAGGTGTTATGTTTCAGTTACTCCACTGATCGGAATGCGAGATACAGACGAAAAACTGCTTTGTTCTCCAAGTAAAGTGCCTTCAATATTGACCAATTTCAACCAAATTTGCTGTGATTGTAGCCCATGCGATGCAGTTAGAGATGTTATGTTTCATTTACTCCACTGCATCGGAATGCGAGATACAGACGAGAAATGCTTTGTTCTCCAATCAAAGTGCCCTTCAATATTGACCAATTTCAACCAAATTTGCTGTGTTGTATCCATGCGCATCAGTTAGAGGTGTTATTTTGTTACGCCACTGCATCGATGCGAGATACAGACGAAAAACTACTTTGTTCTCCAAGTAAAGTGCCCTTCAATATTGACCAATTTCAACCAAATTTGCTGTGTTTGTATTCATGGCATGCAGTTAGAGGTGTTATGTTTCAGTTACCCCACTGCATCGGAATGCGAGATACAGACGAAAAACTACTTTGTTCTCCAGTAAAGTGCCCTTCAATATTGACCAATTTCAACCAAATTTCTGTGTTTGTAGCCATGCATGCAGTTAGATTGTTATGTTTCAATTACTCCACTGCATCGGAATGCGAGATACAGACGAAAAAGTCTTTGTTCTCCAAGTAAAGTGCCCTTCAATATTGACCAATTTCAACAAAATTTGCTGTGTTTGTAGCCCATTTGCATGCAGTTAGATGTGTTATGTTTCTGTTACGCCTCTGCATCGGAATGCGAGATACAGACGAAGAACTACTTTGTTCTCCAAGTAAAGTGCCCTTCAATATTGACCAATTTCAACCAAATTTGCTGTGTATTTAGCCCATTCGCATGCAGTTAGAGGTGTTATGTTTGAGTTACGCCACTGCATCGGAATGCGAGATACAGACGAAAAACTACTTTGTTCTCCGAGTAAAGTGCCCTTCATTATTGACCAAATTCAACCTAATTTTCTGTGTTTGTAGCCCATGCGCATTCAGTTAGAGGTGTTATGTTTCAATTACTCCACTGCATCGGAATGCGAGATACAGACGAAAAACTACTTTGTTCTCCAAGTAAAGTGCCTTTCAGTATTGATCAATTTAACCAAATATGCTGTGTTTGTAGCCCATGCGCATGCAGTTAGATTGATATGTTTCAGTTACGCCAGTGTATGAGAATGCGAGATACAGACGAAAACTACTTTGTTCTCTAAGTAAAGTGCCCTTCAATATTGACAAATTTAAACCAAATTTGCTGTGTTTTTTTGCCCATGCGCATGCAGTTAGAGGTGTTATGTTTGAGTTACGCCACTGCATCGGAATGCGAGATACAGACGAAAAACTACTTTGTTCTCCAAGTAAAGTGCCCTTCAATATTGACCAATTTCAACCAAATTTGCTGTGTTTGTAACCCATGCGCATGCAGTTAGCTGTGTTATGTTTCAGTTACTCCACTGAATCGGAATGCGAGATACAGACGAAAAACTACTTTGTTCTCCAAGTAAAGTGCCCTTCAATATTGACCAATTTCAACCAAATTCTCTGTGTTTGTAGCCCATGCGCATGCAGTTAGAGGTGTTATGTTTCGGTTACCCCACTGCATCGGAATGCGAAATACAGACGAAAATCTACTTTTTACTCAAGTAACGTTACTTTCATTGTTGACCAATTTCAACCAAAATTGCTCTATTTTTAGCGCATGCGCATGTAGTGAGAGGTGTGATGTTTCAGATACATCATTGCAACGAAAGGCGAGGTACAGACGAAAAACTACTTTGTTCCCCAAGTAAATTGCCCTTCAGTATTGACCTATTTCAACAAACCTTGCACTCTCTCCTCGTTTTACGATCTGGCCCCACTGTTCACCTGTTGCTAGTAGTTTTGCGATGTAGCAGATGTATGGATGTTCTGCGATTTTAACCAATATCAAGAAAATTACCCAAGTGGCCTCAGTGACCCCCGCCCATCCCTAACCTCATAAGCCACTAAGTAGCTTAGAGGAAGAGTGGATGGTTTTTATGTCATCTGATGAGTTCCGTGGTGTTGATTATAATCGCATTCCCTCTATGGCCCCTCCTGCCCCCTTAACCTCCACCAAAACTTTTGAATTACGTCGGTACCTCTCGTGTGGTGAGTAAAGGCCTAATTGAATTGAAATTTTCTGTACCCATATTAAATAAATACAATAATTAAACCCTAATACGGATTCGAATATATTGAACCAAAGAGCATAACCCCTGGTTGAAGACAAATTGTAATAACATATTGAATACTTATTATATAAAACAAGGTCCTTGCATTACTGTCCCATGGTAGTTACTGTAGCAGTTATCGTATCATCTTCCCAAAGGACACGTCAGCAGAAGCTCCGGATGCGTCGCAGCCTTAATGGTACAGTCCTATGTTGTTCTGTCAGCACAAATTCATTAACCCTGTGTTTCTGACAAAAAGACACAGGTCTGTGTATCTTACAAAGAGAGACAGGTCTTTTATTCAAGCCGTGCTTATATCTTTAGGTTCTATAAATAACTTCCCAAAGAAATTATAGTGCTGGCGAGCTAATACCTCGCAGCAGCACATAATACGATACACCTTTTCAGTCTCCATCTTGTAAAATCTGCAGTCTGGATCACCATCAAACAGGCTCATAACATTTAGGTGCTTCTTCACAGGAGCATGGCCTGTAAGGAATGCAACTGCCTTTCTGAGCTGATGCCTGCTTAATTTAAGCAGGTCATCAGCTATTTTCTTACATGCTCTACTAATAAAAAGTTTACCATGTCTGTAACGTGGTAAATTATTCCAGGCATACAGTAGCAGAGTAAAGAATGAATTCGATTCTGCCTAAAGCTCAGCACTAAATAAATTACACGAAAATCAGTCATGCTGTGTTCTATAAAACCTGATCTGTGTGGCCTATGTGGTAATTTTGATCATGTTGCTTTTGAAACACAAATAAATTGTCAGATTTGTCTTTGTGGTGTAACTTCCCGGAACATTTCTATCAACGGATGTGGTTAGATGTGCTGAGCCGCACAGCGTCCTGGGATCCGCCCGAGAATGCTTGTTTACTTGTGTCGACAGCACGATGGAGGTCCGTGTGTTCGTCCTTCTGCTGACCTGTGTCATAGCAAGTAGGGAACAATACGTAAGTAAAAGTGAAGCCCAATTTGGCCAAGGTTCTTAGCGCGAAAAGGAATTAAGCTTTTTAATCCTGAATTTTAATACAGTGTGTACCGTACAAGACGCAACCCAAAGATCAGACGTGTAGGAATAATGGAACAGGCACGTAATAAGCTTGATTTCAGGCTTCCGCCGCGATGTTGATGTAATCTGTGGTCTTCTGGGTAATTACACGGCGTCGTGTGTAATTATTAACCGACGTTTCGGGACAACGTGTCGGTCCCATCTTCACGGGTCTAGATTCCAAGATGGGACCGACACGTTGTCCCGAAACGTCGGTAAATAATTACCACACGACGCCGTGTAATTACCCAAAAGACCACAGATTACATCAACATCGCGGCGGAAGCCTGAAATCAAGGCTAATAGTTGCTCTTTGCAATTTTACGAAAGCGCTTAAGAATGAAAATAAATGTAAAATAAATGGTTTACACTATGGGGTTATGTTTTGTACGGTATGCCCTGTATTTCATTTGACAAAAAATGAGGGGCCTGCTAACGTTTGAGGGGCACATGCGAGCTCCAAATTATTTGTATGCAGCCCTCACTACTTAAATCCAAATTTGGTTTTGAGTAGAGACGCTGATGACTAACTACCAACAGGTCCTGAAAACTGAATTGTACTTTGTGCTAGAATAGTACATTCTTAAACCGTCAAACATAACAGCTGTATGTCGGTGGCCATCTTTAAGCTATGCATGACAGGACTCTGTTCTTTTGGGATATGACTCCGCATCACTCAGTTTTCGATTCCCTGCCTTTATACCCATGATATTAAGAAAGTAATGTGCCTTCGAAACGTCGGGAACTCAGCGATGTGGCATCATCTCGCAGAAGGACAGAAGTCCTCCACTGTCGTTATAAATGAGCGTCGTCGTAGCCGAGAAGTATGGCAACAGTGAGGTAAAAATATTTGAAGGCAAAGTACAGGCCTGTAGGGACATTATTTAAAATTTATGGTGTAATTTATTTTAAAATTGAAAAAAAAAAATTTAGGAAGAATAAAGTGACTACTATAACTGTAAATTTCCCTTTCGGGTTTATAGTAAAAAATTCATGAAAATAATTAATTGGTACCACAGAATATCAGGCGCTATAGACGAGATGTTGCATAAACCGATGTCGTTATGACCGGGTTCGACTCCACCCACCTACACACACACACACATGTATCATATACCATAAATGTGTGGATAAATGTCCTTCTTTAATGCAGATAGTTACCATATACCTCTCAAAGTCTGCATGCAGTATGTGGTCAGTTTTACGTTATTTTGAATTGCAAACCACCCACTTTCAGGCTTAAGGGGTGTGGAACAAAACTTCCAAGTCTCAGTAAGAAACCACTTAAGACTGAAAATGTTGATTAATTTTTACAAGTGCTAATGGCCCCTTATAACTTCATGGTTTTACAAAACAATGCCTCAATTTTATGATATTGAGATTACAAGGTGTTTTGGGTAAAACTGCTTTACCAATTTCAAACCGTTACGGCAACATTTGCGGGAATGAAAAAAAATTTTTGTCAAGGCATGCTGTCACGTGATGAAGTGTTTTCAGTATGTTCCCATTCCTGCAGTGCACTTCCTTAGAATTACACTGTCTGTCCATCTTCACACATTATATCACTCAAAACCCTCTGAATGTATTTTCATAGAGTAATTGAACTGAAATTTGTCAACCGACTGCTGATTTTTTTTTTTTTGCAACTGTACAACAGTATTAGGCATTATACATGAACATCTACATGTGTTTCACTGCACATCTTCAGCTTAGCTTCATAAGTATTTATCATAGCGAAACTCTTTAGATGCACACTTTGTAGAGAAGCGTACAACACACACATTTAAGGCACAATATACTTTTTTTCATAAGTCTTACGATCTGTTAGATAATTTTTAAATATGTGAGCTAATATGTCAGAATTCTTGCCCTGTGTTCATACTTCCTAACTTCTTTAAATGTTGGGAAGAGCAGTTTAATTGTACTACTTCTTATGGTAAATCAAAGCATGTTCATGACTTGCTCTCGATCATTGTCATGAAGGGGGAACTTTTTTTGATTGTTTTGATTCCAGGATTGTGAACGCCAGCCAGAAGTCATAAACACATTTCAAAAGCGTGAGTGTATCTTAGTTACCTGATATTAATTTCACTGCACACAGAATGCACACAATAGTAATTACAGGCACTCCCTGACTTAAGAACAGGATGTTTTAAGTCGAATTGGTCGTATGTTGAAAATATGAAATGAGGTGGAATATACACCCTCCAGCAGGTCAAAGGGGATTCAAATAAGTAGTCTTTCTGTTTCAAAATAATAAGAACAGAGTTTCTTCAACGAAATATAGAAATGTAGTTCGAAACGAAATTTTAGTAATATTTTTATAGTAATTTGAAACAAAATTTTCTTAACGAAATTTTGGACTTTGGTTGGTCGTAAGTCAGGGAATGGCTGTATCTACAGTAAACCCCCGATTTAATGTTCCCGCATTTATTGCAATCCCGGATTTAGTGATGACTGTTTCATGTCCCGACGATAGCTCCATATAAACAATGTAACCTCCATTTAATGAAAACCTCGATTTAGTGAAATATATTCTAATCTCCCAGCAATTCCTTAAATAGGGATTTTACAGGGATTTTACTGTAATTACTTAAAGAAAGTGAAGTGAAAATGTACAATATTTCAGTAGGTTTGTTATGTTTAACTGAGTGTAGAGAAAGCATTCCAGATGTAACCCTGTTTCATAATTGTCTATCAAAAGCAACTCACAGAATTATAGCCATTACAAAACTTTAGTTTCATTAAGGTTCAACTGAAGTTATCAGTTTAAATTTCCAAAACACACAGAAAATCCCTACCAAATATCCATATTAAGTGTACCCTCTTGATATATTTATAGTCTCAACCTGCAAAGACAAAACCTTCAGATCAAATGTGGACAAGGGCGTGATGAATGTTGCATGTACAAAACTCAGAGATACAGTTGTACCAATTGCACCAGATGAGCCAGGAATACTGGTAAGTGCATAATGTAATTACAATCTGCCCTTGTGCTTGTCTATTGCAACAGGAGTGGAAGAAGGGAGAAACATGAACTGCACAGAAAATATAAATATAAATAAATATATGGTACTAAAATAAAAATACAAAAATGGGACAGGGGAAGGAGAATGGAAAAATAAAGCAAGCTGTAAAGGTAAATTTAAAAATTGCAGATTAAATGAAAAATACTTGCTTCGCTCAGCCCACCCAGTTCACCCTGCTCCTACATCAGTATTTTTTCACATTAAGCTGCCTCTTCTGCTTTTAAGGGGGGCGTAGTTGGTTGAGGCACTACGCTACAAACCGGAACGTCGCGGGTTCGATTCCCGATGGTGTCATTGGAATTAATTCCTTGACATAATCGTTTCGGTCGCACTATGGCCCTGGGGCCGACTCAGCCTCTAACAGAAATGAGTACCAGGAATATTTCCTGGGGTGTAAAGGCGGCCGGTGCCGATCCCAGTGGCCGTGCGGTCTAAGGCGTGGGTCTTCGACCGCTCGCTTACTAGGATCGTGGGTTCGAATCCCACCGGGGGCATGGATGTCTGTCTCTTGTGAGTGTTGTGTGTTGTCAGGTAGAGGTCTCTGTGACGGGCTGGTCCCTCGTCCAGAGGAGTCCTACCGACTGTGGTGTGTCTCAAATGTGTGTGATCATGAAACTTCGACGAAACGAGGAGGCCCAGGCCCATATAGGGCTGTCGAGCCATTAAAAAAAAAAAAAAAGGCGGCCGGTGCGTAGGGCTGACAACCTTTCCACCTTCATGTGCCGATTGTCTACAAATCTGGAAGCCTCAAACTCCTGGATCCCTCAGGGCCTGTCCAGGCCTGTAATGGGGTTGCTTCTGCTTTTAAGATGGTGGAAACAGATTTCCTCCACACATCAGTAATTTCTACCAAAGTACATGGCATCACATCCAACCGACATGAAAATAATCTTCATAGTCACTGCCATGAAAACCTCAAATCTCAGTCCATACGAGAGGCTTGATAAAAAGTACGGTTCTGTCTGCAACATTACATGCCATGAAGGCCCAGAGTGGGATGAAAGGTATAGCTCTACTCTTTCTTTAACCTCGGCACTAGATGTGGGTCGGCGATCAACGCCATGCCACAGCCGTTTTACCCCCAGGAAACAGCCGGTACCCATTGTACAGGAGGCTGGGTGGGCTTTGGGGCTGGTCTGGACAAGCACAGAAAATCTCACTCCCATCAGAGTTAGGGCCCCAAACCGCCAAGCCCATAGCGAGTTTCTATACCGACTATACTATCCCAGCCCCTTGAACATACAAGGAGTCTACAATAAGTTCCAGGAACTTTATTTCATTTTGTACTTTGTAAATATGTTGCTAGAGTCGTGATACCCCATTGCTGTATGTAATCACCTTCCAATTCGATTCATTGCTGTATGAGTTGTGAACCAAACTGTACAAAACCCTTCCAAAGCCTTCACAAGAAATGAAAGACGTGTTGGTGGACCTGGCATTATATTAAATCCTTGAACGGATTGAAGAAATGGAAATTGTTGGGACGTAAACTCTGTATGAAAGGAGAGTGCTGAACATTTCCCATGCCACTTCCTCCACAGCTTCAATTATTACAATATATAGACAAATGCCCACATCAGTGACAACAATATGTGTGAGGCAAATCATGAAGAGAGACTTCTGACCTGAAAAAAACACAAACTGTTCAGACATGCTTGACAGTGATGAGAGTAGTCATTCTCCTTGAGCACTGCATTCAATTTTCAATAAATTTCAAAACCAGAAACTCTCTCAGTAAAAATATGTAGTGTGATAGTGTGTTGTCTTGCCACACATCTATTGCCTCATTATTATCTTGAATTACAACAAAACAAACAGAATGCATGTTGTTTCATTCCAAATGAAACAGTATGAAAGAAATTCAGTCCTGAAATTTACTCTATGCTCCTGGTGATATCTAACCTTTTTACTTCCCACCAGTTGTACATATTTTTGTATGATTACTTGCAGTACACACCAAATGCAGTGGTAGTCAAGAGATGTGGGGGGATATGCCTAGAGCAGTTCTCCTGCATCCCAGCAGACAAAAGGATGGTCCCATTCAGTGTGAGTATGACAGAACTCTTTTTAGTTGCACTAAATTATGGGCTCTGCACTTTAGTGACTGTGATTATAGACGAAGAGTGTTTAAAACAGTTTTACTGCGAGAGGTGAAAGCAGTCCACAGTAAAGATATTTAGCTGTGCTAAACATACAAATGCCGAACAGATTGTGTCTTTGAAAGACCATAAGAAAGTTAATTCAACCATAAAATTTGTTGTTGCAATGTCACTATCATCATGTCTGTATGTAATATTATGCTTCTAGTTATTTTACAAATATTATATGACCAGGCTTTTAAATATAGCCAAATAGGTACTTATTACCGCCCTAAATCAATCATAACAACTGGCTACAATTTTAAATTCAGACCAACACATAACTTTATAACATGTCCTGGAAAGATCACACCATAACATGCCAATGCAGGCACAGAGGAGGAGTAGAGATATAGCTCTACCCATTCTTAACTTCAGCGCTAGATGTGGGTGGATCATTAACGCTGCACCCCAGCTGCGTTACCCCCAGGAAAAAGACGTCGAATCCATTGTAAGAGAGATTGGATGGGCCCTAGAGTCATTCTGGACAGGTGTGGAGAAGAGAAAATCTCTTGCCCCAAAGGGGTTCAAACCCTGAACCATCCAGCCCACAGCAGGTCGCCATACCGACTATGCTATCACAACTCAGCATGTTGTATAATTTAACTTCCTTACTGTGCGACCAGCATAGTGCCACGTCAGAGACTAAGCTCCGTAATTATAGTCCTGTGCCACCTGCTGCTGAAGGCCATGCATATGTTACGGGGCAGTCATTCATAAGTATGAATAAATGGCGGAAGTGTGATTAGTGGGGAGGAAAAACACCAAAGAAACTCAGAGAAAAACTTCCTCCAGTGTCATTTTACCATCACAAATATCATGCAATCACGCTCATCACCACAAATATCATGTTGTCAACCAGGAGTGACCTGGAGGTTCTACACCAACAAGCAAACATATAACCATCTGAGCTACAGCCTAGCCTGAATATTAATTAATGATACTCAAAAAATAAAATTACTGCAACTTAACATAACATCCTGCACCAAACTACCACCTCCCCTTTTCTCTAGTCACTTTCCACCATTTCTTGGATGGAATCGGGGGAAAAAGAGAAACACATCATAAGAATATGCATTAAGAAATTCAAAATTGATAGCCAACAAAGTATTGTGTTTAATGATTTCACCTCAATCCACTGAGGAGTTTGGCAATACTCCATGTTTAAATAGAGGAGGTACTTTGAATCTATGCTGCAGTTTCATGTACATAGTCTTCATCACTCTTTGCAGGAAGACAGTACAACAGAACATTGAAATGGGCTTAATCACTGTGTAAATTCTATCCTACTTACCGTTCATCATGACCTTTCCATTTTATACTGCCATTGTTAAGTAGTTTAGGAATCAATCAGTACTGTTGCAGAAACATGTATGAAAGTGGATGATACTGTTGTAACCTTTCTGTGTAGGTACAACGTCACAGAGAAGGAGAGAAACCAACTTGTGGGACAGTTTATGTAGAAGAACATCTAAGATGCAAGTGTGACTGTAGGTCATGGAATCACACTGCATTCCTGTGAAGCAGGTACAAACATGACAGTTGACGTAGAAGAAAATATATGATGCAAGTGCATGTGCAGTGTCATGGAATCATATTCCATTTCTGTGATGTGATAGTTCATGAACTTGAGGACAATGCTAAAAGCAATCCCATTACAGGCCTGGACAGACCCTTAAGGTTCCAGGAGGTTGAGGCTCCCAGATTTCTAGACAATCGGCACATGAAGGTGGTAAGGTTGTCAGCCCTACGCACCGGCCGCCTTTACCCCCCAGGAAATATTCCTGGTACTCATTTCTGTTAGAGGCTGAGTCGACCCCAGGGCCATAGTGCGACCGAAACGATTATGTCAAGGAAAAATCCCAATGACACCATCGGGAATCGAACCCGCGACGTTCCGGTTTGTAGCGTAGTGCCTCAACCAACTGGCCACCGCGTGCCCCCTGAGGACAATGCTGCCATCAGGAGAAACGCAGTTATTGTAAGGCTGATAATGGATGCTGAAGAATAGCTTCTTACCATTGGTGGTTGGGCTCAATACCACGAGAGTCCATGAAGGATTTCTGGTTTGTTAATGAGTTTAGAGTTCACTTCACTCTACTACTTGGTCATGACTGTGAATACATCAATGTTGTGCTGCAAATAACAAAGGAAATATATTGTGTAAGGTAAAGGTAAAGTTCTCCCTACAACAGGCCATGAAGGCCTAGAGGGGGAGTAGAGGTATAGCTCTACTCTTTCTTTAACACTGGCACTAGATGAGGGTGGGTGGTCAACTCCACGCCCCGGCCGCTTTACCCCGGGAAAGAGACCCGGTACCCATTGTATAGGAGGCTGGGTGGGCCCCAGGGCCGGTCTGGATGGCTGCGGAAAATCTCGCCCACACCGGGATTCGATCCCCGGATCGTCCAGCCCGTAGCGGTCACTATACCAACTGACTATATATTGTGTAAGGGACACATAAATTATTAATTAATCTGATGGTGTTAATTTATAGTGAATTTAAACTGCATGAAGCAGGGTTAAGCAAATCAAAACTAGACATCAAAAATGGCTTCAGGCAAATAAAGCCTCCATGGATCTCCAGTTTTGAGACTGGTGCACTGCTGACAAGTTTTGCACTGTGCAAAACAAAAAGTATGAAATGCTACTAATAATGGCTGCAATGTAAAAATAAAACAGGCGAACAAATAGAGGGCCTCTTTACATCATCTTGCTGCAGTGAAAACTTCCTTCCATGACTAATTATAAAATTAAAACATGTTTTCTGCTTTAAGTAATCTGCAGGTCATACAGTATCTCACATGCTTGTCTCCTTAAACAGCATTGAGATACACTCTCTGAAGGACTACCACCACTTAATCAAGTGAGTCATATTCAAACACAATGGTGTGCCTTCTTAGAGCTGGACAGCAACTGTTAAAATCCACACATGATGACAATTATGCTTATCTGTGCACATTATTTTGCATGTAGGGAGCTGCAATAGCTCAGTCATTAGAGTGACTAGTCATAAGCTAACTAACTTGGGTTTGGTTCTGAACAGGGCAGGAAATTTTCTGAATGATCAAGACATTTGGTTCGTTGCACTGTGTCGTCAGGTAAATATTTCCTGATGTTTCAAAGACACTAAGATCCTTCAAAACGTTAGGAACTATTTACACATTGATGCAGCATAACGAACCAGAAGACTTGAATCATCAGCAACACCACTGCAAGAACCTTATATCTCACAGAAATATTTTTGTCCCCATGTTCAGGATAGCATTCAAGCATGCCCAAACACCTATAAAATGGGTAAAAGGTGTTCTTTTCCCAAAGATGAAGCTGACAATTCTCCTTCAGTTAAGACTATGGATCTGTACCTTCACTCCCCATGTCTTATTGGCACAATGCTTCGTGAAACACGGGGACAATTTTACCTACAGTTGTTTTAAAAGTATACAACTTGGAAGGTTCATTAAGATCTGGTTTTTTCCATTTATCTAGAAATATGACAGGCCAGCTTGCATGTGCAGGTGCATGAATATGGATGAGAAGGAAGAGTGTGAAAGAAATGACAGACTGTGGGAACAGAAGTCATGTAAGTGTAGGTGCAAGAAGGAGGAAGATTGCACTACTGGACTTCACTGGGTCCCTACACTCTGCATGTAAGTGAAACTGGATCTTATATTAGTTTAACCAAAAATAAACCAACCTTGAACCACGTAAGTCCCTGTAGCAGAACCTACAGTTTCAACATTGGTAATACAGGAGTCTAGTTTACCATCTCCTATCCTCCTAACCTATTTCGTTCTATTGCCATCTCAATTCCTCCAAGTAACCATTTTCCTAAAGGGTTTTCAACCAGAGTTCTGCATCCATTCAGTGTCTCCCCATCCTAGCTATTCCATTGTAACCCCATAAATTTATTTATCTTGTTAATACTGAATAACTTGCATCAACCACAGTTTCTGTACAGATTGTGTCAGTGCCTGGGTATGATTCCTACTATACTAAAAACTCAAATCAAACTTTGATATTTTACAAAAATAGCTCCCTTTACAAACAACTGTTACAAAACGTAAGACACCAACATTATTGCGCTGAATAACATTTATTTTAAACAAACAAATAAGAGGATGATTCAGCCAACACAGCACATTCATTAAAAAACAGTTTCTGTTCTTTGTTCTTCTCTTACTATATATTATATATCCTTATGTTGTTACAGTTTGTAGCAGAAGAGGGCACTGTTTATTCCGCATTCATCTGTTTTTGTTGTTGGGTATACATTTGGGGGGAGGGGTCATTTTGCAGTCTATAGCAGACCACCGTTGTTGAATGCTAAAAAAACTCCCTCCTTCCACTACACCCTATAATGTCATGCTGATGTAAGAATTAACAAAAAACAACAAAAACTGGTAAGAATTATCCAAACCACTACAAAACAATTAAGAAACCCAGCAGAAAGCATCCACAACACACTTATGTGACACAAGGTAGTAACTAATGCTATTGTTGTTATACATTCATTATTATTATTATTATTTATTATTATTAGTAGTAGTATTACTAAGTTATTGTCCTTTATAAAACTGGCTCATATACACACAATTAATAACTAGCATTATAACTGACAAGTAATTTTCTACACAGATAAAATTCAATAACAAAGACATTTTAGCAAAACTCTCAAAATAGGTTACAGGAAAACTAATTCACTGTAATACACAGTTTCAATGTCATATCAAATTAAAGCTGTCTCTGTCTACAACATGAAGGAATGTAGGGGGAGTGCAGGTATAGGTACACCCATTAAACTTGGCACTAGATGAAAGTGAGTGGTCAGCTTCAAATATCCTAATATTATATATAGGTACTAACTAACTAACTAACTCCCTGGAGCAGAGGCCTTCTTGAGAAGCTAGTCAAGAAACTCCCCGCATTTTATGGAACCCAAAGGTTCATTACCACATTCACAAGAGCCCAATATATAGGTACATAAAACATAAGGAGTGCATATCTCATACTGTGTCACACATCACAAAAACATTGCTGTCATTGAACACCATCTGTCTGTATGTTTGGCTTGATGACAGCTTCATGGAAACTTGTAGTGTGTACAGTTTTACTGTATTTTTAATACATGTGTTGTGTTGACTGAAGTAGGCTCATATTTGAGTCGATATATCACACACAATGGATGACAGAAAGTTTACTTTAAACATCTTTTGATATGTGAGATAAAAGGCAGAGACAGGAACATGGAAAGATGATGGTGATGGTGGTTGGATGGTGATTGTATATGATTATTGATACATGAGAACTGTGGGTCAGCACAGCTTTAACTGTGACGATTGCCGTCTCCTGAGATGTGACGCCGTGCAGTCTGGTAGCAGTGTACACCCATCCTATCAGACTACACCATACACATCATCACGTCCCAGACGATGGCAGCCTTCATTTTCTAGGTGAATGGTAAAGTTATAATTGTCCCTGTACACACCATGAAGGCATGTGGGGGGAGTGGAGGTATAACTCCACTCATTGGCGTTAGGATGTGAGTGGTCAACCTCACGCCCCGGCCGCTTAACCCCCGGGTTCCCATTGAATAAGAGGCTGGGTGGGCACCAGAGCTGCTCTGGATTTTCTGGAAAAAGATCTTGCTCCTGCCGGAATTCGAACCCCGGATCATCCAGCTTGTATCCTGATCATTATACCAACTGAGCTATCCCAGCTCCTGATGTGAATATTTAAAGAACTGCACTGAGAAATAAGTCATGACTATTCAAGTCAACTGGATTATACTTTTACCCTCTTATGATGACCAAAGTCATGAGCTGGTGTTCTGTTTGCAGGTGTATGAGAATGATGGATATCAATGACATTGATTGAAGATGGCTGGAAGTAACACTTTGAAACCCACCAGTATGGTCACTGAAGCACTTAACAATAAGCCACATATATTGCTTGGCATACTTCATGTGATGGTGATACATTTTAACTTTGAAATATGGTGGGAAGTTCCTTGTGCCTCTTTGGGTAACAGTTAAATAGTTAATGATGCATGTCTGTACCTACATTACCAATGTTAAAGACATATATTTCTTATTTGTATTTGTCCTCATGATTTCAGCAATAAATACATTTGGTTATGTTGTGTCAGGTCATTTTAATTTATGTTAGCTTATTCAGGTTGTATCTTGTAAACAAAAATGAAAAAAACTAATTTTGAAAGTCAGTCAACACAAGTTGTTGTGTTGGGTTCATGCAAAAAAGTCTAAGGCAAAATATTCAATGCATTTTGAAGATATTCCATTGACATAATCATGCTACTGATGGGTATATTTTACAGTACCACTGAATGACTGTGGGGGTGCGTAGTGGCGCAGTTGGTTGAGGCACTACGCTACAAACCGGAACGTCGCGGGTTCGATTCCGATGGTGTCATTGGAATTAATTCCTTGACATAATCGTTTCGGTCGCACTATGGCCCTGGGGTTGACTCAGCCTCTAACAGAAATGAGTACCAGGAATATTTCCTGGGGGGGTAAAGGCGGCCGGTGCGTAGGGCTGACAACCTTACCACCTTCATGTGCCGATTGTCTACAAATCTGGGAGCCTCAACCTCCTGGACCCCTCAGGGCCTCCAGGCCTGTAATGGGTTGCTTCACCTTACTGAATGACTGTCAGCCAGTATGCCAATAGCATTGACATCTAATCTCTACTTCTTGAGCTGTCAGTTTGCATTCTCCGAACAGTTTTGTCCAGTGCTATAAAACTGGAAACAAAAGCAAAGTGCCTAATGGCACTGAAATTTCTTGAGACATTTCAACATTAAAGGAACTTTCTTTCTCTGCAACCAGCCAAGTGGTGGGTCAGAGATGAAGCTCCACACAACTCAAAGGTGGAGTATTTGATAATGTGCTGCCTCAATAGGACTATCAAATACTTCAAACGCCAGTATGGAGCGATGGTGGTGGTGGTAGGCATGAGAAAACTCACGAAACTTGCAGCAAATTCTGTTCCATTGTCACCTTGTCCACAACTCACATCATGTCACCCAGGTCTAAGCCTGAGATTCTGCAGTCAGAAGGCAGCATCTGAGATGTGGCACAAACTATCTACATCATCATAAGTGCACCAGTTACATCACGAACATTGTCAAACAATAAAATAAATTTATTTTAGCTATTTTCCTTGTCAAACACATAAAGCAAGTCAGCTGGCACTCACAAGTTTGTTGGCTTTAGGCTGAGAGGATATAAAAAGAAAAACAACCCTGCAGGTTTAAAATTGGTATGTGGAAGATGCTGATAAAATGAAAGATGAAGTCGTCATGTGGTCATACAGGGTAAAGGATTATTTTTAAACATTTTATTTAATTATGCTGCCAGTTGCCATGATTATAGTTGTTGGTCTCAATGGAAAAGTCATTAATTGCATTCTACAAAGTTACAAGATGAATTTTACTATTCACGGAAAATAAAATCTTTTTACATTTCAATTAATATACAAGCCCCAAACACTCCTCTCTTACACAGAAACTTATTTCACATGTTTTAACAGTTTAAAGAAATCATTACATTATCAAAACTAGAGTTTTATGGGCTACTGATTTGGCTGAACATCAGTTCATGACTTTTTCCATCACAGATACAGTGTTGATGGTAGATGACTGAAATACAAGCATGGTGCATTGATGGAATGATACTGACAGGAACTCTTTTTATCTACCACAAATCCCACACACACCACCTTGGGACTGACTGAAACCAGGCCTCTGTGGTGAGAAGCTATGTGCCTGAGCCACATCATGGCCCTGTGCATTCTTAATCTTGGTATTACATAAAAACTGTGGACATGCTGTGGCCACTTCACCCCACAGAGCCCATGATACCCATTTGATAAGCCGGGTGAGACTCAAGTGCTGTTCAGGACAGCAGTGAAGACATAAATCACTGCCAGCAGAACACCAACCACCCAGCTCATACAAAGCCACTACACCAGACAATACCTGACTTCAATGAAGCTTTATATGAATATGAGACTGTTAAAGAGGTCACTTTCATTCATAACTGTGCAAACTTCTCTGAGGTGAAAACACCTGTAGAAGCATTTAATGTAGCATTTTGGAAACTGATGTACCATAAAAGTAGCACAAAACATTTACATACGTGAAATTTTGTTTATTGGTAGTTAACAGCTCCATGGTGCCGAGCGTTACTCAACTGATCACGAAAGCAGCCCTGCTTTTATGAAGTTTAAAAGTGGTCCAGGTTTTGCAAATACTACTTTATTTTAATGTTATGTCATTGCACATATGTTGTATGTTCTTACTATCTCTTCCACCTTGATGTAACTGCCCCGGTAACACTGTATTAGGGTGATTACATGCCATAACACATATTTCTCCACACTTATATCATGAACTTTCTCAGAAACCCAATACAAAAACTCCCACTTACATTGTTACTTCATTTAGTTCAGTGTAAAAGAGCAAATTCATATCGTGCCTGTGCCATTTAGTACTTTTCATGCACCTCTGTGCCATCTAGTACCTTTTCATGCACCCTCTGTGCCATCTTGTACTTTCATGGCACCCTCTGTGCCATCTTAGTACCTTTTCATGGCACACTCTGTGCCATCTTAGTACCTTTTCATGGCACCATCTGTGCCATCTTAGTACTTTTCATGGCACCTCTGTGCCATCTTAGCTTCTTTCATGCATCCCCTTGATTCTTCTCTGTCCCACTCTGCATGGCTGTTAAGGTAAAGCAATCCCATTACAGACCTGGACAGGCCCTGAGGGTTCCAGGACGTTGAGGCTCCCAGATTTCTAGACAGTCAGCACATGAAGGTGGTAAGGTTGTCAGCCCTACGCATTGGCCGCCTTTACCCCCCAGGAAATATTCCTGGTACTCATTTCTGTTAGAGGCTGAGTCGACCCCAGGGCCATAGTGCAATCGAAAGGATTATGTCAATGAAAAATTCCAGTGACTACTACTCAACAAAAGCAGCATCTTATCAGAAAACACCATATACAAAATTCTTAAATGCAAAAATGTCTCATATGCATCATTTAAAAAAGTTGCACTTTTTCTGGTAATGTAACCCTGACATACATCAGGGTGCTGGCGTAAAGAGAGATAAGGGAAGACAAAGAATAATTTAAGGAGGCTTTGTTACGAGGTGGAAATATCAATGTATGATGCACGTTTACTTCAAATGCTCTACCAGCTGTGTCACTGAATATCTGACGAGGATCTTAATGGTCAATTCAAACGAACACAGGTATGGTTGTAGTCCATGCAGCCTACCTGTCAGGAGGAAATGAGGGCATTTAAAGTTAAGAAAAACACATACATATATATATATGAAAGGATTTACTGAGTTTTCTCCCACACCCTATCAATAACATGGTGTTATATATATATATATATATATACAAAGCTTAGTACACTATTATATCTATAATACTGCAGCAATACATTATTTAGGCCTTGTTATTGGAAAAAAAAAGTACATTGGGGTTTTTTCATGGCAATTGCACTTCTCGGAGACAATTTTACCTTATGGAAGACCAAAATTCTATGAAATTATACACCCAAAAGTTAAATAAGCTGTTCAAGGACAGCATCATAACCTGCCAAGTCTCACCCACTTCATTCTAACACTGACAATCATAGATTACTTAAAATTCTTGAAGGAAGTAAATTCACGGTTTTACATACACAGTTTACAGTTCTTACACCGACCTACTTCATTTATACACACGAAGATTTTCATTTCTTTCATATAAACTCTTTACAAATGTTGTTCCTTGTGGAACTGAAACTCCATCATTCATACATACATACATACATACATACACATATATCAGATTTACTTTACAACTACAAGATTGTCAAAACCACACAGAAGGACATTCAGTCTCTTACACAACACAGCTGGACCTCCTGGACAATAAGAATTCAAAATAAAACTTCATTAATACATTTTTACAGGACAATGAGTACAATTACACAGAGTTGAGTTTGGCACCACAATTATTAAAGTCCTTACACATGAGAACATCCAAATAAAAAACATATTAATGAGGTTTAATTCTGTATGACACACTTTTGTTCTGTCTACTTACAGTGAAGATATTCCTCCAGGACATTCATTTTCAACCTCTAAATCATAAGCACGTCTTGTGCAGGTCTCAGATTATGTAAGTAATTAAAATTCACTGCATTTTTACAATTATCTGTCCAGAAAGTAATGTGTTTACAGCAAACATAATCATCTCTTTCAGACAATTGTTTATTGCACTGTAGAAGGAACACGACACAGCTC